>QVTF01019716.1:4270000-4675000 GCA_003573665.1 Oxygymnocypris stewartii
CATCCCTCCTATTCATATTCATATTACTATTTATTAAGTCCCAGTACACTGTTTTTTGCACATCTTATTGTTTTGCACTTTTTAATTCTATTGCACATTTTACTCTTTTTTCTCTTTTTTTTACCATATATATGCTCTTGTGTTGTGTTACTTTTATATAATTCTTATTTTTTATTCTTTTGCACTGTCCACTGAGCAGACCTGATTTGATTACATTTCACTTTTGATTATACCCTGTATAATTTATTATGTGACAAATAAAGAAAACCTTGAACCTTTAAAAGAACTGAGTGATTTTCAAACTTCTCAGATTCAAAAATGTTTGTTATTCGCTAAAAAGAGTCATTTGTAACATGTGTATTATTTAGAAAATGTTGACTCAGCTGGTTCTCATTATCCTTAGCTGTCCCCATGCAAACAATGGGAAAGTAATTGGTGTTGATAGTGTTTCCATCGGAATATGAAAAAGACCTGGAGAGCACACCTAATTTTTTATTTAGTTTCGACACCTGTAAGTATAAAATTGAAAACGGACTCTCCCTGCTGTTAAATTAGTCCCATATTTCATTAAAAAAAGAACTGAGTGATTGTCAAACTTCTCAGATTCAAAAATGTTTGTTATTCGCTAAAAATGAATGGCTGAGTCATTTGCTTCACTAGTGAAGTACTGAGCACTTTTGATTCACTAAAAAGCATATAAGAGTGAATAGTACTTCACTTGTCGTGTTAATTCTCTCATAAGAGTAGGGATATAACGATTAACAGCGAGCCGGTTGAAAATCGATTCAAACATGTGATGATTCAAATCGGTTGAGATACTAAACGAATCGCGATTCAGTTAGGGGTAGGAGTTTATATGAATGCATGTCTGAGGAGAACTTACTGTCTTTGGAAAAGTTTAGATGTTTTTTCCTTTTCATCTTGCCTCTGTATAATGTATATAAAGTTCACAAGGGCAGCGTTGCTTGTTTACTAGTGATGTCCGGTTCGCGAACGAATCGTTCGATTTAACAGGATCTTCTTAGTGAACCGAAATCGAACTGAATCGTTTGAAACGGTTTGAATGGAACTGTATGTTTCTTGCTGAATAACAATTTATGTAAGACTTTCAGATCATTTTAATACTGTTTTCTGGCGGTAGAATTCGTGTACGAGAACAGTAAACCATTTTTTAAATAATGGTAGCCTACCATTTTTCAATCATAGGCTATACTAAAAGTTTGCGTGACAACAGGCTGAAACTTCAAAATCGGCACTACGTCTGTGATATGGCAAAAACAATATAACCTTTTGCCTTCTAAAGTGTCTTTTAAATGTATGCCTGCTACAATAAGAACATCTTTTAAATTCTATTTGGGGGTTTTCACAAGAAGTATTAAACGCATAATTCGCAAGTATCATGTTCAGTTAAAAGTTTGAATGGATTTACATCCCTAATATAGAGCAATAATCATTCATGTTTGTTGAGGCTGAAGCAACTTCATAATTTTTAAATGAAACAAACAAGACATTAATAAGCCATTGCGGGTGAATCCACTTTAACGTGTTTTTTTTCAGAAAATGTCGGCTCAACTGGTTCTCATTATCCTCAGCTGTCCCAATGCAAACAATGGGAAAATAATTGGTGTTGATAGAGTGTTGCCATCGGAATATGAAAAAGACCTGGAGAGCACAGACCACATTTTTTATTTAGTTTGGACAAAATAAGTATAAAAACTGTAAGTATAAAATACTTGTAAATATATATAAATTATAGCTATATAAAAAAGTATAACAAGTATAAAATTGAAAACAGACTCTCCCTGCTGTTAAATTAGTCCCATATTTCATTTTTTCTAAATCCCTGCAGTCTTATATCATATGAAATTCTGCGCTGAAAATAAGTGGAAAAGTTAGGAAATGACATCTTGGTCTTGAGCAGCTAGAAGACGCAAGTAAAAGCAGAAGCTTGAGCTGTCAGGGGAATGCATTTCCATATATTTGATCAGGCATGGCCAAGACAGCATGACCCCCAAGTTTAATCTAATATGCTCGCACGAACGTTCAATTGAGTGCCAGTTCCTCTTTGACCTACAGAAGTCTGCAAATCCAACCATCTCATTCCCAAAACTTTCTTATCTTTTTATTTTTCTTTAAAAAAGTCACAAAATGAAGGTTAAAGTGGCTGTTCATTTAGAATAATGAGTCTGTTCTGTCATTGCCTGAAATCACAGCGTCTGAAATATGTATCTCCTCTTTGCCCTCTACAACAAATGACTATTTCAATAAGCTTTGTCCTATGTTCAGACCTGTAATCTAATGCTAATCTAAGTTGTGAAAACGTAGCACATATCCGAGACCCCTTCATTTAATGTTTTTATCTCCTGATGGGGCAAGTGATTGCTGTATTGTATTTCCAAGGTCCAGAGTCAGAGGATTCACTGCTAGCAAAATACTTTCTCTGTGGGATGAGCTGTGCTTTTGAAAGTCTTTTAAAGGGATAGATTACCTAAAAATGAAAATGATGTTATTATTTACTTACCTCATGTCGTTTTAAACCAACACGACTTACTTTCTTCTGTGGAACACACATAAAATAATAAAAAAAATAATGAAGATTGCTCAGAACAGATACAAAAACAACAAAGTATTACAATTGACTTATATGACTTGCATGGTACATATAATTTGGACAGAGTACATATAATTCAGTTGAATTTATACAACTTTTTTAAAAGTTTCATTTACAAATTGTACTGATCTGTTTCTTGAGTTCAATTCAATCACAGTGGTTAACCGCCCATCAGAGGTTACTTGGTCTGTTTATCACACAAAATGATCATCTGACTCCAGAAGACTTGGAATATAGAGTACATGACATAAGCACTACGTTTTATGACACTTTTCTAGTTCCATTGTGATGTTTTCCATTGTTTTTCTAAGGGGTAGCTTGATGAACGTGTTTGACTAATGCCTCTCGCTTATTTTACTTTCTCTTATCTTATTCTCTTTCACTTTTTCTCCATTCTACTGCATTGCATTTCTATTGTTTTTTTTAAATATGCACTAGACGGACATGTTTGAGCGTTGTGCTCACATCTTGTATTTTGCAACATCTCACGCACAACACGGCACTATAAAACACAGCAATCAAGTAGTTCAACTTGTAAAAGAAAAACCTTGTCTTTTTTTTGTTTTCCACTGCCTGTGACTTGCGGTTTTAAACGCACAAACAAGCTCTGGGGGAATCATCCCCTAGGGGTCATTCACACAAAACTCGCAATTTCCCAGTGTCTCACGCATGACATGGTGTTATAAAAACGTGCCACTAAAGTTAGTTAAACATTTAAAAAACACATCGCTATAACTTGTGTTTTTGTGTGTGTTCCACTGCCCTGCATCTCACAGTTTTAAAAAACTTGCCCGTGGACCTTGTTTTTTTCCTTCCAGTGCCCTGCATCTCGTATTTTTAAATGGAAAAACACATCCTGTGTGAACCTGTCCTTAGTGATCTTGATCTTTCATGTTTACGCTTCATAGTATAGCTTATGTCTTCAAGTCTTAGCTCTTTGGTACTTCACAGTAATGTAAGGGTTAGGGCTGTTTTATAAATATTTTTTTTACTTCGACATCTAGCATCTTCAGAAGATTTGCTTTTCTGGTGTACATTCATTCTGCATCCATCGATCAAGATATGAAAATATGTTTTAAGTCAATGAGTTATTAATATTTTAGCACAGTGAATCATTTATGAATTATGTACGGCCCAGAATGCTCAGAATGTCCTAAATTGTGTCTGTCAGATGATTCATGATGTGCGTAAATGTAGGACGCAATATAGTATACCGAAACTAACAAATATATACAAACAAATATAAAGAGTGCTAGATCATCTAAATCATAATTTCCTGTGGTCTTAAATTAGTGCATAAATAGAACAGATTAATGATAATGTCTGACTGTCTGTTATGAAAAAGCATTCTTGAAAAATACAGGAAACATACAGAGGAAAAAAAATGAAAACAAGATAAAAAATAAATAAATAAAATGGCTGAGGTTCTATTGGTGACAATGTAATGAAATTAGAGAAGACTGAAATTGTTGGGACATTACAGTGTCATTCAATCTAGCCATTTTACCTTCCATTAGAGAGAATGAGTTCCATCATCAAAAAAAAGGAAAGTGTAGAGGACTGTCATTGCCTCTGCAGGCACTAAAAGTGCCACCAAATTTCACTGTAGCCTCAATGGTCTATGGGAAAAAAACCTAAATGGAAATATATTTCTGTTTTATGTTATACTTTATGGCTAAACACTCACTTGGCCAAAACAAATACTCCCATTTACTCGTTGAGGGAATGTAAACATAGTGGAAGAGCGATGGTTGAGATGATGTTTTCAAACTCAAAAACCAAAAAGTGTTGCTACTTATTAAGCTTACTTAATAAAGTTAACATTTTAACATTTTAAAGTATTAATAACATAATTACATTTTGTGGAATCCACTTAAATTCGCAAAATAAAAGCCTACTTAATCCAGTTGTATTGCAACTGCATTAGTTATGTTTTTGGCACAAACTGCAACTCAGCAGGGCATTGAAAGAGAAAGAGAAAGTTAAAGGTGGGTTGGAGAGAACACCAGGTCTCTGGGGAGAGGAAAAGGGGGCAGAGATGTGTAGTGTCTGGATGAATGCTTGGCAAATAAAAAAGATTAGAGCAAAAAGGATGAAAAAAAGCAGCAACAACAGAGCCGCATTCATTTTTTAATGGTGCCTGAGCCTCTGACCCAGGGCAAAGCCACTGGGGTTTCAGGGGAAAACAAGGCCTCAAAAAAAACCTTTCTGATGAACCCCATCCCTTCCTCGTCACTTTGGCAGGACATCGGCGATGGCAGTTAACATTTTTGTCCTTTCTAAAGGTGGCAGAGGTTTGATTTGAAGCTCAGGACAGATGCAAATGGCAGTATTTACACCGAATGGCATTCGCTCATCGCCTCCTTACCCCTCAATAGTTAATCAGCAGCTGTCAGGGAGCCTGTGGATCAAAGACACTGCAATTTATCAACAGCAGCACACGGCCTCCTCGCAGGTCAAACCCGTGGGGAACCATCTGACCCCCTCGGTTCCACATGCACAGTCCCCTCCAAAAAATAAAATAAAATAGAGTTTTCATAAAGTGAAAAAATACTGGGGTTATTAAGGATAATTAATTCCAGTGGCACAATGAAACTAAGTGTGCCAACAAGCTGTCATTCATGTTTGCTGAGCAAACGACATCTCGTCTGCGCTGACAACACAATGGAGGCCCGGGAATGGCACATTGATTGCGTTAGCCGGAGAAAAGGATGTGTGAAAGTGTGCCGTAATTCACCAGATGTATGTGCGCATGTACCTATGTGAGAGTGATGATTGCATTCATTGTAATGTAGTGCCTTGTCCTTGACAGCCCTCTTAAGAGATTGCAGTCGAGCTCCCAGAGGGCTGTGCTGAGGATGAGGATGTCTCTCCAGCCGACCGGGTGCAAATTGAATCCGCTGGCAACGATTAGCGATGGAGCAGGCATGATGTACTTCAGCCGTGTCCCTTTTCCCGATAAAATGTGCCTTTGAAGTTCACCTGACACACTCGTTTGTGACCGGGGGATAAAATGGCTCGAATGGACTTCGGAAAAGTATACCGCTGAGCAGGAGCTTCAGCGGAGAAAAGCATACAATGGAAACAAACATTATTTAATATTGATTCACTCTCTTCAAGGACAAACATGCTTACTGATTAGGCTTTCTAAAGCATTTTGAACAAAGTTGAGGATTATGAAACATTTGGTTTATAAAGAAATCTAGCATTCGTAACTTTGTTAAGGTTTATGCTCTTTAAAAAAAAGTTTGAAAATGTGAAGCCATAGATTAGAATCTTTAAGTGAACAGTTCTTTTTTCCATGGATGTTAAAGATTCTTCATGGAACGATTGCTTTGTTCAATAAAGAATCCTTTTTTTTACAAAGTGTAGAATTTCTCGCTAATTATGTTCTACAGTATGTTTTAAAACCAGGGGGTAGTTGTTCAAAAAGTTTGATCTGGATTGGGAAATCCCATATTTTGGATCATGTAACCAATCTTACTTTTGTGTCGTTTTTCAAAGCAAAATTAGATTGGATAACCCTGATCCAGATACACAGTTTTTCAAATTTACAAATCTGGATTACTACTGCTCTACGGAGCCCGTAAAGGGACATGGTGATGGAAAACAAAATTAGATGCTAATGCTAATGTTTTGCATTCTAGTTTTGCATTGCATTTACACAAACAACTACTTCTGACTGGTCCATCTCTGATGATTGTGCAAATGTAGTTTACAATCAGTGATTTTAAAAACAAAACAAAACAAAATAGCGTTAAATTAAATATAATATTTGTGTTTGATATTGACAGCTGTTTGGGGATTTGGGGATCTCTTACATGTTGTATTTTTTGGAACAGTTTTAAAGTTGTATAATTTATTTTGTTGCTGAGTTCTTCAGGTGTTTTTTAGCAAACCACTGTGCTCTTAGGAACCTTAAGTGCAGCAGAAATGTTTTTGTATCCTTGGCCAGATCTGTGCCTTGCCACAATTCTGTCTCTGAGCTCTTCAGGCAGTTCCTTTGACCTCATGATTCTCATTTGCTCTGACATGCACTGTGAGCTGTAAGGTCTTATATAGACAGGTGTGTGGCTTTCCTAATCAAGTCCAATCAGTATAAACAAACACAGCTGGACTCAAATGAAGGTGTAGAACCATCTCAAGGATGATCAGAAGAAATGGACAGCACCTGAGTTAAATATATGAGTGTCACAGCAAAGGGTCTGAATACTTAGGACCATGTGATATTTCAGTTTTTCTTTTTTAATAAATCTGCAAAAATGTCAACAATTCTGTGTTTTTCTGTCAATATGGGGTGCTGTGTTTACATTACTGAGAAAAAAAAAGAGAAATTAAATGATTTTAGCAAATGGCTGCAATATAACAAAGAGTGAAAAATGTAAGGGGGTCTGAATACTTTCCGTACCCACTGTACATTATGATGTACAGATTATTGAAAATGAATGAAATGTGCAGGAATATGCACATGTATTATCTTTCAGTTGTTGATTGGAAGGAGGCAGATGTGAATGCGAAGTTGCAGTCAATTTTAAGAAAGGGGCGGAGTTTAAGAAGACAATAATAACGGGAAAGGTTATGCTTATGTCATCAGAGAGATGTCGTTTCACCTGAAAATCAAGTAATGGTATGTTGATTACAGATGAAATAAAAATAATAAAACTTACATGATGAATCTTTCACAATTACATTAATAACATGCATTTATAAAAAGTGTGAAATTTAATTTAATTTGCAACTTTTGTTTATCTGTCACAGCTTACTAGATTCATATTATGAGCATTTATTGTACATTACAGGAATGTATTATGTTTCTCTGTATTACAGCAAATATTTCATAAAAACAAAAAAACCCTAAAACAATTCTCGACTTATCTTATCTACTAGACGCTAAAGCTGCCATTCATAAAGGCTTGAAAAACGGCTTCAAAGAAAATGCTGAAATTTCACCCAAAAATATTGTCATCATTTAGTCACCCTCCACTTCTTCAAGTGGTTTTCTTTTGAGCAAAAAACATTTGCCATTTTGAAGAATGTGTGTAACACAGCCATTGACTTCCATAGTATGGAAAGAAATACTGTGGAAATCAGTGGCTTTGTTCAACTGTTAACATATGAAATACTTTATACTTTTCCACTTTTTGACATTTCTGTTAATGGTAATGTTAATGGTTTAAACCACCTACGTGAGATTTTTACAAATAGAGTCTCACTTTAGTCACTCCCTAAATGGTGCCCAAAAAGAGTGATTTTTTTATGTTGTAAAGTCAGAAAAGGTGCAGACTGTTGTATGCTCTGGTTTAAATCTGTTTAAAAAGTATATGCACACTAACGAAATGTATGTAACGTTTATTCAGCGATGACACAAAATAAAAGAAAAAAAGACAGTTTTGAGAACTTGATGGTAAAATTAAACTCATTGGAAAGCTTGGTAACCTTTCCAGTGTCACCAGAGTGCAGGTTTTTCGAATCATTAAGAAAAGTATTGAACTGTTTAATTTCTCAGAAAGTTGAGAGAATAGATGCCACTGGCTGTTTGGCTCTCTGTCTCTCTCTCATGTACAACCCAAGGTCTTTTACATAGCATTTTGTCAAAACCAAGAGGCTGGTGAATATTATTTAACAGCAGCTGGAAACTACTTGAACTTGAACTGTCTGTAGGAGTTTTGTGAAAGAATTTTCATGTGACTGCTCATGCCTTTGGGCAACAATTAATTGTCAAAATTTTGGAGGAAGTGAGGGTGTGGGATTTAGATACATTTTTAGTTCTATGCGTCTCCTTGTGCCACCTGTCAGCTGAGGTTTGCCAATTACCGCACACGGCTTTAAGACTGATGTATTGCACATAAGTTGTATTAACAGCCAGGAAATCCATGATAAACATTTGTAAGCCAGTTGGCAGTTGTAAACTGAAACTGAATGCCCCGATGGGCATGCAACACTCCCTCGCTGTGCTCAGATGAATTAATGAGTCTGCTCTGACTGGCATAAGAATCTAGTCTCTTATGATAGCACTTCAGCTCTGATCTACTGCAGTTATTTAAAATTCCCCCGACCCAAATGTGTCTTTATGGCTTTCATAGCATTACAAAATTAAGGTAATAGGATTATATTGTAATAAGATAATAAGGAAATAAGATTGGTGGCCCAAAAGTCTGAAAGCAGTATATACTATTTTAATCATACGTTCAATGAAAAAAAAAGTCAATCAAATTCTAAATATAATTTCAAGTTAGGGGTGCACATACATTTTTCAGTCTGGTTCTCATGAGAGCACCTGGAGATTTGGTTTGGTGCTCACACTGCACAAAGTGTGACCCAATAAATAAAACCATAATTAATAATAGTTGTAATAGTATTATTTGTATTTATATTGTATTTTTAAATAAAATAATAATTAAAATAATAAATAGATTGTGATAATACTATAAAACACAATTATTTTAATAGTACATTTAAAAATACAATGCTAATATTTAATTTTTTTTTTTTTTTATATGAAGTTTCATCATTTTCAAACCTACAATTATAAGACTTTTATTTTGGCGAGTTGTTAGCAAGCAAGTATATGTGCTGCTGTAGTACTGCAAGTGACAAGCATAAGTGAAGTGCGTAGTTAGTTTTGTATTTTGCTGTGAAACCAGCAGCACATATACTTGATTTACAGTATGCTTTTAGTTTGAATGGAAATCGTATACAGTATTACATTTAGTCGATCTAAAATAATGATTTACACAGCACATTTTTTTATTTTGGTTGCGCATGTGCATCTGCGCACCACTTATGTGCAACTTATGTGCAAAAATCCAATTGGTTAATAAATTGGTTGAGTAAATGATGCAATGACTCATATGAACAGTCACGTCTTTGTTCATGAATGAATCAGCGTTTTTAACAAACGGTTCGAGTGAACGACTCAAATGACTCACTCATTAGTGGTTGTTAGTATCATTGAGATACTATTATCAATTTTATTTTTATATATTTTTATACTTTTTACATTTTATAAATGTAAAATTTTTTATTTTAGTCAAAATTGTAGTAATTTGTATTATTTTATTTTTAATGTTTATGTAGTTTTTATTTTATTTCAAGTAACTTTTTATGTTTTAGTTGAGTTAACTGTAATAATTCTGACAGTTACATGTTTTGTTTTGTGAATGAATCAACGTATTTAATGAATCGGTTGAATGACTGATTTGTTTTTACTCATAGAAATTGTCATTTGTTGCCACCTATTAGCATAACGACAAGGGTAAATCCTAACCACAAATTCATAAAATGCAAAATAAAATGCTAATTTAATGTTACAATATTAAAAACACAATTTTCTCAATATTTTGATTTTCTTGCATCCTCAGATTCCGGATTTTCGAATAGTTGCATCTCGGCCAAATATTGCCCTATCCTATCAAACCATACATCAATGGAACAATTATTTATTCAGCTGTATAAATTGCATGATGTATAAATCTCAATTTAAAAAAATTTACCCTTATGACTGGTTTTGTGGTCCTGGGTCACATATTATCATCATGTTTTCAAAATAGTTTATTGTAAATTGATAACATACTAGCTGCATATATGCAACACAATATTGTTGTATTTATATTAGTTTTATTTGTTTATATTTTAAAATTTTTGCACTGGATGGACGACAGCATGTGCATCCTGATCAACCTGTCAATCACTTTTCACAATGGGCATTTTAGTTTTTTTAATGGTGGAAGTAAGCATGCTTAGGCAGCTAATGACAACTAGGTGGGAAACAAAGATGAGGCTCATTTTGCAAGTCAGTTAGAGGACAGAATTAGGACGGATGCAATCAGGATATTTGTGGGAGGCCTTGGCTGCCTTCCCTCTTCACCTGTTTTCTGGAGGCCGTGTCAGTATGGCATTGATCAGCATTCAAACACCATGTGAGCACACAAACTTGACAGAAAGTTTGGATCTGTGTGCAAATCGTTTGAGTCCCTCGGCTTATGTATCTTTATGAGCAAGAACAAAACTTAACGGCTGTTCTGTGGATACTAATGTAAGACATGCTCAAATACTGTGAACAATATGGCAGAATTGACGAAGTTATTGTGTATTTGCTAACTTACTCATAATCTAAAATCAAGGTTTGAAAGTGTAGTTTCTAGTTTTTATTAATTTACTAACAAAAAAATACACTGAAGTAGAGCCCTGCACGGCCTCAAGTTTAGGCCTTAGTCCGGCCCTGGCCCGAGACGCACAGGCTCTGGCCCGGCCCGTGTCCGACAGCTTATCAGAATTACCGGCCCAAGTCCAACCTGAGCCCGTTTTATTTTCAAAACTCAAAATGGCTCATGTTTCAGCTATTAAAATAGTTCAGTTTTGTATGTATTGGCAAAGTGATTATATTTAGTTTAGTTTTTTTACTAAGTTAATTTTGAAAAACGTTTGGAGCATTTTTTGTTCATTAAATACGTTTTTTCTTTCTTAAAGTAACGGCCAAGTGGCCAGCGGCAGACCAGAAAGCTGATCGTACAGTATATTTGATCAATTTAGCCTTCTCAAATCATCACGACTTGCCTAAAATAAAATCTATAGATATATAGATCACAGACATGATAAATATATATATAGAAAACTTTAAATTACTACTTAAAAAAAAAATCAAACTGAAAACAAAATCTTTTTCATTATAATCATAATCCGTGATGCACTTCTTTCTAAAGGCGTGTCTAATGAGGAAATAGCGAATCAGGATCATCATCTTCATCTTTGCGACACTGACACAGAAAACACTAGTGTATTAGTAAATAATTAAAATATCTCCTTACCAGTGGTGGGCAAAGTACACAGATCAAGTACTTGAGTAAAAGTACAGATACGTATTGTAAGAGCCCGGCTCGATTCGACCCAATGACGGCAGTCGTTCAGCGGGTGAAGGGCTTTGCGTGTTACAGTCTTTCCTTTTCACGACACAACAAGAACATTAAAATGGAACACTTTTTCCTTATTATATATTTTGTCTCGTTATTTCATCTGACTCCATAAAATGAAAAGGGTTTTAATGATATCTGTGCATCATTAAAACAGGAACGAATGATTGATTATTCTTATCAGCTCTTTTTAATACTTTACCCGCTCAGATATAGGGAAGCTATATCGCTCAGAGGTCCTGTTTTCCACAGGTCTCACGGACACAATCTCGTCAGGCCCGATCATCAATCAGAGGTAAATTATGGTTACGTATCTAAGATTTGCCGTAAATTCACACGTACACAATCAGAGACATCGAATAACCCCCTTGGAGCACCCTCAGAACTCGAGTTCAATCGTTTACTTCAGTAAAGGGTTTTGGCCACTATTAGATATGTTAGCAGATCAATGTACTACACTCGTAATAGTTTTGGGTTGGTCAAATCTTTGTTTAAAGTAACATTGAATCAAAAGTCAGAGGTGTGGACGTACCCGAATTCAGTTAGATCAGACGGCGTTCACCGTCCCTGAATGGAATTAGCCCGTCCCTACACCCAAGCACACTTAAAAGATGCCGGATATTAGCCGTCGCTAAAACTGACGCAGGCTTGCGGAAATATACGAATCCACTAATCTAGTAGAGAGAAAGCAATCTTCAGAGGCAGTTAGAATAGAATCAAACGTTACAATTTATTGACCAGGTAATCAAAACAATAATTCAAAGCTCCAATGTTACAAGAATAGAATCATAAGTTAACCATACCATAACAATAATTCAGGAATTGAAGAATTTGTAGAAATTACTACCTGGCAATGAAAAACTACACACAGCGATTTGTGCGGGCAGTCAAACCTACAGACTCCTAACCATAGCTGGAACTGAAAACTACACACAGTGGTTGTGCGGGCAATCCTCCTACAGACGCCTAACCATAGCTGGAACTGAAAACTACACACAGTGGTTGTGCGGGCAATCCTCCTACAGACGCCTAACCATAGCTGGAACTGAAAACTACACACAGTGGTTGTGCGGGCAATCCTCCTACAGACGCCCAGAACTTTATGTCCCTTCTCCTTATATACCCAGATAATCTAATAAACCTACCACATGGTGGTATCTTGTCATTATAATTAGTCTTTAGAATTGGCAACCAAAAGGCTTCTGGATATCCTATGGCAGAGAATGCTTATTTACATACAGGAGGTGATCTGAATAGGAGATCAGGGGGAGGGCACACCTTTAAGTTGTGCACTATATTTTCTCATACTTTAGAACTTCTTTTAGCTTTTCCTTATGATTGGGAGAATGAGACCATTTTACCAGGCGCACTGAGACATTTCAAAAGATATCAAACATGTATGGTTACTTTTTTGTACACATTACATTGCATGAGTTTTCAGTGAATTCTAGGACATGAGGAGAGGGGGGGAAGATGTTGAGATCGTCAGCACAGGGTGTAGACCCCCCAGTGTGCCGCGTCCTGGACGTTGCCGGGAAGGTGTTGAGATCGTCAGCACAGGGTGTAGACCCCCCAGTGTGCCGCGTCCTGGACGTTGCCGCCACACACGCAAGAGATAGTTCCTGTCTTTTCAGGAGGGCCATTTGTCCTCTCGAGGGGGGGGGGGCCAGACAGGCTGGCATCGGGCTTACAGTATAATAAAATATTACTCCAGTAAAAGTACTGCTTTTTCAATTTTACTCGAGTGAAAGTACAAAAGTACTAAATTTTTTATGTACTTAAGTAAAAAAGTACTGATAGACAGATTTATTTTGCAATTTTATATAGACTACTTTATTTAATTTTATATTAGCACATATTTGTATAATCCTACTGCCCAAAATACCTGGGTTTTTCCCAAAATAACCACTATATAGAGTCAAGATATATATTTTGTTGATATGGACTACATTGATGAGAGTGATGTAGTAATGTTCACTGTGAAGCTTACACTGCCATGTACCTGAGAGAAAACAGATTTCACCATCTAATTTTCACCAGGAAGAAAAAAGTGTTTTAGAACTTGTTGTTTTGCAGAACGTCAGTTATATATGACATGAGAATTAGGCCTGAAATTAGGAAGAACATTTTAAGGAAAATCTCATTATATTTTCATAATGATTTTTTTTCTTCTCAAACCTTGTCTGTGGTGTAAAAACACCCCTGGCCAAATGCCCCCAGAGGGCATCATCACTTCCCACTCTGATAATTACTGTAGTTACTATGTTCTGAACATCACATGCTTTCTTTTTCCCTCAGATGGAATCTATCTAGGTGGCTGAATAAAGATATTTGGACTTTATATCTAAACATTTCCTCAACTTAGCACCAGCAAGCTTGTTAGCTAGACAGTTAGCATCAGCTAACAATATTTACTTATTTTCAGTATGGTTACGAATAAACATTCATATCTGTCTACTCGGCTAGTTGATCTAAACAATATAAAAATGTATACTGTTGATAAACAATATAAAACAGACGTCACATAGGTCTAAATGCATAGCATTTTAATAAAACTGCTAACGTTACAGCAGCGGGGAATATGAACGTGCATGAGTTATTTTATTTAATCTGTGTTATTTTAATGTTTTGTTTTTTGACCTAAAACATAACGTTAGAGACACTGATGTTGATCTGTCTGCATTTAAGCATTTCAGTGGGCTTAAATAGATCACCCTTTACAGCAGATTTAGTTCACAAACAACTGACAGTTTTGACCTAAATATTATTTTCAGTTACAATAATGAATCCTAAAATTCGACATTAGTAACTTACTTTTCGCAGCAGCTGCTGCGCGCCTGCGCGCGCGCTCACAAGATCTCCCGGTTCTTTACTCGTGAGTTCAGTTCACTGAAGGAGACTCGCTCTAAACGGATCATTTGAATCAGTGAGTTTTCAACTCGAGAACAGCTGCAATCGGATCATTGCAATTCGTGAATGAATCGTTTGTTGCGATTTGCGAACCGATTGAACAGGTTCATTGAAAAGAATCAGTTTGTTCATGAATCAGACACCGCTTCTGCGTCTCGGAGCACGTGATGTATTATAAGGAGTAACGATATGTTTTATGAAATGTAGTGAAGTAAAAAGTACGATCTTATGCTTTGGAATGTAGTGAAGTAAAAGTAAAAGTTACTCAAAATAAAACTACTCCAGTAAAGTACAGATACTTGAAAAATGTACTTAAGTACAGTAACGAAGTTGTTTTACTTCGTTACTGACCACCACTGCTCCTTACTATTTCTTCCAGACACATTCATGGTAATTACTCTTGCTGGGGCGTTGCGGCAAACTTTAATCTATTGCATGCGTTTGAAGGCAGAATCCTTCAGCTGCTCTGACTCTAAACACCGTCGAGCCGCTCTCAGTCGTGGAAGCACGGACTCGTGTTGTTTCCACCAGATTTAATTTCATCACTAATTAATGGATTTCTAAAATATCAAATAAGGAGAAGCATAAAACAGGCCCGAGGCCCACGTCTGAACTATGACGTGAAAATTTGCCTGAAGCCCAGCCCAGATGTTTAAATAAATTGGGGCCTGAAGGATCACAAATGTTATTCTATGTTTGATGTGGATTCACGTCCTGACTAAGAGGTGTCGGGCAAGGCAAAGGTGTTTGAGATTGTTTCCTGACCATTTGGGCTTGGGACAGCTGTGCCTTTTGTCAATGAGATCAATGACTACTGAGAGATTTAGGTTTATTGCCCTCAGCTTTGATGTTTTGTCTCAACCTAAAAAAGTCCCTCCTCCAATCCTGACTATAAAGATACCCTGTAAAAATGACTTAAGATGAGATTTTCGATGACTGCAGATAACAACACATGTCATAGAATAAAGAAATTCTGCTGACAATCCAATCCGAAGTCTCCTGGTCTTCTCTTCTGAGTTTTCTACACTTTAGAAGAACACAGTTTTCAACAGATGCTGCCGTGAACCCGGATAGAGTTCCAGCTTCCTCACCTGAAAAACTTCAAGCTCAAACAAAGATCTGCATCTTTTGGAATCCAGCGAAACTTCAAGCTGAAAAGATTCCCAGACTGATTTTTTCTCTCAACCAAGGGTTGTGGTGAGTGCTGTCTCTAATCCAAAAGAACCTAAGACCAGTGTATCCTCTGTGCCGTCAGAGAAGAGTTAACATACATCTGTAGGGTTTGTTTAACTAAATGTATCCTCTGTTCTGTTAGGCAGGGAAGTTTATCCTCTGTTAGGCAGGGAAGTTTATCCTCTGTTACAAGCAGGGAAGAGTGTTATCCTCTAAAGTTTTTATTTTAGAGATGAAAGTATCCTCTGTTCTTTCAGGCAGGGAAGATTTTGGGCATTACGTGCTAAAAATTAGTTACCCTCTGTTTCAGGCAGGGAAGGTTAGCATTTCGTGCTAATAATTTAGTTTTATCCTCTGTTTCTTGTAGGCAGGGAAGTTAAGTGTGAAGTGTTGGTAATTTGGAAATTTAACAATAGTTAAGTTTTTCTTTTTTTACAAGTGTACCCTCTGTTGATCAGAGAAGTGTTTGTTTTGTTTGTGTGGTACCGAAGAAACTTACAAAATGTTTAGAAAGAATGCTAGACTGATCCCCACAACTGAAAAAGGTGGTCTAGCGACTCCTTTGTGGTCAGATAGCGAATTCAAATCACTTTTAGGAGTGCAAATGAACATAATAGTCACTGAGAAAGTTAGACAAGAACTAACTCAGAAATATGAGATCCATCCAGACAAGACTTGGTCTGTAGATGAGTGTAAAAAGGTACTGGGAGCATGTATTCGCAAGAACAATGTGAAAGGCATTATCTGCTGCCACAGAGAATTTGGTTTAGCGCTCGCCACACAACAGTCTCAGCGTAACGCAGAGCTAGAGAAACAGAACAATGAGCTCTGTGCTAGAGTATCCTCTTTGACTAAGAAATTGAACCTCAAGAAAATTGCAGCAAAAACTGATGTGGAAGTAAGTCAGCCTGATAACATTTACCCTGATTTACAAGCGTTCTTTGAAACAGATGTAGCTCTCCAATCAGTAACTGGTGTGCCTGTAAATTCCGTCCATGTGTGTGGGGCTAGGAGAAGATCTCAGGGGATTGAGGAAACTGATAGTGTTCCTCTCAATTCTTCTGTTGTGCAAATACAAACTGCTGCCAAAGCTTTATGTCCTAAAGATATAGAGAGACTATCCCAGAGTTTACCGTCAGCACGCACACATTTTTCTGAATTTAGAAGAACATTGATCAGTAAAATGCGTCTTTATGACATGTCGTTGGCAGAAGTCACGCAGCTGATGTCACAAATACTAACTGAATCTGAATTCAACAGTTTTGAATCTGCTGTCACTTCTGAACTGCGAAATGCCAGTAAGGGTGATTTAAGAGAAGGTATTTTGAAAATCCTAAAGAATATCTTAGGACCCAAAATAGATTGGTCTAGAATTACTACCTGTGTGCAAAGGAAAGAAGAAACTGTGAGTGAATATACTGAAAGATTTTGTCAGTCAGCTGTAATCTACAGTGGAATTGTTGATGACCCTGAAGGTGTTCTGGATGACAAGGGACCCTTGGTTCGTATCTGGTCAGATGGCCTTGTAGCCGAATACAGAAAAGCTTTACCATTCTTAGATCTAACTTGGTCTAACAGAACTCTCAGAAGTAACCTAGACAGGTTAACTACATGGGAAAGAGATGCTGATGTCAAGGCAAAAGTAAGAGTAGCAGCAGCTACGTTTAACACAACGAAACAAGACAATAGATGGTCTAAAAGAGAAAGCAAATGCAAATACTGTGAAAAATTAGGACATTGGGAGAAAGTGTGTAGGAAGAAGTTACAAGATAGTAAAAGAAATGCTATGCATAATTCTGCTCCTTCTCAGCCTGCACACAACCCTGAAGTAGTTCCGCCAGTGACCACTGAAACTGTGGTACAGATAGTTCAGGCTCTTCTAAGAGCACAACAAGACCAAAAAAAAAACTAATTATTGGGGCTGTGAGTAGCTACCTTTCCCCTGTAATCCAACACAATGACCAAAGAATTTTTGTGAAAGGTAGCATAAAAGAGAAGTTAGCAACTCTCACAGCCCCGAATATTGTTATACAGCGTGCACCAGTCACGAACCCATCCTCATGTATGATGTCTGCAATGACTGAATTTGTGTTAGAGGATGAAGGCGAAATGACTCATGATTGTGTTACGCTTACATATGCAGCGACAAGTGAAATAGCAGAAACTCCCATAGAGAACGCAGAATTGGAGTTGTTTGTTGATGGTTCAGCTCAAGTTATTGAAGGTAACAGACGAGCAGGATATGCAGTAACTTCCACCACTGAAGTAGTTGCTTCAGGTCGTCTTCCAGATCATTTTTCAGCTCAAGCTGCAGAACTAGTAGCCTTAACTAGAGCATGCACGCTAGCTTCAGGATCGGTTGCAAATATCTACACAGATTCCAGGTATGCTTTTGGGGTAATTCATGATTTTGGTGTCATTTGGCAAACCAGAAAATTTCTAACTTCTGCTGGATCCCCCATTAAGCATGCTGGATTAGTGAAAGATTTAATGTTTGCCATGAAACTCCCAAAGAAATTAGCAGTGATCAAAGTGAAAGCACATCTCACAACTAATACTACGGAAGCTAAAGGTAATGCTCTTGCTGATGTAGCGGCTAAACAGGCTTGTTTCTATGCAACTGTACAAGTGTGTTCAGGTAGTACAGCACAGAAGATAATTCTACCTCCTGAATCAATCGTTGATCTGTATAAAGACGTTCCTCTATATGAAGCATGGACATGGTTAGACAAAGGAGCCACTGTGGATTCATCCGGCTGCTGGACCAAAGGGGGAAAGTATGTTGCTCCCGAATCACTGTTGCCATATTTGGCTCAACAAATACACAGTTTGGGTCATAGTGGTCCAGCAACGATGAATCACAGGTTCTCAAATCAATGGTGGAATCCAAAATTCAGAAACGCAGCCACTGAAACAGTCAAGAGATGTGTTACATGTCAGAAAAATAATGATGTACCAGCAGCCATTACACCAGCAGCACATACCCCAGCTCCACCAGGGCCATTTCGTCACCTGCAAGTTGATTACATATCGTTGCCCCCTTGTAAAGGAAAAACTGACGTTTTGGTAGTAATAGACAAGTTCTCAAGATGGGTAGAAGCTTATCCAACAGGGCGCGCTACAGCTGCACATACTGCTAAATGTCTTGTCACTGATTTCATTCCCAGATGGGGATTGCCAGATTGCATTGACTCAGATCAAGGTACCCACTTCACAGGACAGGTAGTCAAGGAAGTGTCTAGAATGTTGAAGATTAAGTGGAACCTTCACTGTCCCTATAGGCCACAAGCATCAGGACAGGTTGAACGATCAAACAGAACAATCAAAACCAGGCTAAGCAAAATGCATCAGGAAGGAGTACCATGGGTTGAAGCACTGCCCGCAGTACTGTGTAGTATGAGAGCATCACCTAACAGATCAGTAGGACTGAGCCCTCATGAGATTATTACTGGACGCCCAATGCAGATGCCAGGTGTGATTGATCTTAGAAATGCTGATGTGCACATTGCTTCAGATGCCCTGATCGCTTACTGTGAAAACCTCACAAAGGCAGTGCAGAGTGCCAAAGAGAGAGTTGAGTCGTGTTGGCAGACTCCACCAGAAGGTGGACACACAATCGTCCCAGGTCAATGGGTCATGATAAAGACATTCAAAAACAAGCCATTAGAGCCTAAGTGGTACGGACCACATCAAGTGATGTTGATTACAGCAGCTGCAGTATTGTGTCAGGGAAGGAAAACTTGGACTCATGTGTCACATATTAAGGTTGTTCCTCCCCCTGCAGGGATAGGATAGGGCAGACACAAGAACCAGTGAGGAGCCCAGGGAAGAACCGAAAGCAACAGGCTTCGGGGGCCAACCCTGAGGTGAAGATTTCCTCATAGGCCTTTCCCCTCCATTAGTCCATCCTTTCCTCACTGTTCTTTAGGTGTCGCAGGAATTAAGAAATAGGGAAAGAAGGAACAACCATAGCAGACTATATTTTGAACAGAGGATACAACCCTAATGTATGCAGACTCTACAAATACTGCTCTGTGCCGTTAGTTCTCTCTTGTTTGTGTTTCTTTCTTCCTCTGTGCAGATACCATTTGATGGCTGTCCTGAGATCCATATGCACCACCCTTCTCACCTGCGGATAAAGCCACAACCTCTAGAAAACAACTAGACCCATTACCGAGCCAACTATCACACAAGAAAGAGAAAAGAAAGAAGAAGAAAAAGAATAAAAAATACACAACGCAGAGACTATTACCCGTAAAATCTTCACGGACCCTAATTGCATGTTTTGTTTCTGTGTCAGCATGCAATTACATATAAGCAACACAGAACATGTACAATGTGCCTGTAACGATTACAAGTTACAAGAATTAACTTTTAAGTGTCTAAATTTGTATTTTTGTGAGAGTTATTAGAACTCTCAAAGAGGGGATTGAAGGATCACAAATGTTATTCTATGTTTGATGTGGATTCACGTCCTGACTAAGAGGTGTCGGGCAAGGCAAAGGTGTTTGAGATTGTTTCCTGACCATTTGGGCTTGGGACAGCTGTGCCTTTTGTCAATGAGATCAATGACTACTGAGAGATTTAGGTTTATTGCCCTCAGCTTTGATGTTTTGTCTCAACCTAAAAAAGTCCCTCCTCCAATCCTGACTATAAAGATACCCTGTAAAAATGACTTAAGATGAGATTTTCGATGACTGCAGATAACAACACATGTCATAGAATAAAGAAATTCTGCTGACAATCCAATCCGAAGTCTCCTGGTCTTCTCTTCTGAGTTTTCTACACTTTAGAAGAACACAGTTTTCAACAGGCCCATCAGGCAAGGGCCCAAATGCAGGGCTCTACACTGAAGCTAAACTGCTTAATACACTTCATCATGGCACTCTCTCAGTAATACCAGAGGATGGTGATGCAAAGGAGAAGAAATTGTTGAATAAAGTTGTTATTATTTTATATATTTTTTTGTGCACAAAAGGTATTCTCGTAGCTTCGTAAAATTACAGTTGAACCACTGCTTTCACATGGACTGTTTTAATAATGTCCTTCCTACCTTTCTGGGCCTTGAAAGTGTACTTGCTGTCTATGGCGGGTCAGAAAGCTCTCGGATTTCATCAAAAATATCTTAATTTTTGTTTTCGAAGATAAACGAAGGTCTTACGGGTTTGGAACAACATTAGTAATTACTGACAGAATTTTCACATTTGGGTGAAGTATCCCTTGAAGGGGTGTGAGAAAATATTAAGTGTTCAGTGTTGTTATTGCTATTTAAAAGAAAACACTATTCAAATGTTTTAACTGTAAAAAAAGCTATAAGATAAAAAACAATTAAAACTTGATTAAAAATGTTGTCGTTGCAACTAACTAAAGTAAAATAAGTTTAGCTAACTGAAATAAGTTTAAGTATTAAAATTACTACAGCTAAAACTGAAATACAAATAACTCAATTATTAATATTATTAATAGTGTATAAATAATACTACAATTATAATGATTTTTATATTATTTTATTTTAGCACAAAAAAGTTTTTATTTAATGAATATCTTCTCAATTAGGATGTCAGCGTTATATCTATGATTGATTTATACAAACTACATATTAATTTATATAATTTATATGATTTAGTAACAAACAGCTGTTTAACGGAAAAAAAAATCACCATAGACAAGATGTAAAATGTTACTTTTTCAAATTTTCATTTCAAAGTTTTTATTTTTTTATGTTTCATATAATACCTTATTTTATTTCAATCTTATATTGTATTTAAGCTTCATTTTAATGAATGAAAATAATTGTAATACTTACATGTTTTAGTAAAAAACAACAACACTTGATTGGGTGTTTATTATTATTATTATAATTTTAATTTGTACTTGTATAGCGGCTTCATCCATAGCTCAACATAGAAGTCAATTTCTGCAGTAGAAGCCTAATATTGCTATGTTAATATTTTTTTTTAACAAATTCCTCGTATGTGTAAACACACCTGGCCAATAAAGCTCATTCTGACTCTTCTGATTCTGTTAAGGTTCGAACTTTCGAGTAAATTCAGGAAATGGGCCAACTGGCATTTATAGCTTGTAAATGAACCCATTACCATTAAAATAAATAAATCAATTAAATATAACTGTAATAAAATATTTGAAATTTGTATAATTGAAAATATTTGAAATGTATAAAACAATTGTAATAATATATATATATTTAAAATTAAAATAGGGTCACACTGTGAGATATAACATCTTGGAAAAATCATGAGATAATATAGAAAGTTATATAGCATCAGAGATTATATAAAGTCAGTTTTAGATATAAAGTCACAATTATCCTTTTATTTTTATAATCTGAAGTGCAAACAAGCTTCCATAGTTCAAAGATCTTTACTGTTCAGAATATAAAATCATTTTAGAAAAAAAGCCTGCACGTGCAAAGTAACGTTATATTCAACTTAAAACAGAGATGTGTTGGCACTTGCATAAAAGCGGCATACTTGAAAAGCTAGTTAAGTTACAAGATTACATGTCTTCTTTAAAGTCCATGTAATGTCTTGAAGATGACACTTCAGAGAGATTTGAGCTGTGGTACATGCCAATGTAGATTACAGTGTTCAGACTGTTCTCATTACAATCAGCCTGTCATTCCAGCATTTCATTTACACCCTTAACTAAAGTAAAGTGCAGCAACGATAATATTTATTTTGGTGCGTGCCAATCCAAAATGCTTTTTTTTACCCACTTGAACTTGAAACTATTAGAAATAAAGACCTTGTGCCCTTCCAACTATTAACATACAAGACGTTTTTCCAAAACGATCAGCTACACATGAAACCCAAGATACGCAATATCAGTCCACCATAAAATGACTTATTATAGCTTTCACCGAAACCAAAGGAAAAGCATCAGCTTGCTTTGAAAGCAACACATTGGGATGACTGTAAAGCTAAACAACATATAAGTTTTACCCAGATTTCCTTGTACCCTACGGTCACCGTCAGAGCAGTGTGTTTTTCGGTCTCCAGCGAATGGCCTGTGTAGATAATGAGGTGCGTTCAGGTAGAACGGCCCGCAGGCCATCTGCACCGATACGTCTGACATCTACTGTAAAGGGATTTCTGGAAAGCCTCTCTCTGATTCGCCCATATTTCAAACAGTCACATTAGGTGAGTTATCAGCGTGACAGTGGCGGCCCGAGGCCCAACATATTGATCCACTGACGGCTTTCTGATAGACTCATACATAGCAGAGGGTGCCGAACATCAAAATGAAAATCTTTTTTCATACTGTACATTGTGATGTTGTGGTGCCTAAATTCCCTTGTAGCCTTTGAAAACAGCTGGCATTCATTTTTTAGCATTAAATCAAATGTATTTAGACAAAATCTTTGTTTTTTTATTTATTAATCCAGATCAGTTATTTATCATTAATATATAATATAATATAATGTAATAAATCTATCCGAAAAGACCTTTGCTATTCTGATAATGTTCATTTTTAGTGATTTGTAATTCACACTGTAACATTTTGTGGAGTTTTAAATAAAATGTAATAAAATATTGTAAATAAATACAATATTATTTGAGTTTTTTTTTACAAGAAAATACTATTTCAGTCTTTCTACTTCAGAGTTGAATTATTTGTAAAATGTACTATCAATTTCTGATTGAAATTGGTTCCTACACACATTTTCTCACTCTTTCTACTTACACATTTTGGTTATACTGTAATATAGTATAATATAATAAAATTGTTATTTCATCGTATAATGTTTATTTTAAAGTCCTGTTTTTGTGATCTACCTCTCGTGATCCACCTAGGAAGATAATTTTTTATTTATCTATACAAAATAGTCTAAATAGAATATAATTTTACTATTGTTCATTTTAGGTTACGATATAGGTTATGTAATATAATATAATATATAATATAATAGAATATAGTGTTAATGTTTATTGTAGTCTAATTTTAGTGACCTACCTCTTGTAATCCACCTCTTGTAATTATAATTGATATTTTTATTTATTTTTTATTATGATACGACAGTGAAAAGCAGACAGGAAAGGTCCTCAATATAGGACTCGAACTCGTGACACCAGCAATGCAACGCGTTATATACAAAATGGTAAATAATTCTAATATTGCCATTTTCAGTTATTTATCAGTAAAATAATTGTTAATACATTTATTCTTATAATGTTTATTATAAAGTTAATGCACTTTTTAGTGCATTTATGTAATATAAATCTGAAAGTACCATTGTTTTGTATTTTATAAACCCTTTTTTTGTGATCTACCTCTCGTAATCCACACAGGGGGTTAGATGAGACAGAGAGACACAGCATGTGACAGAGAGAGAAGCAGAAATGTACACGTCTCTTTTCATATAATGGGTCGAAAATAGTCTGCATGTTATTTGTAAGCGAGCTGGGGAACTTCAACAAGAACAGTGGCTGGAACGAATCACGGGGTTCTATAATTTCCTCACACATGCAGTGTTCAAATTTAAAGTTTTTTCAACAATTTGCCACACTGACAAACTACAACTTTATTTCTGAAGTTGAAGTGGAAAAAATATTACAGCACAATTAGATATTATGTAGCACATAAAATTGTTGTGCTAAAAAGCCCTTTTAAGGACATTTGAACTCAACAGATGTGGTATAAGCTGGGCTTTGATTAAGTTGCGCTCACAGTTTTTTAAGAGTGAGTGCTCTTCACCTATTAATACACTCCATTAAATAAAGCAAATTAATAAATGCAAATCAACAGCATGCAAATATCAATACATCTGGTTTGCTTTCACCCTCCAGTTTTTAATTACAAGACAGGTAGAGCAATACATACGAGTTCTGAAAGTTTGAACAACTTTCAATGTCAATTGAAAGCCACATCGATCTTGTCAATAGTCACCAAACGGCTGTCAAAATCCTTTGAGGACTGTCAATCAAGCTTGAGGATTGTCTGGATGGGCTGACAGAGACCAGAAAGAGAGGTGTTTGCCAGAAAGAAGGAAAAAAACGTTAGAAATTTCAGATTGTTGCCTTACTTCTCAACTTACCTCCTGTATATGCAAATACACCCAGAAAGCCATTTTTTTGGGCTATACCATGTGGAAGGATGTTGTAAAGCATGTAACCTCAAACAGGCACTGGTGGAGAGTCTGTTTTGAGCTACAAATCTCTTTATGTGACCTGGAAGCCAACAGCATATTATTCCTATATTTAGACAATATGTTAATAAGGTTTGAACTTTCAAGTAAATTCAGGAAATGGGCCAACTGGCAGTAATAGCTTCTAAATTAACTCATTAACATTGTGTCATGATGTTAAAAACTGTAGTACACAAAATTAGAAGGCATATAAGGCCATTACTGGTTGACAAAAAATAGGATTATGTTTAAAGCCAACTGAAGCCTGACTTTGCTTTTATATTAAGAGGAAACCAGCTAAAGTTGCGCCTCTGGGGAATTCCAGCGCGCAATACACACTCTCCAACCGAATTTGCAGACGAAAAAGTCTGTTAGGAATGAAACAGACTTTGTATTTGCTTTTCTCAGTTGCATATATCTGCCCTCCAAGGCACACAGAAGAGATGCAGTATTATCTCAGAATAGCTGTCGAAGCACAAGATAATGAGATTCGAGTGCCGAGATTTTGCGCCGAACCGCTGAGAGATGCGTGAACTGTTGAGAGATGCTTTTCTGCATTTCCTGAAGCTCAACAACCTGATACAGTGGCTCTGGGAACAGCTGCGTCCTATTTATGAGTCCAATTATGCATCTTGTGTTTGAAACTCCAGAATAGCTCGATATACTTTTGCAGCTCATTGCGTTTACCAAAGATCTTAATCTTAAAAGTATTGAAAAAAGTCATGATATGACAACCAATCATTCTGTAGTTGGATTTTTCAATCCTGCTGTGGGTTTAGTTGGAATTCAATTAGCTTTGAAATGAAGATCCAGGCAGGATGTGTTCAAATCCACCAAACCCATCTTTAATGGGCAGTCACGCGGTCGGAAGGAGAAATATTTTTCGTAACCTGCTAAGTCTGAAATCACTCCAGGTTGTGAAAAACAAGGCTTCAATTGCACACATGCCTCAGCAGCCCATTAACTAAGAGTGGGTGTCGTACAGCAAAGCTAAGATCTTTTGAAAATGATTGATTTGAAGCAATCTCACAGTCTGATCGGTGGATTCTTGGATCTGAGCTACTCCAAAGTAAATGTCTAGGTTACATACGTAACCCCCGTTCCCTGATGGAGGGAACGGAGACGTTATGTCGTGACGACATAGGGGATTTACTTGGAAGCCCCGAACATCTCTGACTAAGAGAAAACGCCAATGAAATTGGCAAGTGGATTTTGCATACCTGAGCCACTCCCCGTGCATACGGGTATAAAAGGGCGACAGGTGCATCCACTCATTAGGTTTTATGCTGAGGAGCCGAGACGAGTCCCTGGCAACCAGCGATGGTTCAAGATTGTGGCATGGGGACATAACGTCTCCGTTCCCTCCATCAGGGAACGGGGGTTACGTACGTAACCTAGACGTTCCCTATCTGTCGGTCACTACGAGTTATGTCGTGACGACATAGGGGTCCTATGGAAAGCACCACAAGCTGAACCCCGTCACAACCTTGTGGCATGCAGATGTTGACAAGCGAGTGCGTGACAGACAAATGCCATGCAAGAGGTTGCAACCTTCCTACCGCTCCAGTGCAAATTCGCTAACCTTGGTGCCCACCGGGACCACTGAGTACATTGCTGCTGGAGATAGCCAAGCCGCTGTTCCTTTCCCCACGGAATCGGAAGGGATTTCGACCTTCAGTGAAAGACAGCTTCAGGTCTTTCCTATTTGTTGTTTACAGCTTGTCGTAACAGCAGGGAAGCGAGCCTTCCAGAGAAGGACGCTACGGAGGCCACATCCTGCCCGAAGGGAGGTAACATGTGGAGACACTGATATGGACTGGCCCAGGCTTGGGGCAGTACTACATACGACTGGACTCTGGGGCAGATCCTACCTAGGAGTAGGGAGGAGGGCTGCCAGCAGAACCTGACAGAAGCTCTGTCACAGGGAAGACACGGGTTTACCGTGAGGGAAACCTTACCGTGGAAGAATACACATATGGGATTACCCGAAGGGGAATCAGGCCATACGGCCACCTAGCCCAGTACAGGGGCTGACCGGAGACCCGGGCGAGCTAACACCAGTACTGGGCCTGGCGTCAGACTGCTCCGCCCAGTCTGACTGCCGGGGGTGCTTGGAGGATTCCACCAGGGTTCACCGTCCGGGGAACTGAACTGGGGGAGAAAAAGGCGCTCGTATCCCCGGGTGAGGGGGAATGGCGCAGCAAGCGTGACACCGGCCAGTTCTTCCCGCCAATTACTTACCCAACACACGGGAAGAGACTGGCTCAACGCGGAGATTGTAGAATCTTGCGAAGGTGTTCGGTGTCGCCCAGCCCGCAGCTCTGCAGATGTCTGCCAAAGAGGCGCCGTGCGCCAACGCATGGGAGGAGGCAACACTCCTGGTGGAGTGAGCCCTCACCCCTAGGGGGCACGGCTCGCCTTGCGACTGGTACGCCAAGGCGACGGCCTCCACTATCCAGTGGGCCAACCTCTGTTTGGAGACAGCCTTCCCTTTCTGCTGCCCTCCGTGGCAGACAAAGAGCTGCTCGGAGCTTCTGATGCTCCGGGTGCGGGTCACGTATATGCGCAATGCTCTTACGGGACACAGCAACGCTAAGGCTGGATCTGCCTCCTCCGAGGGCAGTGCTTGCAGGTTCACCACCTGATCGCGGAAGGGCGTGGTGGGAACCTTGGGCACGTATCCAGGCCGGGGTCTCAAGACAACGTGAGAGTAGACCGGCCCAAACACAAGGCACTCTTCGCTTACCGAAAACGCCTGGAGGTCCCCGACCCGTTTGATGGAAGTGAGCGCGGTCAGGAGCGCTGTCTTAAGAGACAGGAACTTCAGCTCGACTGAGTCCAGCGGCTCAAAGGGGCCCCTCTGAAGTCCAGCCAGGACGATAGAGAGGTCCCAAGAGGGCACAAGGGGAGGCCTGGAGGGATTCATCCTCCTGGCCCCCTTCAGGAACCTCACGATGAGATCATGCTTTCCCAGGGACCGGCCGTCCACTGCATCGTGGTGAGCCGCAATAGCGGCTACATACACTTTCAAGGTGGAGGGTGACAGCCTACGCTCCAACCTTTCTTGCAGGAAAGAAAGCACTACTCCGATCGTGCATCTTCGGGGGTCTTCTCGGCGAGAAGAACACCAGGTCGCGAACAGACTCCATTTCAGTGCGTAGGTTTGCCTTGTTGAAGGAGCTCTAGCCTGAATGATGGTCTCTACCACCGCCGGTGGTAGACCAGTCAAGTCTGCCGCGTCCCGTCCAGGAGCCACACATGGAGGTTCCATAGATCTGGACGCGGGTGCCATATGGTGCCGAGCCCCTGAGAAAGGAGGTCCTTCCTCAGAGGAATGCGCCAGGGAGGTGCTGTCGTGAGGGAAATGAGTTCGGGAAACCAGGTCCGGGTGGGCCAATGGGGCGCAACCAGCAGGACCTGCTCCTCGTCCTCCCTGAGCTTGCACAATGTCTGTGCGAGTAGGCTCACTGGGGGAAACGCATACTTGCGTAAGGCCCGAGGCCAGCTGTGTGCCAGTGCGTCTGTGCCGAGGGGGCCCTCGGTCAGGGAGAAGTACAGCTGGCAGTGGGAGGACTCGGGGGAGGCAAACAGGTCTACCTGAGCTTCCCCGAATCGACTCCAGATCAGCCGGATCGTCTCGGGATGGAGTCGCCACTCTCCGGGGAACGTGAGCTGTCGTGAGAGCGCGTCGGCCGCACGATTGAGCTGCCCCGGGATGTGAACAGCACGCAGTGACTTGAACTGCGTGTGACTCCAGAGGAGGAGATGGCGGGCGAGCTGTGACATGCGGTGTGATCGTATACCCCCCAGCCGGTTGATATACGAGACCGCCGCAGTGTTGTCCGTGCGGACTAGCACGTGCTTGCCCAACAGCAGTGGCCGGAACTGCCGCAAGGCTAAATGCACTGCCCACAGCTCCAGGCAGTTGATGTGCCAAAGCAGTCGGGGCCCTGTCCAGAGCCCCGAGGTTGCCTGCCCGTTGCATGTAGCGCCCCAGCCCGTGCTGGAGGCATCTGTTGTGACAACAGTATGCCGGGACACTTGTTCTAGGGGCACCCCGGCCCGTGCCGAGTCTAACCCCGGGCCCGTGGCATACTCACCGAGTCTAACTCCACACCGAGAAAAGAGATTCTCTGCACAGGGGAGAGCTTGCTCTTTTCCCAGTTGACCCGAAGCCCCAACTGGCTGAGGTGCCGGAGCACCAAGTCCCTGTGATCGCCCAACTGCTCTCTGGATTGGGCTAGGATAAGGCATTCGTCGAGGTAGTTGAGGATCCTGACGCCCACTTCCCGTAACGGGGTAAGGACGCCCTCTACAACCTTCGTGAACACACGGGGAGACAGGGAGAGCCCGAAGGGGAGGACCCTGTACTGCCATGCCCGACCTTCGAACGCAAACCGTAGAAACGGTCTGTGTCGCGGAAGGATCGAAACGTGAAAGTAAGCGTCCTTCAGGTCGATCGCTGCAAACCAATCCTGGGGCTGAATGCATTTGATCATGCGACTGTGCGTCAGCATCTTGAACGGGAGCTTGTGCAAAGCCCGGTTCAAGACTCGCAGATCCAGGATTGGCCGAAGGCCACCACCTTTCTTGGGTACGATGAAGTAAGGGCTGTAAAACCCCTGCCTCATCTCGGCTGGAGGGACCGGCTCGATTGCATCCTTTGCCAGGAGGACAGCAATCTCCTCGCACAAGACAGGGGCGTTCCGGACTGCCACCGACGTCTCGAGAACGCCGTTGAACTTGGGAGGTCGCCTGGCGAACTGAATCGCGTAGCCGAGTCGAATTGTGCGCGTGAGCCAGCGAGACAGGCTGGGCAGCGTGAGCCACGCCTCCAGTCGCTGTGCAAGCGGCTCCAACGGCACAATCGACGTACCTGTGGTAGTGCAGCGAAAGGGAGTAGGGGTGGATGGCACAGAAGGCGGTGCGTTCTGAGGCATCCTCACCAAACTCCCTGGGTCCCGAACGGGACTGGCCAGAGGTGCGTGGGGAGGAATGTCGTCCCCGAACCGTACTCTCTTGGCTACTGGCAAAATGGGTCGTGGGCGAGAGTGAGGAGGCAGGGCGTCGCACACTGTCGTCCCATGGACCTGAGAACCCGGAGGAAATGGAAATTGCTCTTTCTTTGAGAAGGTGGGTACCGCTGGCCCTTGGACCAGCGCCGGAACAGAAACAAAACGAAACAGAAGATTCTCCTCCCGGCCCTCCACCGGGGGAAGGAGCGGCGCTGTTCTCGCCGTCTCCTGAGAAAGAGCAAACTCCAACATCTCCGGGTTGCCCGCGTCAGGGCCGCTTCGTCGATTTCCTGGACGACTTGGGGCCTGGCTGGGACGCGGGGGGCGCCGCTCTCCTGCGAGAGGCTCGACGCACCGGCCTATGTGTCGATTCGGCCTGGGGCGGAGCAGCTCTGGAGGACGCAGGAGGGCACCCACGGCGACGGGCAGACTGAGGCCTGGCCCCGGGGGCAGCGGTGGATGGTGCCTCACGCCGGGGCAGGATGTGCTGGATCGCCTCGGTCTGCTGCTGTACCGCCGAGAACTGCTGGGCGAAGCCCTCGACGGTGTCGCCGAACAGCCCTCCCTGGGAGATGGGGGCGTCGAGAAAGCGTGCTTTGTCGACGTCCTTCATCTCTGCCAGGTTGAGCCAGAGATGGCGCTCCTGGACCACCATGGTGGACATCGCCTTCCCGAGGGACCGCGCCGTGACTTTCGTCGCTCGTAGAGCGAGGTCAGTCGCCGTGCGCAGCTCCTGCATCAACCCCGGGTCGGTACTACCCTCGTGCACCTGTTTGAGCGCCTTGGCTTGGTGAACTTGCAGGATAGCCATGGCGTGCAGGGCGGAGGCTGCCTGGCCCGCAGCACTGTAAGCTTTGGCCGCGAGAGAGGCTGTCAGCTTACAGGCCTTGGACGGGAGACGCGGACGGTTCCTCCAAGTGGCGGCGTTTCGTGGGCACAAGTGCACCGCGACCACTCTCTCCACCTGGGGAATGCCCGTGTACCCCCTGGCCACTCCGCCGTCGAGGGTAGTGAGGACGGAGGAGGCGGACGAGCGGCTTCTGGCCGTGAAAGGGGCCATCCACGAACTCGTCAGCTCCTCATGCACCTCCGGGAAGAAAGGCACCGGGGCAGGGCGCGGTTGTGAGCCGCGCCCCGCTCCGAGAAACCAATCGTTCAGCCGTGAGGGCTCGGGACTGGGCGGTCTGTTGACCTCCAGCCCGATGCTCACGGCTGCCCGGGCAAGCATGGCCGTCAGCTCTGGGTCCGGTGCGGCGGTGGCGACAACACCCGAGGGGGGCAGCCCCACCGCACCTTCATCTTCAGAGGACGTGAACCCATCCCCCGATGCTGCGATCGACATCCTATCTACAGATGGCGCACCGAATGAAATGCTGGGCGCCCCGTGGGACAGACCAGCGAAATCACCCGGGAACCGGACGGGATGTTCGCTGCGTGAGGAGTAAGAGGTCCGTGGGGGCGTGCCCGCCGGAGAGGCTCTTACTGTAACCCTCAGATCTCCCAGAGCGTCAGCCGGCGATCCTCTGCTCGAGCCAGAGAGATCAGCACGGGTGGCGGCAGAGGGTGCCAATCCTTTCATAAAGGAAAGGCGAGATCGCAGCGAAATCATGCTCATACGCCCACAACAGACGCATGAGTCATCCACGAACGCAGCTTCAGCGTGTCGGCGGCCCAGACACTGAAGACAACGATCGTGTCCGTCATCTGCAGACAGAAAACGACCACAACCAGAAGGACACGGACGAAACGGCATCTTGAAAAATACGCGATCGTCCGTGATTTGCTCTTTTAGAATTTGCTCTCTTAGTTGAAGTTCCCAGGGGAATCGCTGATAAGAGGGACTCCGCTGATCGCACCGTTACGCCAACCGGGAACAAAACAAAGATGAACGGCTTTGTGGAGATCAGCACTCTTCTCATCCACTCGGCTCCGAAGCAAAAATCTAATGAGTGGATGCACCTGTCGCCCTTTTATACCCGTATGCACGGGGAGTGGCTCAGGTATGCAAAATCCACTAGCCAATTTCATTGGCGTTTTCTCTTAGTCAGAGATGTTCGGGGCTTCCAAGTAAATCCCCTATGTCGTCACGACATAACTCGTAGTGACCGACAGATAGGGAACCTAGATTCACTGTAAAAACATGCTTCTACCAACATTTTTACAAAAATCCCAAAACAAATCTGAACATGCTGTACAATTCAGTGCCGTTTCCAGCTGAAATAAACACTTATGGCAGTAAAAAACCAACAACCTTTATTCCCATTCACACAAATTATGATTAAAAGGGCAGATTATCAATTAATTAAGACTTGTTTGTGCATAGTTCCCAATAATATGTCATGACCTCAATTTTTTTTACCAAAGTGCATGATTCGTAAACTCATATATTTTTATGTTTACATCACATAACCAGCTGAATATATAAGGCTTTTCTGATATTATGCTCGGTAGCTCACTTGGTACAGCATGTGATTTGATGCATGTGGGTACGAGTCATGAAAAAGTAATGATAAGACCGCTCAAAGCCATGTAAAAACATGAAATGACATGGTTGCTTGAGCAAATGTGTTTATATCTAAAATTTATATTATTATAGGGATAGTTCACCCAAAAACTACAATTCTGTCATTAATTACTCATGTCGTTCCAAACCCATAAGATCTTCGTTCATCTTTGGAACACAAATTAAGATATTTTGATGCATTCCGAGAGCTCTCTGACCTCCCATAGACAGCAAGGATCCTACCACAATCAAGGCTCAGGTTTTTGACTCCTTTAACAACTTGCAGTTAAAGGTACACTTTATGTAATTTGTCAATACTAAACACGGAAGAAATATATGTTTTGTGTGCATGCTAAAAAAAACATACTACAAGAAAAAAAGAGTTGCAGTGATACTAATAGCATCTGTTTGACAGCTCTGAGCATTTTCTATTATTTTGCAGGGCGAGATATGCGCTCTCTATAGGGACTTGTCTGTTCAGTATACAATGCGGAATATTTTAGACAGGTTGTTGCTTTTATTTATGTACGGATGTACTTATTTGTTTATTTATCCCCTCTTTAATTATTTAAATAAAACAAATTTCCAGGAAAAAATATATATTTGCAAATGTACAGTGTGTAAAATGCATATAAGTAAATACAAGTAACATGCCATATGGGGAAAAAAACATGAAAATCTGGAGCTGAAAAACAAGGCATGTGCAGTGCACTCAAACTGTTAGACTTTTTCTGCTATAACTTAAGATGACAGCGAGAGCTGCGTGTACAGATCCTTTGAATACATTTATACATTGGTATACTAAGTAATCCACTTCATTAAAATTTCATTTCCTTTGATGTTATTGCTGCTCCACAGATGTCATGCTGCACTCCTGTCTGAAACTGTTATTTGCTCATGTTTGGATTAACAATAGGTATAAGAGAACAAAGGTGCAAATCTATTTCCTTTAAAAAAAGTTCACAGTTTTACTATTTTAATAAGACCCCTGATGGTCAATTCTGAACAACATGAATATGGTCCTGTTGATGTACACAGAGGGTCCTTTGGTGGAGATTGATTGTGTGTTTTCTTTCATTCGCAATGGGGTGAGCAGGTTTCTAATCTCCATTTCTGTTTATCAAAATCTCAGCTGGCTTCTCAATTCTTCTGCGGAAGCAACAGGTACATCAGAATGAGTTAGTGTTGCTACCGAAGGAGGTCAAGCAAGTATATAAACCAATGGTTCACATACTTTTACACTGTGCACTGCTGATGTGTTCATGCTGTGTTCAATATAGACAAGAAAAAAGTATCTATGTACCTTTGCTGAAGCTCAGATAAAATGTATTGGCCAATCAAAAGGGTTCTTCTCTGCAGAAGTTCAGATTCACTGCTCTTTCTCTTAAGATCTTCATGCTCAGTCTTCTTATTGCTTACTGAAGCAGGCCAACCAGTTATAAAATCCTTTCCCACTTTGCACTGCAGGCTGCATTCAATATAGACATGAAAAACTTACTAGATTAGCTCATATGTAATGACCAGTCTACACTGGTTTTCACATACCTTTCCTGCAGATGTTCAAATTAACTGCTCTTCCTCTTAAGAAATAGGAAAAACAAAAATGGCATCATTTCCATGACCAGTTCATTCATCAAAGTCGCATCTGTGCCAACCACGGTGTGTTTAACTGAAGCCTGTATATAGCCTACAGAAGGATCTTTCACAGCCTGCAAGCATCTTACAGTTTATAATGACAGTAGAAATTGACATTTTTGCAAGCACTGCAAGTAGTCAAGATCTAAACTGTTTCTATTTGGTTTTTAAAGGAATAGTTGACCCCAAAATTAAAATCTGCCAAAAAGTTACCCAATCTCATTCCATCCAAGATATGAATGAGTGTGTTTCTTCATCAGAGCAGATTAGGAGAAATTTAGCATTACATCACTTGCTCACCAGCAGACAAACGTGCAGTTTTTAACTGCAGAAGACATTAATTGATAGACTGGAGTCATGTGGGTTACTTTTATGATGTTTTTATCAGCTGTTTGAACTTTCATTCTGACGGCACCCATTCACTGCAGAGAATCCGTTGGTGAGCAAGTGATGTAATGCTATATTTCTCCAAATCTGTTCCAATCTACATCTTGGATGAACTGACCAGTGTTTGGGAAAGTTACTTTCAAAAGTAATGCATTACACTATTGCATTACTCCCTAAAAAAGTAACTAATTATGCTACTTAGTTAATTTTTATGGAAAGTAACATTACTTTTGTGTTACTTTTCTCATCTGGGCTGAGGTTGTTTGTTTGTTAATTATATATAAAAAGTTATATTTTTGGCAAAAGTATTTTTGGAAATGTAAATTCGCATTTGTGCAGTAGAGGTCACAGCTTAAACAAACCTTTCAATTGTGCTGCCATTCTGGACTGCATGAAGAATATGATGTAGGAGAAGAAAGTTCAACGATCTTCAACAATAAAAAATGAAACACAAAAGTTATGTTTATGTTTAAGTCTTTTTTGTTGTTTATTAGTATGGTTGAACTGAATCACAGAATGTCAGCAGCAAAGACATTGGTTAATGAAATTGGATGTTTCATATTCTGAGTTTGTATTTCACTGTTTTTATTCATTTTGGGGAAATACTAAATCTGTTTTTGTGCAAGTGAGATGAGTAAATGCATATTCACATTTAGTCTAGAACTACAGCAACTATCATGTTTACACATCACACAACGCCTCTGAATTCACTCCCAATTTCTCTCAACATGGGAACGGGAGAGCTGTCAGTCAGTAAATGGGAAAACAAGTGACTGGTATTACTTATATAGAAAAATAACTCAAATATTTTCTTTACTAGTTACTTGAAAAAGTAATATGATTACGCCACTCGCGATACTGTGCTTGTATTTTTGGGTGAACTACTTTTTAAAACGTCATTCTTATTTTATCTATTGGTGATTGCATTTGGAAGCTTGCCTCCTAGAGTTCATTCAACATCAAGGCTTTTCCTTTAAGAACTTTAAGGGCCCTATTTTGACGATATAAGCGCATGGTCTAAAATGCACGCCGCAGGTGTCTGAATCCACTTTTGCTAGTTTAACGACGGGAAAACGGTCGGTGCGCCCGGGCGCATGGTCTAAACGGGTTGTCCCTTCTTCTCTTAGTGAGCAATGGGTGTTTTTGGGCATAATGTGCAATAAACCAATCAGAGTCTCATCTTCCATTCCCTTTAAGAGCGAGTTGCGCTTGTGCCAGGGCGGATTGAGAGCAAACGGATCTGCTCATGTGCGAGAAAATAGGTAGGCTAATTCTGATACACGCAATCTATTATGAAATTTTTATATTTATGTAGCTACACAATAATATTATTTTACACTGTAATGCTTAAATTTTTTATATTTGGCATTTTTGTGTGCTGCTGTGTGTTCCTGTGTGTAATAAGCAAAGTGAACGTGCGTTATGGATCCTCCCAGAGGCACATTTTCTACTAACGCGCTCTTTAAATAACAATATATTCGAGACCAATTTTATCCCCAAATGAACTAAACTTGGTTTGAACCAGTCTTTTTGTCATTCTATTGATTTCTGCAATGTAAAATCATGATACAAATGCATGATAGAATTACCTCAGACTCGCCATCCATAGCTGCAATCTTCTGTCATGAGAAAAAACCCTAAGAAACCCCTTACTGTGGGCATGGATGGTCTCTGGAGGAGACTCTGGCACAGAGGCGGATCTAGGATTTTTTAGAAGCAGGGGCCACAATGGGGCCACCATTTACAGAGAGGGGCCAAGTTTACCGTTCAACGGCTTAAATATTTCCGTGTGTTTGTGCGTGCGAATGAATTCATTGAGAATAACATACATAATAAAATATAATACAATATTTGAGGAAAAAATGGGCTTCCCTGCCAATTTGGAGTTAGTTTTCACACTTTGTTGAATGTTGGGTTCCAACAACAAGAATATTCACGAGCATATGATAACATACAATATGTACAGCGAAATGTTCTTGAATATTGTAAGAAACTGTACACATCTTTTTGTAAAACAAAAAAAAACTACTTTTTTTTTGTGACCGCTGCTGAAAATTCACCGGTCTTTGCTCAGGAGGTTGAATCCATCTACTTATTCGGCAATTACTTACTGACACGCTATACAAGGCTATATACATTATTATTTGGACATGTAACATGTATTACATTATAAATAAATCTCTTTCATCTTCATAAATGATAAATATATTGTTCAGTATTAGATCATGTTAGTTCTTAATGATGCTACATACTTTTATTTTAATACTACAAATAAATAAGTATATATAAACATTTACATAGTAAATTAAAATAAAATGCTTTGTTCTGTATTGTTCAGTGTTGTTAACTATTGTTCAACCTTACCTGTTTCAAATCTGAGGATAACTCTATAACTCTTAAGTTTCATGAAATATTTTTTAGAGCATGCCATGGGATTTTGTTTAGAGTTGACTCTACAATGCTAACTAATAGTTACTCACATTATCTAAGCATCCATGCAGTTTAATGTCTTGTGCTGCCCAAACTGCTTTGTCTCCATGCGCAAATTCACACTTCTCCAGGATAGGAGGCTTTTAGATGTCTTTAATCATGATGCTAATGTCTTTTAAATAAAAGATTTGTTTATTGAAAACTTTCTGCTTACACTGTTTGATCCCACATTTCTTTGATCAAACTTCTTTTATCTCTAAAATTGTTATCAATTGTCTTTCTTTAAAAACAAACAAAATAAATAAATAAAACATTCTTATGGTCTTAAGTCGATTATCTTTCCTGAAGTATTCATAAAATATAATTGTTCCTATTTGCATAAGGGCTAACATGTTTAGTCATCAACACAAGACTCTTATTACAGTTTTTACTAAAAACTAATTTTAAAATGTCACTGAGTGTTTGAAACAACTTATGCAATCTGATGAAGCTTCTTATTAATGAGGCCAAACAGTTGTAGCACACCATTTCTATGTGACGTGAGGATCTTTATCTCACTTTCATTTTAAACAAAATGCTACAGTTTGTCTACATGTCAGTGATGATTCTGAAAGAAAACGCGCTTGGAACCTAATGTTGCTATAGTAACGAACGCAACTTCCACCCGAGAAACCGCACGCTTTTATTTGAGCAAGTTTGCTTTGTAAAGTAGGTTCAACAGCATTAAGTTATTTAGCGCAGTTTTGTACATTATGCTCTTGCGCCGCCAATAAATGCACGTCCTTGAATGAGCGGTGTTTTGTAACGTCTGTTAATGTCAATGACGCGACCTATTTCAGGGGTGCCCAAAATTAAAATTTTAAATCAGTCAGGGCTATACACATGTACCTTCATATTTACATGTAAAGCTTGCGCTGCACAGGTTGAATTTCAAACGACTTAACGCTAACGTAAATCACCGATGAGTGACAGGACAGGGGCACTTCAGGGGCCAATCAGATTTCAGCTGGGGCCAGTGCCCCTCTGGCCCCACCCCTAGATCCGCCACTGCTCTGGCATTCTTTGATGTCTGAAAAGTAAACTACATTATATAATAACTGTCCTCAGCACATACAAAAGTTTATCTTTTGAATTTTTAAAACATGAAAGATGCAATGCCATGCAAAAGTTTAGAAGTTACAGTAGAAGAACATGAGATAAAATGCAACAAAGCTGTGAGCACGTTGAAATTAAAGATTCATGTCCCTTCTATAATGATCTAGATAACATCCTGGGAGCGAGTGCTTGTGCTAATCTGACAGATGTTGTCAAGGGGAGAAACGTGGACTTGCAAAGTGACGAAAAAGAGTGTTAGACACATGCACCACATGTCATTCGACATCCACACTCACCCATGTATGTTACGGAAGTAAACCTCACACAGAGGATTAATAAAACAACAGGTATGTTTATTGAAACCGCAGAGTAAATGGGTAACTGAAGAAGGTGAGTATTAAGTATGGGGCAGTCGTGGCTCTAATGGATAGAGTGTCGGACTTGTAACCCGAGGTTGTGTTTCCGAATCTCGGCTCCGGCAGGAATTGTCCATGACTGAGGTGAGATCCTTGAGCAAGGCACCGAACCCCCAACTGCTACCCGGGCGCTGCAGCGTTGGCTGCCCACTGCTTCAGGTTTGTGTGCACTTTTTTGTCACTTTGAGACACCAAATACATACCAATAATTACTGCCGTTTCCAAAAGAAACAAACTCTGACACCGTTTGCTCCTTTTCACACAAATGTACAGAGCTTTGATTAATAAAGCGTAATTTTCGCACAATTATTGAAGAATATCATGTTACGATTTCAAAACAATAATAAAAAGCTAGGAGATTTGAAAACTGATGCTATTGAACGTTAGCATCACACATATCCATCCTCGTATCCATGGGTTTTCATAAACAGTAAGTTTGTTCGATAGCTCACGGAGTACGGTGACGTACTTAGGAGGCGAGGAGCACTGGTTTGAATCCCGTGTAATCATGGTTCGACAAAGCATTTCAAATCTGCATACAAGGAAGCTGAAATGGCATGGTTGCATCAACAAATACGTTTTTATATCAGTTTTGCATTTGTCAACACTATTGGGTAGGTTTAGGGTTGGGTTTGGTGTAGGGACATATTTCCAACATGATAGATCAGGGTTCCTCAAATCTTTCCCTGGAGGTCCAATCTGCTGCAGAGTTTAGCTCCAACCCTGATCAAATCACCTTAAGGATCTTGAAGACTGATTAGCATGCTCAGGTGTGTTTGATTAGGGTTAGAGCTAAACTTAACATTAGGGTTAACATCATTAGATGTTTAGAGCATTAACTTTTAGGGACAGACCCCGGGTATTTGAATTCTGAACCGCCGCAATATGTTTCTGTAGCTTCTGTATAAAAACAGTAATATGTACTTATATCTACGTAATAAAATCGTGCCAAGTTTCACGTATTTAACCTGGGTTTTAGCGCCACTCTGTGGACATTTCTCTTTGAAACTGTGGCGAAACGTGCAGTAAGGTACGTAAAACAGTGTCGCACAGAGGTATGTATTTTTGAGACAAGGTTGATTTTAAAGCATAGATAGAAAACATTACTGTAATATTTTTAATTATTTTATTTTGTTCAAATAATAACACTAGACTTTTATAAAAAAAAAAACAACTTAACCCCAACTTTTGAAACATACATTTTTTTAACCAACTACGGTGTTTAAATTTAGCTTTGTTTTCATATTTTCTACATTAAAGGATTAGTTCACCCAAAAAGGAAAATTCTTTCATTAATTACTTCCCTCGTATCGTTCAAAACCCGTAAGACCTTAGTCCATCTTCAGAACACAAATTAAGATATTTTTGATGCAATCTGAGTTTTCAAACTGAGGGTGAGTTTTCCGAATTTTCACTTTTGAGTGAACTATACCTTCAATGCAAGAGCCAGTGGTTACATTTCTAAAGTTGTTTCCAATCGGAAACTTGACAAACCTCAGTTTCAGTATGTGAATAAATGGCTTATTGAAATGGATCAATAGTCAACACTGGAAGCCCCAATAGCGTGACTGCAAGTTTGTTCCACTGTTAGAGGAAAGCTCTCTATCACTCCAGGTGAAATCTCAGCTGACCACCGACAAACACAGATGTGTCTCTTCTCATCCTACTCTTCATAGCCAACCTGGGTCCAAATCTGGAATTTTCCCGCCAGATATGCACTGCAAAAAAATTAATTCCTAATGAGTTTTAATGAGTCTCTTTTGGCATGTTTACCAGTTAAATGTCTAAAAATCATTAAAAACAAGACCAGTTTTTCTCAACAAGCAACACTGCATAGAATATTAAGACTTGGTTTCACAGATTGTGCATTGAATATAAGTATATTTTGTGTTACTTGCACTGGATGGGAATAGGAATTTTATATTTTAACACCTCCATGTCTTAAACTGCCTTTCATCACAGTCGGAAATGATAGACTGATGTCAGCAGATCCATCAGCACCCACAAGTCTGATTCACATCCAAAAGACAAATAAGGCAACAGCTTCTGTGGCCATAATTCCAGCAATTGTTTGCTTAGCTGGAAATTTCAGCTAAAGCGATTACCGCCCACATAGCTTTTAGGCAATTACCCATTAAGGAAAGCTTCAGGATAGCCACATTAAATAAATGAATGAAGCAGCATCTCAAAGTACTCCAAGACTTATGAAACATTTGGAAAGGCTGTAGTCATTAAAGCCTGTCTTTGTTCAATTTTGAGCAACATTAATTAAACTACAGACGTCAAAAGAATAACTTAACGTAGTATTAACCTGCATTTTGAAAATCGCGTTTGGTCAATGTTTTCAAGCTGAGACAAACCAAGACTCAGAATGAATATACAGCTCCCCCTAGTGTTCAAGAAATGCTTTGCAGGCTGACATATTTAGATGTTTACATTAGTTTATTCTTGCCCTTCAGTGCCAATCACATTTATTTTGTGAAACCAACCTAATTTTCTAATTTACCTCAAGTTACTGTTAATGGAGACTTCATGGTTTGCTTTTTTTTGGCCCAAAAATATATTCAAAATATACAAACTATATGCAAATAATATTTAAATACAGCTTAAGCCCTCATATTTAGAGAAAAAAATCCCCTCCAATCTTAAAATACATAATAAATCCTTGAAAATATATAGAAACATAAGTAATGAATCACGGTCTCCACAATACTATTACTGTTTATATAACTGCAAAATAATATAACTGATAATAATCCAACACTGGTTTACAACACAGATAATATTAAGAAATGTTTCTTGAACAGCAAATCAGCATATATGAATGATTTCTGAAGAATCAAGTGACACTGAAGCCTGGAGTAATGATGCTGAAAATACAGATTTTCTATCATTAAATAAATACATGTTAACATATATTGATATAGAGAACAGTTATTTTGCAGAAATTGTAATAAAATTTCACAGTATTACTGTTTTAGCTTTTATTTCTGATCAAATAAATGGTGAGCATAAGGAATTTCGAAACATTAATTCAAAATATGCATCAAAATGAGGCAAGAAAATATATTTCCAATGTTAAAATAGGTAATCAGCATATTTAAAAAATATATATATATAATTGTATAACTTATCAAAAATATATTAAATTATATCTGAAAGTATGTTTATTTTTGCCATATGGGATGTATCTTCACATAAACCAACTTTCAAAAATAAGAAATACACTCTCAGGAAGAGGAAGCACAGAATGTTTTGCTGTGTGTGGATGCATCCGTGTGGGCTTGAGATCATAGATGAACTCACTTGTGCAGCTGTGTCTGGTCTTTGTACATGTTAGCTGCGGCATAGTGTGTTAAGTGCCCCCTTCAGCTGTCTACGACTCTCCCCTGAGCCCCAGCCACTTACCGCAGACTGGGGAGGCCAAGCTTGACTGCCTTTCCACACCCACTGAGTGCTTAACAACCAGCGGCTAAAAAAAACCTTGCACGTTAAATTGTAATGCTACTTCTTCAGTTCGGGCTAATAGCGCTGGTGTCATTGATTTCTTGTCGCGCCCCCTCAGCCAGGCAAAATACTAATGGTGGTGGCCAATAAAGCACATGAACTGGAAGTTCTTACTCTTCACATTTCTATCAAACTCGGGCATAAAAATAGCCGCCACATTCTGCATCATCACCTGCTTACTTAAAGGTATAGTTCACCCAAAAATGTAAATTTGATGTTCATCTGCTTACCCCCAGGGCATCCAAGATGTAGGTGACTTTGTTCCTTCAGTAGAACACAAACAAAGATTTTTTTAACTCAAACTGTTGACACAAATGGACCATTGACACTCGATCTACAGGTGCATCTCAATAAATTAGAATGTTGTGGAAAAGTTAATTTATTTCAGTAATTCAACTCAAATTGTGAAACTCGTGTATTAAATAAATTCAATGCACACAGACTGAAGTAGTTTAAGTCTTTGGTTCTTTTAATTGTGATGATTTTGACTCACATTTAACAAAAACCCACCAATTCAACAAATTAGAATACTTCATAAGACCAATAAAACATTTTTTTTGTGAATTGTTGTCCTTCTGGAAAGTATGTTCATTTACTGTATATGTACTCAATACTTGGTAGGGGCTCCTTTTGCTTTAATTTCTGCCTCAATTCGACGTGGCATGGAGGTGATCAGTTTGTGGCACTCATCTGCATTTTTTGGTCTCTTGTTTCTCATTTTCCTCTTGACAATATCCCGTAGATTCTCTATGGGGTTCAGGTTTGGTGAGTTTGCTGGCCAGTCAAGCACAGCAACACCATGGGCATTTAACCAACTTTTGGTGCTTTTGGCAGTGGGGGCAGGTGCCAAATCCTGCTGGAAAATGAAATCAGCATCTTTAAAAAGCTGGTCAGCAGAAGGAAGCATGAAGTGCTCCAAAATGTCTTGGTAAACAGGTGCAGTGACGTTGGTTTAAAAAAGACACAATGGACCAACACCTGCAGATGACATTGCACCCCAAATCATCACAGACTTTGGAAACTTAACACTGGACTTCAATAAACTTGGGCTATGAGCTTCTCCAACCTTCCTTCAGATTCTAGGACCTTGGTTTCCAAATGAAATACAAAACTTACTCTCATCTGAAAAGAGGACTTTGGACCACTGGGCAACAGTCCAGTTCTTCTTCACCTTAGCCCAGGTAAGACGCCTCTGATGACAACTGTAGCCAAATTTCTTGACACGTCTGTGTGTGGTGCTCTTGATGCCTTGACCCCAGCCTCAGTCCATGCCTTGTGATGTTCACCCAAATTCTTGAATCGATTTTGCTTGACAATCCTCATACGGCTGCGGTTCTCTCAGTTGGTTGTGCTTTTCTTTTTCTTTTTCTTCCACACTTTTTCCTTCCACTCAACTTACTGTTAACATGCTTGGATACAGCACTCTGTGAACAGCCAGCTTCTTTGGCCATGAATGTTTGTGGCTTACCCTCCTTGTGAAGGGTGTCAATGATTGTCTTCTGGACAACTGTCAGATCAACAGTCTTCCCCATGATTGTGTAACCTAGTGAACCAAACTGAGAGACCATTTTGAAGGCTCAAGAAACCATTGGAGGTGTTTTGAGTTGATTAGCTGATTGGCATGTAACCATATTCTAATTTGTTGAGATAGTGAATTGGTGGGGTTTTGTTAAATGTTTGCCAAAATCATCACAATTAAAATAACTTAAGACTTAAATAACTTCAGTTTGTGTGCATTGAATTTATTTAATACACGAGTTTCACAATTTGAGTTGAATTACTGAAATAAATGAACTTTTCCACGACATTATAATTTATTGAGATGCACCTGTACATTCTCAATTAGTAGTGTCAATGGTCCATTTGAGAGATAGGTGGCTGTAATGCACTTGTGAGTCTGCGTTCTGCCGTAAAGCAAGAAGATGAAGAAGACGCATCACACGCCGGCTGTTGTGAACACGCTCAGGACAGTTGGACCGTGCAGCGGATCAGAGGTAAAAAAATATATATAAATACTGTTCAGTTTCTTGCACAAACCAATCGTTTAGTGTCTTTAGACCTCAATGCATCGTCACAAGCCGCAGGGTTTAATTTGGTTTTATCTGTGTATTTTTTCTCTCTCTGATATCTGTGAGTTGCATTGACTGCCACTATATGACTGACAGACTGCAAGGGTTTGAGTTAAAAATCTTCGTTTGTGTTTTACTGAAGAAAGAAAGTCACCTACATCTTGGATGCCCTGGGGGTAAGCAGATAAACATCAAATTTACATTTTTGTAAATGTAAATGGGGGGGGGTTAGAAAGCTCTTACAGGTTTGGAACAACTTGAGGGTGAGTAATTTAATGACATAATTTTCATTTTTGGGTGAACTAACATTATATCCCTTGAACTATCCCCACCAGCATATTTATTTAGAATTGTTATAGACTGTTTTCTGGTTGTAAATGGTGCTTGATTGAAATTTAATTGATTGTAAACACAAATGCAAATTTAAATATAAAGTAAACATTAAATCTTCAAACTCTTCAAAGACCATTTCACTTTCATAAGAAAAATAAATTGGGCTGTACTTAATTTTATATATTAAAAATGATTGTATCATAAAAAAGAGCATTATATACCAAATGGGAGCCAGCTATCAACAAAAAAATAGTAATATTTGTGACAAAAAGCCCCCCCCCACTCACACAAAAACAAATACACACAATTACAAAACTGATTAATCTTGATAAATTGCAGTTTTTGTTTTACTGTCACAGATCTTTCTGAAAGGCCCCTTTTGAGCGAAGTATTGATCCGTTATATAAAAGGTAAATGCCACTTCCTGCCACGAGGATGAAGTGTAGATATTGCTCTATCACTTGTAGTTATGAAATTGCTTTGTCTCAAAACAGAGTTCCTAAAAATATTGATACTGTCAGTTTACAAAAGCCCATTGTGTTTCTCGTTCTAACATTCACACCAGGGTAGCTATGTGACAGCTATTTTAGAGAACCGCATAAACAAATACTAATTTCTGTTAATTAAGTCATTGTTTGGGACTTTGCATGAATGGGTACATGAAATATGCATGGAAATGGATAGATATTTTGCAGTAATTCAGGCCTAACTAAATAAATTCCTAGTATGTCCTGCAAGGATATCGTAAGTAGTGAAATTTGAAGTGATGTTCTTGTTGCGTTTTGTCAATGATGTGAAGTTATTAACATAATTTTGGGAGGAGTATGCCCTAATCTTACAATTAATATCCAAGTATAAAAACAGCCTCTTACCACTTCCGTTGTTAGTTATTTCGGCATCCCTCCACCTCCCTATCTCCTCCTTTATGCATATTTATTTAATTGATCCTTCTGTCTATAGGGGGGCTATCGGAGCTCGAGTAGAATAGTCTCCCTGAGTCCTCCATTGCAGACATCAATCCAAATCCGTTTACCACTAATGCTAAGATTATATGGGCACATGAACTCATGACGTGAGATCTAAGCAGGCCTTCTATAACAACTCTAAACAACAGAGTTAAAGATGCTGCTATTCTGACTGATGAAAGCAACCCGATCAAAGGCCATTCTTCTGTTTTATCAATAAAAACGTACAAAAACTAAATCAAAAGTCTCATTGTTACGTCTGTTTGCTTATTGTTTATAAAATACAACTACATTCACACAGTTTTTGGGACTGACAACTATATGACTAATGAGTCTTTCAAGTTGTGTTGTATATCTAATAGCAGACAAAAGCTGTCTTCATTCTAGACAGGTAGCTAAGGTCAGTTCCCACATGTATTCTCAGAACAGTCTTGAATAACACTGTAACCATAGTGACAGATAATGTCTGCATATGATATTAATTCTCTAATGGCCCCCCTTACAAAAAATGCTCTAGTCTATTCTGGCTCTATACTATAAAGTCAAAGGCCTACTGTAAAGCCCAAAACAAATTTTCATATATATATATATATATATATATATATATATATATATATATATATACAACATGGGAATACTGTGGTTGGTTGTTTTTTGGGGTGGTTACTCTTTGTTTAGAGTAGCCCATACAGTTTTCTGCCTCTTCCAGCCCTGTAACGAAAGCTTTATTCATACTGAGAGATACATTTTTTTACAAAATACATTTCTTACAAAAACAAACACACAAAAAAAAAAAAAAAAAAAACGACCACATTTGTGCGTAATGATATTAACATATCCTAAGTTACATCCAATATCATGCGAATACACTTTAAAAAAGCTATGGTATTTTAATGGAAAACTGGTAAATATTCCACAGCTAAACCTGTCAAATAAGTTACCATAGCAGATAGGCTACAATGAACATTATATTAAATCTAACTGAAAAATGCATGCATTGTTTACTGTAAATTGCTGTGAAAATTTTATGTTTAATGGGAATAGAAAATATGAATTATAATTTACAGTGAAAACATTAATTTTATTTTGAAAAGCAAGTTAAAATACCTCTTAAAATACAGTAAAAACCATGATACTTATGCTGGTTCTTATTTTTAAATCTATTTACATGTTTCATGTTAAATGTTATGCTTATTGCATTATTTTTGTCTGTGCATTTATTCATTTATTAGTAATAGTTTATTACTTTTAACGGTCTTTCATATTTAGATGCTATCATGACACATTTCTACATGTAAAAACTAAAGTGTTTTTCGGCAATCCACGCCGACGGAAGGCCTGATAGTCCGCGTTGGCCACAGGGTGTCGCTCTGGAGCAAGAAATGGTGCCAAACATCTCCTCCAAATGTGTGTATGTGTAGCGCCGAGAAAGTAAGTCTGTGTTTCCAGCTGACTGCTCGCTCTCTCTCAGTGTGTGTGTATGTGTATGTGTGTGTGTTTATTATTATCCAGTCTGCTCCCAGCTCAGAATGGCCAGATTCACTCAGACTGAGACAAGAAGGCAGCAGCACCCACAGCCGCCCCATCCCGCATACTCCAGCCTGCTTTTCACTGGACCCGGGGCAGCACCGACCCAACATCCACTCTTCCTAATCCCGCACCAGCTCCAGTACGCTCAGATCCCATTTCCTAAACCCATGAACGGGTCAGAATCCATCTCAATTCATCCGGAGAACGGCACCATGAAAGACCAAGATGCCATAAAACTCTTTATCGGGCAAATACCGCGGAACCTTGAGGAAAAAGACCTGAAACCATTATTTGAACAGTTTGGGAAAATCCACGAATTGACAGTATTAAAGGACCGATACACCGGCATGCACAAAGGTAAACGAGTGATTGCCTTAATAAGAGTAAACCTTAAGGCTAAAATAATGTTAAAAAATTGATATATTTTATATCGTGCACATCATCCATTAGTGACGCATTCGTTATTGTAATATTTATTATAATTCATACGTGTCATTTTTGTCATGTCAACATGAAGTACATATAGGCTAAACAATGCTGATGAAACTGTAATATAAGGCCCCTTTAGCCACTATTTTTGCACTTGAATCGTGTAGAGAGAACTTATTTTTTCAGTTTGAACCTTCGCATTGTTGCTTGTATGAATACGTATTTATGAATATGTATTTCCATCATATAATATGGCTGGGAATTTTGCCTTTCTCTATGGCAGTTAAATTTTTAAACTGGGGCAAAGAGGCTTAGACGAAAATTCATATTTAAAGAGACTTTATTTAGCCTCTTCCATCGTTTACAATGGGGAAATACTCCCACCACCCCAGAGCATCCTTGTTCAGTCTAGATATTGATCCTTGAAATATGTAGTTCTCGCAAATGAACAGGCGTTTTGAATATGTAGGCTATATATTAATATAATAGTCTACCAAGAGAAATGTTCGATGTTGTTCAACAGCTTACACAACAGAGCTGTTAAAAGCTCCGAGCAGGTGCCGGGGTAATGAAACACGCACAAATAATAATAGAATAGAAAAACGGGCAGCTTCTTTATCTGATCATATTTGCACTTAAAACACGTTCGGTTGTGCGTCATAACGAACAACTGTGCGTTCTATTGTGGCGCGTGACGTTCTACTTGACAGTTACATAGAATACGTCATCCCACTCAAACAAGAAGACAACAATTAAACCTCTGTTTTGATATAATCTCTTCATTTATGGCCCTCAAGCGATATGTCTCGGAAACAGAATATTCGCATTTGTCTTCGTTAGTGTCAGTTACTATTAGGCTTCATATCAGTGGTGTGCTTATAATTATGCTAACAAGGCTCTATTTGCCCAAGCCTTCATCCGCGATATTTACCCCGAGATAAGCCTTGCTTCATATGGGGTTTAACTGTGTTGAACATTTCAGAGTAACGAGAATATACAACGATTTCGTGGGCGAGAGTTGTGCGTTTTCATTTGGCTAAATTAAACCAAACTAAACAGTTGGTGAAAATGAGGTGAAAGGTTAATTTTGTTCTTAATTTTAGGTTTCTATGACAAATGGTTAAGCTCTAGAGAGGATGTGCATGACAAAATGTGCCGTTTCAGAGGGAACTAAAGAAAGTTACTTACCAGAAGTCGACCGTTATGAAAGCGCGCCAATTAAACCCTTCTTTGATCAAATGGCATCAATGGCGACATGTAAGTTGTTATATTATTTGAGGTATTAACTTGTTCAGCAAATAATACAAGACAGAAACAGCAGGGAGGACCCAATCTGAGTTGACCGTTCCTCAATAATGATGATCCTCTTGGGCATTGACGGATGTCAAGCCTATGTGGATACACATTATCTAGTGCATAATGTGGGACTAAGCTGAATAGTCCCATCAATTAGATGTCTAAAATATAGAGCTTTTCAGTTTTGTAGTGCTAAACCCAGAAGAGAATTAGCATTTTCAATCCATTGGGTTCCCTTAGGAATTTCCAATGGGGCTTTAAAATTTTGATTTTCCATTTACAAGTAAAATAAGGTCTGTGCTTAATAATACTTCAGACATTTTGTATATGCACAATTATACCTCAGAGAGGTGGAATTTTGAAACCACGGTTTTCTCAAAATGTACTAATAAACAAGGATGTGAGATTAAAAAAAACCTCCCTACTATTTTTAAAACCTATAGGTTATTCCTGAAGACTTCCAAATTGACATCACTACTGAATAATTGTTTGTGTGTGTTTTTTGTTTGCGTGTGTTTATTATGGCTGGTTCCATACATATTGGTTGAATGCCCTGTCATTGCCAGATTACAACATCATAAGCCCAATTTTTGTTCATCCTAAACTACCTGATTATACTTGCGATGCAGCTGCCCCTGGGACAGGAACTGAATATGAGTTCTAAAAGATTGCACTATGAGGGGATGTGAAGATAAGAACAAGTCAGCAAATATTTACAAACAGTTTTTGTCAGCTTATAGAGATTGTGCAGTCTTGTGAGTAGTCTCAATATGGACTGCATTGGTGATGTAGACCCCAAGTTTGTTTAATTGTTTGGCTAAAATGTCAGTGAGGATGCTAATGTAATTTTTTTATATACGAAACGTAACAAAGGAGCACAACTAATGAATGGTTTGTGTTAACCCTCTAAGCGCCAAAGTCACAAAATTGCGACAAGACATCATAATTCATGAAATAGATTGTAGTTCCTAATATGGTGTAATATCTCATTTGTATTCCCTACCACTAGATGGCAGACATGTAGTACTTTGATTCTAGACCAAAATTGTTCGAGGAAATAGCAGAGCAAGTGAGCTATCGTGTCATTGATGCGGAAGCAGTTCAGTTCATAGCGTGTGAGTAAATTGTGAGATTGACTAATACAAGTTGTACTGTGAGGATGTGTTGCAAATGTTATTCGCTGATTCTAATTCTGAAGGGCAATATTTGCCTTTTGAAAATGACGATCGGACATCTAATGATCGTACATCTCTGCTGCGCAATGGTGCCGCCGGACATGGCGCGAGTGTTCACAAAGCACAAACAAGTGATAATTTTGGCCCTTTGCCCAACGTGGATTGGGGTGGCAGGGGTGAACATGGTCTTAGTGTCCATAGAAGAGCTGTTACTTTCTGATAATCTGTCATATTGTGTCGTTTGTTCTGATCTCGTGCGCTCAAAGGGCCGCCGGCAGAAAAAGTACTGCAGTCAGTGTTGGGTAGGCCTGTGTGCTGTGCCATGCAACGAGAGGTACCATACTCTCAATAACTATAAACGGTCACCTGATTGGGCAAATAGCTGGTCAACTGATCAAAAAATAGGCACATGTATTTTACTATGGCACAGTAATATAGTAGTAATTTACTAATCTCCTGTTTTACTGTTATTTCCTCTATTCCTGATCATTTGTAATGAGGATAAAAAGACTATAAGATAAATAGATAGATTAAAAACATGCTAATAAGTTCAAACAACCATTCAATATTTATTATTTCCTGAATATTACTGATGAACTGATCAAAAAGTAGGCTACTGTACACACGCGTTTTACAACTATATAGTATAGTAATAATGTTGTGCTTTCTCCTGTTTTATTGTTGGTTTCCTCTTTTCTGATAATTTGGAATGAGGATAAAAAGACAAAAAAACAAAACATGCAAATAAGTTCAAATATCAATTCAATATCTACTATTTCCTTAATATTATGAAATCCAAGAGGGCCACCCTCTTATGACGTCATAACATGCAAATTAGATGAGTATATTTACACCCCACATAAACCTTCGGTCATGCCCAACATTTTTCTAATTTAAAGTAGATCTCTATCTTTAACCCCTTTTAAGCCACAAGCTTTTGAAATCTTAATGTCAAAATCCAGCATTTTTTCCAAAAAACCCTGTGGCACCTAAAGGGTTAATGCCAGTACTCATTGGGAAGAGTCTACTGTTTGTATATACGCAATCCACATAATTAATCACTGAAGACGAGGGCAAAACAAGATATTTATGCATCGGTTTAATCATTAAGTTCTGTTTTAAAGGGATCATATGGTTTCAGAGTGGGGAACATGTTTCGGCGCTAAGTCAGCTTGCTAATCCAAACAGGAAAACAAAGCATTAGTTTGCTAAGCGTGGTAATAAACCATGACCGTAATGACGGAGGAAGATTAGCAACTGTAGTTATTGTCTGAGGTTGCGGTCGTTCGGAACACTTGGTTTGTCCCCTCTACAGTGGCTGCTTCTTTACAATTAAAGCCTGCTGTAGTCATCTTAGCCTGCGGTGTTCAGTATGAACAGCTATTATGAGGTCTGTTCAACGGGCCTAACAAATGCTGTCGCTTTATTTGTATTAACAGGTGAGCTTCTCCCCTTCAGGCTTTTCACCTGTGATCAGTTGAGCTCAGCATTTTATTAAAGTTGTTTTATTTAGTATGGAGTTGGAAATGGGGTTTTCACTCACAGATTTGCCTGCAAAGCTTGAGACACTTGCTATGCTGTATTTTGCACTCTGCAGGTAAAGATTTACAAGGATAAGCTTGCACAAGCTTACAAAACAAAAGGCATGCAGAACACTTGAACACTATACACAGGCATATACAGGGTTCTTTAGACCTAAACCTGATGCTGTCTGATTGTCTGTGCTTAATGTGGCTCCATTCACATCTGCCACTGTAGAGTGTCAATCTTTAACTGCTTTCAAAGGATCTATTGTGCTAATGCATTTATGAGGGATTGAGAAATACGATTAGACATCTTCCAAATAATCTTATGAGGCATTAAACAATTTTAATTTCTGTCTTTTCTCAAGTGAATGGATTTAACAGCAGGTGTCCTTGCAAAAGCTGAACGCCAAGCTGTAGAAAGGTTCAGTGCTCATAAATGTAAAGCTAACCTTGTTGGACAGTGATTTGAAAGGGGTTTTATGCTTTTTCCGGTATTATAAAGAGATAAACTAGGATTGAGATTGTTTCAAGGCCTTGTAGAAAATTGACATCAGAAATCACTTATTAATAGAAAGATAAAACATATTTTGTATGGCTTACCAGGAACCAGTGTTGGGTTCATAGTAGCATTTTCATATTAAAATGAAAATTGATTTGGATAAGTACACTTCCTAACAGATATTTTTTTAGTCTACTTTATTTTCTTGTTTTCTAGTAAAACCACATTAAATCAAAATTGGAGTGTTGTTTTTAGTAGCCTAATTCTATTAGTTTTCAGACTTTGTAAAAGGTTAAATGAAATAAACACATTTACAATTCACAATTTTTCCTTTGTTGACCAAAAATATTGTCCACGTTTTCTATTTTTTTGTCCAAAATGGTCCAAAGTAGTAAATAGTATTTTTTTTAACAAAAAGCTACAAGCCTTTTGCTGATAATGTTTCATCCCAACTTCCCAAGTTTAAATAGAAAACATATCAACCAAAGAATAAAAACTGCAACTGAGTGATTTTCATTAGGTATTATATTAGAGGATGTAAAATGTAAAATAGCTTATTTAAATGTCTGAAAGTCCAAAGTCGCAAACATCTGTAAATACTATAATACGCAACAAAGCCGATTCCTAATAAATGCAGTGCTTCAGCAGCTCTCCTGGCAGGAACCGTAGCTCTGAATGTCAGGATGTGATGTTCCCTCCTCTATAAGCAAGCTTTGCTTTGAGCTACTTGTCTTTTCATGTGAACTGGCCACTTATCTCCCCTTTACCTGTTTTTAGATGGACTTTCCTCCATGTGGAGAAGGTTATTTTTTCTTTTTAGGAGGAAATATGTTTTTTTAAAGCCAGTACCATTTATCAGGAGATGGCACTTACAATAGAGTATTCTAGAAAACCCTCTGTGGAAAGAGGTTCAATGACCTTCCATAACATGTCTGTTTTGTGGACCGAGCATAAAACACAAAAGCAAAATTATTGATGCGCTATTCTAAGATGTTGCGAATCTCTCCCTTGTGACCATTTTTATGGCGGATAATAAGCTGGTCTTTAAATGTGTCATATAATGTCTGTTGTGTTTGCTTATAGAAAAGTCCATCTAATTCCCTCTGTTTTGTGCTGCTTAACCAGATTGCTCTGTAATTCAAAAACATTACTCACTGCTGTAGGATTCGATGAAATTAATTTATTAAACATAGTATTTTTTAAATTAAGCTTAAATTATAAACATAATATAATTAATGTTACTGTTCAGGTCAAACTTTTTTTTGGTTGTGAAAATATAAATGTAATATTATCATTATGTAAATTTCTTTTACATAATTTTCAAGTATAGCTTAATATGCAGAGTAAACCAAATAATCCAAGTAAAGCATTTGCTGCCTAATTATTCCCAAAAAATTAATATATTTTGTGACACTCACACAGGGGTGTGTTTCCCATATAGTAACGCAACTCGTGGCTTAACTAACATATGTAGTATGATGCATTGATGGGGAAATTAACTAGTTTCCCAAATCCACAGTAACTTTGTCACATATGCATGATTTGAACCACATTGGAACAATATGGATTAATCATTAATGGCATCATGCAGGTGGTGGAGTAATAACTTCTGCTAATTATTCGGTTCGAGATCAGATTAATGTCAGATTATTGTAAATAACAAACATCCAATTGTAGGACTACTTCGATATTTGTGTTCTCTGGTGTTTTGCTCTATTTTCCCATCTATGCTTCAAAGCACAGTTGAGAGCTGTAGTTCTAACCACACAACTGTGAAATGTTTGTTGGAACTGTGCTTTCAGGAAAAACTCAATCGTCTAACTGAAATATTGCTAATGACAGAACCCGTGACCTTACGAATAGTGCTTTTAACGCACCCCAGCCTGACTTGAGCTATGTTTCCATCCAAAGTTGGGAATTTAACTTATGCGTAAAATTGAGTATCGCATAAACCTTTGCTAAACCTAGTCAAAGAGAACAAAATTGTCACTTCTAGATAAACTGGCGCCAAATATCACTAAGAAAAGTAGGAGAAGCAACTGAATATAATGATTTTATTAATGATAAATTACTTGTGCCTCAGAGCGAGCAGACGAAACACAATAAATGTGGTCAATGCTTTCGGAGGTGGAGACCTGTTGATATACAGAAATACTTTGACGACAGACTTTGCTCAATCATTTCAGAATAACCATAACAACATTTTAGATGCTGTGCAATGAGACCGGTTTGCTGGTTAGTCAAGTTATCCCGTCCCATCATGCAAAGTCACATTACACTTTTTGATGCCTATGGAGACATTTATTAGGTACATGTGTTTCCATCTCACATTATTCGCATTAACTCTTTTTTTGTACAAGTCAAAAACCACCTCAAGGGAGCGTAAAAACTTTTTTAGCAAATTAAGATTTTTTTTTGCCATTTCCATCTTTCGCTTCTGATGCAATACATCAAAATGCACATACAAACAGTGTGAAGGAAACATAGCTATAGTAACATTGGCACAACCAATGGTGTAAGTTGAAGTATCTTTGGCTGACCAATGGCAAATGGGGGAAGTGGTTACAAAACCTGTTTGAACACCAGCTGGTTTAAGATGTTTTATTTTAACGAGATATTTTTTGGTAATGCTATAAAATTACTCACTTAATCTTGTAAGATGCTAGATTTTCTTGGACCATTTCAAAATGGAGATCAATTCTTAGGGATAAAGCTTATTAGCTACTCTTTTCTGTTTACTGTTTTGTGCAGTAAACTTTTACAAGGTCAGTCCAGAGGTGCCATTTTTTTATGGAGGGAAAGGGAGAATGATGACAGAGAATGAAATGTATGATACACCTACATGACTGTCCTTTCCCGCCATTTCCTGCAGTCGAACTATTGTTCTGGTTTTTCAAGCTTCCTGAACTAAAGATTTATTGTTGAGAGGAAAATAAATCAACACTCAGCATGGTTGACTGATTGAACAACCATAGAAGGATTCTGCTGCCATTGATGAGAATGGCTTGGAAATATGTAAATGCCTCGTTGGAATTTGAGCAGAAAAGCCTTTTTAAGATCTCAGGAAGGCCTTTTTTAAGATGTCAGGAAGGAGGGCATGGCCATTATATCAGTCAGAAAGCTGTGACAAATGCCATGCACACACACACACACACACACACACACACACACACACACACACACACGAAGCTGGAGTGAACAGGGAAAAAAATGACAGTAAGGCATAAGGCTAAGCACAATAGATGAACAGACTGAGAGAGATGGAGTGATTGTCAGAACCACTGAAAACAAATGGTGCCTTTAATCCGGAGGCACCGGCGGTGTGACGGCCCTTTCTGACAGGATGGGAGAGCCAGATCCACCCCGGCAGACAGGAGAGGGTGGAAACAAAAGGATTTAATATGAAAGGGGAGGTGTGGTGGGGCAGACATGGGACACTGTCAAGATGTTGAGAGTATGACAAGATAAGACTGTGTATAAACATCAGGTTTGCATTGATATTTTTAGGTAAGTTCTAGTACACTAGATCAGTGGTTCTGAACAGGTTTTGCTGAACAACCTAACAAAGTACCAAAATTGAAAGTCAGATATTTTTAAGAGTTTAAGTTTTATGATGTCCATATAATTTATTAAGATGTTGAAGATGTCAGTATAGTAACTTCTCTCTTGGAAATCACATGTACTTGCAAATTAAATTGCGCTGTAGACAAATTTATCTTTCCCAGATTGCTTTATCACAATATTCCTTTTACAGCTCAGAACGTTATTGAATATGGTTGTTGTTTTTATTTTAGTATTGAAAAGTGATGCAACGACGTGAGCATGGCTGAAAGGTGATCTGGGAGAGGATGTTATCAGTGAGATTGTGGGACCCATCAGGGATGTGCGGAGAGGCCTGCTGCTCAGCGGGTCTATTAATAGAAATCTGTGGTATTTCCGAAAATAGGTTAAGCTGCCACTGCTGGCATCACTGCTTGCATGCCAGCCATCCTCTGAAGACAGAAAGAGAGAGAGAGGAGGAGAAACAGATGTAGCCTTCTGATGAAGTGTCTTTGTTCTGTCGCACCCTTCTTGCACTCAGTGCACCATCAAAGTGTTTCTGGCTGAGGACTTCCCAGCATGCCGCAAGACACAGTGTCACCCCACGCACATCCTGATTTTGCTGAGTTAGATGTGTTCCCGGGTCAACATATATTGTATTTTCCCTACACTTAAACCTAAATTTATGTTGAGGTTGGGCACATTTAAAGGTGGCTGCCTTAATTAAGGTTTACAGATTACGATAGCGCACCGCTTATATTACAAGACTCATTACAAAGTAATTAGGTGAGGGCAGGGACAATATTGTTGTCTGGACAGTGACTGAGAGAGAGTTTCGAAGGAACAAGCCCTCGTGCGTTTCATCATGGAAGGTTTTCAACGAATTAATGGCATTTTACATGATACAAGGTAACTGTGAGTGACACTGAAAGTGGAATCGATTGCTGAGCTCGTTCACGAGAAACGTTCACTTGTTGTCATGCACGAATGCTAGCAGCACATATTTACATACATTTACATTTTTTGTTACTATAATCCGTTTTATTAGATCCTCTTAGCTAAAACACAAAATACGCTACTCTTTGTGCAATTTAGTAAACTGCTTCACAATAAAATGGAAGCGTTAAGTGGCCAACAGCAAAGGTTGTTTTCTTGACATCTTAACAAAATTTTCTTGTAATAAAGGTAGTTAGTTTTCTTGACATTTAGACTTATCACAATATTATTTTTTTTTCATTATTTCGCTGGCCAGCCATTAACCATTTAATCTGCATGATCTCTTAAACATCATAACGTTAGGAACAGTGCGACGGCTCTGCTTTTACTATATATATAAAAAAAGCAAGGGAGCGGCACCTTCAATTCAGCTTGCTTAATTACTGCTATGCCTCTCTACCACCACATGAACCTCTATGCTTATACTCAGACCAGCAGGCCTCATGGGGCTCTGTCTGTGTGATTGCTTATCAGCACGGGGGTTAGATGTCATTTCTGTCCTGAAAGAGAGAGGCACGTTTTCGCTGGCGGTAGCTACATTTGACTTTTGTGATTCAGGAGAAACTGTTTCCCAAGACATCTGAAAGTGTAAGACCTCTTGTGAAAATGCTCCTCAGTTTGAATTATTCAAAATTCAAATTTAATTTGAAAGTGTTTTTTTTGCATTTTTTTTATATCAGCATAATAAGAAATGTGTGTGATTTAGAAGAAATTACTTTAAAATACATCTAAAATATGAGACCACTAGTCGAAATGCTCCTTTTTATTATTAAATATTACATTTTAATTGTAATTAATTATAATGTTTTAGATACATATTTTAGTATAAGTATTGTTTTTGAATTTTTTAGAGATAGTATATTATATTGTGAAAATTAATTGAAAACAATTCATCAATGCACTATAAATAGTGCACAATATTTCATTTTCACTCTAAGTGTTCCTGTGGCTCAGTGGTAGAGCATTGCATTAGCAGTGCAAAGGTTGTGGGTTCAATTCCCATGGAACACACATACTGACAATAAATGTATAACCTGAATGCACTGTAAGTCCCTTTGGATAAAAGTGTCTGGTAAATGTAAATACATTGTTCTTTTGTTTTTGGTATATTTTTAAGTCAAAATTTGACTTTTTGTCTCCGTGTGTGTGTGTGGGTTGAGGAGAAATTACTTAAAAAAACATCCAAATGTCTGAGACAACTAGTTAAAATGCTCCTCAGTTTCTATTTTTAAAATTACATTTTTTAATTCTAATTCATTCTAATATTTTATACAAATATTTTAGAAACCGAATTCCGGAAATGTTGGGACGGTTTTTAAATTGGAATATAACGAAAACTAAAAGACTTTCAAATCACCCAATTTTTTTATTCACAATAGAACAGAGAACATGACAAATGTTTACGAAATTAGCTAATTTTAAACTAGATGCCTGCTACAGGTTTCAAAGTAGTTGGGACGGGGGCATGTTTACCATGGTGTAGCTTCTCCTCGCCTTTTCAAAACAGTTTGAAGACGTCTGGGCATCGAGGTTATGAGTTTTTGGAGTTTTGGTGTTGGAATTTTGTCCCATTCTTGCCTGATATCGGTTTCCAGTTGCTGAAGAGTACGTTGCCATTTTTGACATATTTTTCGTTTCATGATGCGCCAAATGTTCTCTATAGGTGAAAGATCTGGACTGCAGGCAGGCCAATTCAGCACCCGGACTCTTCTACTACGAAGCCATGCTGTTGTAATAGCTACAGTATGTGGTTTTGCATTATCCTGCTGAAATACACGTCATCTGGAGGGGAGCATATGTTGCTCTAAAACCTTTATATACCTTTCAGCATTCATAGTGCCTTCCAAAACAGGCAAGCTGCTCATATCGTATCCACTTATGCACTCCCATACATCAGAGATGGTGACTTTAGAACTGAACGCTGATGACACACTGGAAGGTCTCCCTCCTCTTTAGCTCAGTGGATATGGCGCCTGTGATTTCCAACAAGAATGACAAATTTGGACTCGTCTGACCATAGAACACTTTTCCACTTTGAAAAAGTCAATTTTAAATTAGCCTCTGGCCACAGGACACGACAGCAGCAGTCAGCTGCCCTCAGGCAGTTTATGTCTTGGAGGATGAGGGACCACCTCTAACACCACCTCTTCCTCATTGTCCAGAGAGCGCTCCTTGCCCAGGAAGGAGACCGCCAGTAGGAGCAGCACCCCAGTTAATCCCCCTCGGACCACGGTGCGAGCTGAGAGCTGTCTTCCTGGCACTGATTCACTTTCTCCCCTCACTCAGGGGCTGTCATGTGATTGTCAGAATGGACAACATGGTGGTAGTATCCCATATAAATCGCCATGGGTCGTGCACCCTAAACAGGCATGCATGCCATCTTCTCCTTTGGAATCAGGACAAGTTCCTCTCCCTGAGAGCGGTTCTCATCCCGGGCGTCTTGAACCTCGCAGCCGACTTTCTGTCGAGACATCTTTGCATCACAGTAGTCATCCCAATGCCCACTTTGGTTCTCCCTGAGTTCCCCGGCACCTCTGGATATAGATGCGTTCACTCATCCGTGGCTGGACATGAGGCTGTACGCGTTCTTTCCCATCAAGCTGATTCCAGCAGTTTTGTGCAGGGTGAAGGAGAGTGGTGTCTGTCTACTACTCGTAGCCCCGTTCTGGCCATCCCAGCCAGGGTCCCCGGAGCTGATTCCTCTTCCTCTTTCGAGATTGTGGGATAATCTGGTTTCCTATAGAGTTTATAGTACACAAACATCTTACTATTCCTTTATAATAAAAAAATGAACACGTTTATGGAGAGATGCCTAAGGTGGAAGAGACGCTCGCAAGCTATCTCTACCCTGAATCATCTTCGTCCATTATATCCCCGGTATTACCCATTAAGCCAGTGAGAACAATACCAGCACTGGTGGCAAAGGCTTACTCAGCGGCTGGTCAGGCAGCAGCGTGTTTACACACAATGAATCTGCTGCAAGCCTACCAGGCTGAATTGTTAGGAGATCACGATGAGGGCAGAGGTTGTGGTCCGAACACTGTTTGCGAACTGCGTCGGGCCACAGATTTTTCTCTCAGGGCTGCCTCTCAAACCCCCCGCAGAAAAATAATAAGCCTAAATCAAAAATGTTTAATAATAAGCATGAATCAAAACTTTAAACACATTAAAAAATATATATTGCACAACATTTTATTATTAATGCAAAATTATCTTACTTGTGCACAAAATCATTTTTTTTCTGCTCTCAGACATTTTCTGAGAACTGTAGAACAGTTTCCTACAAGCAGCACAGCAGCCGTTCACATTGAATGATTCACATTATTCCTCACTGAATGAATCTGCCGTTTGAATGAATGATTTAATGTCTTACTCTAAAGATACTTACTACCACCTGGTGGCTGTTTTACTTTCATATTGTTGCTGTATTCTAACTTTTATATATTTAAAACGTTAATTTTATAGTGTTTTGCAATTATATGTGTAGCTTGTTGCATAGTGTTTATTTAAATACACACAATATGCAAATAAATCATTGTGTACATATTAAATCCACCTGGCCTCTGTAAGTGTCTCCTTTGTAACACTATCACTTTCAATAATCAGTAGTCAAATCTAGGGATGCACCGGTTGACCGGCCAAAGATCGGAACCGGCCGGTTTTTGCTTATAATGCGCGATCGGCAACCGGCCGGTTTTTGTCTTTTTTTCAGCCGATTTTTTCGAAAGTGCGAACATGTCATTTGTGTGGAAGACATTCGGCAGTAGCACAACAAACACAGAAAAACAGATACAATGAAGCGAACAGCCGTTGGTGTAACATTACTGGCACACCGCTTTCCTTTGCTGCTCTAGCTGAAGTTGCTAGTGATGGGTCGGTCTTGAACGATTCATTCATTTTGAACAGATCTTTAATGAGACTCGAGAAGAACGAGTCGTTTCGGGGAGTGATTCGTTCAGTCGCGCATGCGCACCATCCTAAAGGTTCTGTACTGGAATTAGTTCACCCGTTTCGAGTCTTCGGGTTTTTCGAGTCGTTCGTTCATCTTGAACGAGACTCAAAGGTCCGAGTCGGTAAAATTATCCAAACTTCCCATCACTAGAATTTGCGCGAGCGTATCTGTCCACGCCCTGCACAAGAATAGACTGTGAACAGTTGTTCAGCGCAGCTTCTCACGTGTTGGATGAGAAAAGAAACAGACCAACTTGTGACAAAGCTGAAATGCTACTTTTTGGTAAAGAATAAAACGTTCAAACGTATAAACGTCAGTTCTGTCTGAGATTATTATTTTTATTTTACCTTAAAATTACATTGACTTAATTCGGTTTAACAAATACGAGCTGTAGCATCTTTGTTTTTGCTCGTTGCACTAAACATTATTTGATTTAACATTTTGGAATAATTTATTTATATAGCCTACTTTGGTTTTATTTAGTTTCACTGGTAAATACCTTTTTTCTTTTACACCAATTTTAAAAACGACAACAAATGTTGATTAAGTAACATCTTTGTTTGGACTGTTTAATGTGTGTTGGTTGTGTTGTTTAGATTGTAACTATGCAAATGTTGCCTTTAATTTCACATGGTTACTGTTAATGTTTTCATTTAAGGCCAGTTTTATGTAGTTTCAACCCAATTTAAAAATCATCTTGGTCCATCTTTAACTGGGGTGGCAAATGAGAGGCAGAATTTGTAAAGATGCTTGTTTTTTTTTTTTTATAAAATATATTGATAGGCTTTTAAAATTTGTTTAATATGCTATATCCATTAAAATAAAAGCTTAAGAACATTTTGAATTTTAAATAATTTTAATCAAAAACTTGACACAGCCACTTATGTCTATGTCATATTGAAGTAACACCACAGACGTAATTATAACACCACAGACCTTATAATGCAAGTTACTAAAGGCTCTGTGTTACCAGAAAATACATTAACACCAGAGACAGTAACACCACATACAAATCAGCTTAGACTTTTCTAAAATGGAGGCTACCATCATGATGATTTCAAGATCAGGGGACATTTTGGAAATATCAACATTATATTTATATATTTTTTATTAAAATATGCCAGATCTGCAAGTTATCAACATAACACCACATACACTAATGACAACACATGAAATTGTCAGAGATTTAGCTAATTTCAAAATTTATAAGAAAGAATGTACTCCCCATGCACCCCTCAGATCAACCAGCACCTGCAGTGACCGTTACACATAGGAAGAAGTCCAAATAGAATTCTCCCTTTTCTTAAAGGGGTGACATCCATTGTTGAAACACCACAGACATGAATTTGGGGGGCAAATTTTTTCATAAATATATATATTTTTTAAACAATTAAATATTATACATGTTAAATAAAATCTATATTCACTATATAACCACTTAATTTGTGTTAGAATCTTTCATTATTTCTTGTTGGTTGCTTAAAGGAAAGAAAATCGGTATCGGAATCGGAATCGGCCAGTTTGCTCGAAAAAAATCGGTATCGGAATCGGCCACGAAAAATCATGATCGTGCATCACTAGTCAAATCTAGCCTAGACAATGCAACACACATTACATTAAATTAATCCATTAATCATTAATTTATCAATTTACTAATTTAACGTTAACGGATCGCCAAGCAGGCATACAGCAGTGACAGACAGACACATATAACGGTGTCCTGTATGGAAAGATGTTTCACAGCTAACAGTTAAGCTATCAAATTTCACCTGTACAAGTGAACAACACTGAGCAAGTGAGCGTCGGCAGCAATGAGGTGCACAGGAGTGACATCACCGTCCCTTTTCGACTGATTGGCTGAGGAGGAGCTGTCAATAAAGAATTAGTGGACCAATGATGATGCTTAAACTTGCCCTGATTTACATGAAACTCTAACCGCAACATTTGGAAAAGCAAGCGCAGAATGTGGAAACGAGCAAAGGGAAAAACAGCATAAGAATACAAAAAATAAAAATATAAGCAATCATAATCATATAATCATATAATTTTGCATTAATATTTCAATCTTGTGCAATATGATTTTAAATGTATTAAAAAGTTTTGATTCATGCTTATTTAAAAAAAATCATTATTTATTTTTGGATTTATGCTTATTATTTTTCTATCCATGACCATTGTTTACTATTCTGAAAAAGTAGCTTTCATTTTTAAATCTTGTGCAATATATTTTACTAGTGTTTTTAAATTTTGTTTTCATGCTTGTTATTTTTTTTATCTGTGACTACAATACTTTAGGCTGGAATCTGATTCCATACCCTTGCTCCTCCATTTCAGTGGAGTGGATCAGGAAAGGCACAATTTTCTTTGTCCAGTGTGGGCATTAGATGCTTATATCCACAGAGCTGCCCTGTGGCATAAAAATGAACAGTTGTTCGTATGTTTTGGACCTCCTAACAAGGGGTCTCCTGCATCTAAGCAAAGGATGAGCAAGTGGCCATCATCGAGGCCATCTCACTTGCTTTTGAGTCGGCCGGTCAACCTTCTCCTATGGCGAACCCCGGTGTCCTGGCCAAATTCCCACCACTGGCCCTTGTCAAGCATGGCCTCCTAATAATCCCCATCCACTTAATTGGCTCTATGACTCTCTCTCCTCTCCACCTGTAGCTAGTGTGTGGTGAGCGCACTGGCGCCGTTGTCCTGTGGCAGCCATCGCATCATCCAAGTAGATGCTGCACACTGGTGGTGGTTGAGGAGAGACCCCCCCCACATGATTGTAAAGTGCTTTGGGTGTACAACAATAGAGCACTATATAAATGCGTCGTTCATTCATTGCTATTTAGATTTCACACAGGACAGGCACTCTGCTATGGTGGTGTTGTATTAATGTTCCCCATAGCGTCAAAATCGATGCAACGAGAGTTCCCCTGAAAGGGAATGTTCGGTTACGTCTTCAACCTCGGTTCCCTGAAGAGGGAACAAATATTGTGTCCCCTGCCATACCTCCTTTGTGCCTGTAGGCGACTTGCTCAGACTTTGAGCAGGCTTTATAGCTTCCTGGTTTGTGACGTCACCCGCTCTGACGTCCCATTACACCTTGGATTGATTTCACATGTGCTTAAAGACAAATCACGCAAAGCGTTCCCCAAGCTTCAAAATCGACGCAACATTCGTTCCATTTTCAGGGAACCGAGGTTACAGTCGTAACCGAACATTTTAAATAGTCGAAATATTCCTAAATTTTACTGTTTTGCAGTAGGACTACTTTGGATGAAATAAATGCTGGCTTTCTGAGCAGAAGAGACTTCTTAATTCATTACTTACTGTAATGAATGCTATGTCAATTAGCACTGCATTGTTCATATAATTTATTTATTACCTGGAGATGACTTGTTGTTGCAATCGCAATTCCAAACTTATCAGTTTTTTCTGTGAAAACAGCTGTTTTCATATTGTCCATATTAGGAATTTCCTGGTGGGACTTTCTGCACGAGAGCGACCTCTGGCGTTGAGTATGAATGAACACACACTGCGTGCAATGAGTGTTTAGCGCTCTGTGATATTCATCTCGCCTTATTCTCATGCTGCCGACAGGGATCTTTTCGGCAGAAAATCTGAGGAGCAAATGGCACGTTTGCCAGTATTAGGAGGCAACATAAGTACGGCGAAGACGGCATCCGCACCATCAGCCAATTAATTGGCGTGATTCTATAAGGGGTTCAGACAATCGGCACACCCAGAGGGCATTCCCAAAGCATCTTAGCTACGCAGCTTCTCATTCCCTATTCAGAAAACAAGGGTTACGCGAGTAACCCAATGTGATTTTTTTTAAATGTCCAAAATAATTTTTGGGTTTTTATTTCAAGGCTTAACTGTGAAGGTTTTTGCACCTCACTCTATTTATATTCCCATTCAGTGAAGCATTTCATCAGAAACTATTCACCTACTTAGAAAAAGGATTGTATTAACTATAATTTTGAAGCAAAATCCATTCCCTACTAACTGTGCAGGTTCCTTTGTTAATTTTTAAACCACATTTGATCAAACAATGGAGATTGTTATCAAACAATGCGGTAGATCCTTTTCACACTCTCCCCTTAGGGTGCTGCGTCAGCCTTTTCCATGCGTGATCTTTTTATGTTGAGTTTCAAATAATTTCATCATGCAGCCCAAAATTTTGCGCCTGGTATGCAACAGCAGGGCAGTAATTTGTACGTGTTTGGATTCCAATTATGAATTTGTTGGTGCCTATGGGCTGCAATTGCACTATGCATTAAAGTGAGAGGTTTAGAATTAAAATGTTTCTCTCGCTATCTGTTTATTGTCACTTTTTCTCTCTCACTCAATTCGTTTGCTAATATTAGTGGTGCAACTAATTTACTCTGGATATATTTTGTGAATGTATCCAATTTGGTTCATGAGAAATTGCAAGATCAGATGTTCGGCATAGATTGAAAAAAGCCTGTCTTGGCTGGAGGATTTGAGACATAACAAAGCTTTGATGTATTTGAAAGCACTGCAGGGTTAGTGGGACTGATACAATAATACATATGAAAGAACACAAGTGGCTTGCTTGTTTGTCCGTTCCAGCAAGTAATTATGAAAGGACAATGTTTTGGCCAAGTCTCATTTGGGCATTAACTGTTCATGACCCCACACCACTTTCTCAGAGTCCTCATATAGTGGGTTTTGATTAGTTATTAGCATTTAGCCATTGATATTTGCTGTTCTTTGAATTGGCATCTATTGACCTTAGTCAGAGTAAATGGCTCATTTAGTTGGACCCAAATGAAAACAAGACTGCAAGGGACTGAACTTGTATTGTTGTGTTCCTGGTTGCTAATCTAACAGCTGACAAAACACTGAAAATAATATATATGTAACCTACCAAGAAAGTATGACACATTGAACTGCCTGCTTTCTCCACCACCAAGTTACTCTGACTAATATCTGTAAATGTTCACTGAGTTATAAGCAACTTTAAAACTTTTAAGTGTTAGTGTTTTGGATTTTTTTTTAGCTCAACCAGTGGTGTGAGTTTGGATGGGACTTTCTGGTTCTTTGACCAATAGCAGATAAGTGGAGTAGGGGTGTGCAATATTTATCACCCACGATAATAGCATAATTGTTTTAACAATGTATGTATGGGTATATTCAATAAACAAATACAAATTGTCTTGAGAGTCCAAAAGCATTCACTGTGTGATGAAACCTATATACTATATCTAGAGATGCCCCTATAATTCAGGTAATGAAATAAAAAAATACTCCTGTATGTTTTTTTTGTGTTTTATAATGTATTTATAAGATATGATATAGTTTGGCAATCATTAAGTAAGTGTCATTTTGTTGATATTTTACAACAATTAAACAGACAAGAAATTCATATTAAGTGAGGTACATATTAGACACTATTTCCATTTTTTTCTGAGTTGGAAATGAAAATAGTTATAAACAAAGGCAGAGCAGGGTATTTGTACATCTCAGAGCAACACTGTGGTGTTTAATTTAATTTGAACGAATCGTTTGAGCCAATTATTCAATTATCCATTCATAAAGACAGTCGCTTGCTTTAAAAAAAATGAATAATCTGTTTTGAATTAATAATTTGAATGAATTATTCAGTGAATCACCTATAAAAAGGATGTTTCACCCAAAAATGGAAATTATGTCATTAATTATTCACCCTCATTTCATTCCAAACCATAAGACCTTCGTTCATCTTCGGAAAGAAAACAATTGTTGAAAAAAGTCTTTTTTTTTAGTTTTCTTTACACAAAAAAGTATTCTCATGGCTTTGTAAAATTAAGGTTGATCCCCTGCTTTCATCAAAAATATTTTAATTGTGATCCAAAGATGAATGAAGGTCTTACGGGTTTGGAACGACATGAGGATGAGTAAATAATGACAACATTTTTATGTTTATTTTTGTGTAAACTATACCTTTAAGAGGGGGCATTGCTGCAGTGTACTGGTGGTTTTAGTGTCATTTTTATTTATCCATGACAGGCCTAAACCAGCCAAGGTACCAGGACAAAAACACTCAGCAAAACAGTTAAATGATTGTCATAAAAAAATCCCAAAGTTTCGGGAGATAATTTTTTGTCAATATCGCACACCCCAGTGTTTTGGAACTTGTTAGAAACAATAAATTTTAGCGATTCCGTTTTGGTGATTTAGTTAAAGATATACTTTGTCTTTATAGAGTAAATACACCGTGTTTATTCCGGTGCAATTGAACATTAGTGAAGAAAGAGAAGGTGACAAGGCAGACAAAGCGTGATCCTCACATTGCAGTTTGATTGTTGCCTGTGAGTCTGTTATATCGGGCAAATCTGAGACTTACTTTACTGTAAATTCATCTACTAGTTTGCAACTGTCACAAAAAAAAACGAATGGGCTCAGGAATCTTATTCTTGCAAAGTCTCCTGCTCTGTGATATCTGTGGCAGAAGGGTTACATAATCGTGTGTGTATATGTGCATGTTTTTAGAATTCACATTTCTGTCTGGGGACCCAAGAGGCTCAAAGTTTCTCTTCCTAGTTCTCCGCCACGGTTTGCTTCTCTGTCAGGGTGTCAAGGGTAGTCAGGGCTTAGTCCAGCCGGCCGAGAGTCTTGGACAGGGACGGGTGGCTCATCTATGGACTTGCTCCCACACAAGCACACAAACACAGAAACACACACAGGCACATCCAGTGTAAACCGGATTGGACAGGCTCCCCCATGTTAGAAAATAGACTGTCTGTATTTAGCTTGTCTGCAGAGACTCCTCACGGCACCTCTGGCCCTGTCATTGTAAGGGACAAGGAGGCTTTGTGCTGGCTTGTTTTTCCTGTGTTGGCGAGCGGTAATACTTGATTGGAACACAATGTTGTGGGTGGACTTGAATCTTGAATTAAATTAAGAGCAGTGCTTCTGGTCTTCCTTTTGGGCTCTGATTTAAATGCTTACATACAGGACCATCTTGGGTATACAGCCTCTTACTTAAGCTTACTTTCCCAGATTATTTTCCCTTCCCGCTCTGTGTGGTAAGTGAATTAATGAAGGCAACTTTCTGAAACCTTCACTTTCACTGTTCCTCAGTGGTGGAACCAACCAACCTTCTTCCAAATAGCAGAAACCATCACAATCTTCTGAAAACTGAAGACTTACACCATTTCAAGAAGCAAGAAGTAACTTTCAGGAAACTCTGAGGCATCGAAGGCAACATATTTCGCATCACAGATGACATTGCTTCTGCTTGTTTATTTATGTATTTATTTATTTTTTGACACTTTTCTCCAGAAACCTTCACTTTCACTGTTCATCAGTGGTGGAACCGACCAACCTTCTCTCAAATAGCAGAATCCCTTACAATCTTCTGAAAAAACAAGTTGTTTTTAAATCAGTTACACAAATTTTTAAATAAAATATATTTGGGTCATAATTAATTTACTATTTTGGGATTGTAGATCTCGTAAGTCGTAATTGACGCTAACAGCCTGAGAGAAACCAAGAACCTGTGGAATGTGTGACTAACTTCAGTCTTGTGGTGGATGCTACTTTACTGTAGTTTTCAGCACTTAATAGCCATTTTTCCATCATCCTGTTTTAATGCACATTTTGAGGTATCGCATCAAAAATGAATGATGAAAATGCCAAATTTCAGGAAAAGATTTTGGCAAATAGGTTTTTAAAGTTATTAAAGTTATTTGATTAAGTTATTCAGTTTTAAAGTTTATTTTATTAAGTTATTAAATTTATTAAGGATTAAGTTTATTAAGTTAGTAAAGTTATTTTAAAGTCATGTGACTGGGACGGTAATAACTGACTAACCAGGGGACTGATCTTATTGCACAGCTTCTAAAAAATTGTTATGGTCAAACCCCCGAGCGAAGTGTAAGTATTTGTCGTCAAAGTATTACTGTATAACTGTCTTACACGAATGCGTTCCCAAACAACAGGCATCCACCTCCGAAAGCAATGATCACATTCATTGTTTTGTCTGCTCACTCTGAGGTAATTTAATATATATGAAAATTACTATGTACAGGAGCTGCTTGATTTTTAGAGTCAGGAAATTACAATTTTGTTCTTTTTGACTCGTTGGATGGAAATGGTGCTTTATTTGCAAATGTTTTGTTTGTTTTATAAGGTATTCCAATTTTGGACATAAGTTTAATTCACAACTTTTTGTTGTTGTTTTGCCTAAAATTTGGTAAGGTCCCTACTGGAAAAGGCTGCCTTAACCCAAACTAAGCTGGTTTTAGATTGTCTGCCAGCCTAATCCAGCTGGTGTTAGTTGGTCAGGGTTCCAACTTAAACAATTCAAATCCAGCATAGGCTAGTTTAAGCAGGTTTTTTTATGCAAAAGTAGCACTAGTTGTATTGTGTTCCTCCTTATTACCCTTATAGTACTCATTTGAAAGTCACTTTGCATGAAAGTGTCTGCTCTAAATGAATACATGTAAATGCTTTTATCTTGATTGTCTGGCCGTTGTTAGTTGCTACAGGGAAACTGTTTGGTTTCTTCAAATGACTTTGGCCACCCGTCGATATCAGGCAGTTTTGAGTTCAAGACCACTGTCTATCCAAGTCATTGAAAGTCTCCTTTCCTTTTTGTCACACAGGCTGCGCGTTCCTCACCTACTGTGCCCGCGAGTCGGCCATCAAAGCCCAGAACGCCCTCCACGAACAGAAGACACTACCGGGGGTAAGTTCACTGCCAGCCTTTCGCCTCACCTCTTTAAGAGGGCTACCATGCCAGTCAAAGCCAAAGCCGTATGTTTTAGACAGAGAGCTAAAGCCTTTGGAGCAGAAATCAGTCGATAACCCAGCCTTTTAAGATCAGGCTTTGAGCCGTTTCATGGTACTTCTCCCCAGGGACATTTGCAAGCATTGATCCAATGCTTTCAGCGCAGGGCTTGGGGATGCAGTGATAGCAAATGTCAATTCATTTGTTCTCTCAATTTTTCCAAACTGCTCCATTTGCGCAAAAAGCCAGTGAGTCATTGTTGCCCAGTTGCACAAAAGTATTTCAGATGCACAAAAATAAACATAGCGGGGTGCAGCGAGAGCGTTTCCATTTAGGGTTGTGTGCTCCTGAGGATGGCTGGCAATTGCAATGACATTCAAAGCACAAAACACTCAAGGAGGTCCAACAGACTTTCCGGCCATACACAGCCATAGTGAATGGTATAACAATGACATATTGTTACTATGCTGTCGGACAGACATCTCCTGAAGTAACCTGCAGGAAACTTGGATGCACCGAGAGCAATGTAGATGCACCAGGACCATTGCTTTTGTGCCTTTTTATCCTTTTTTGGCCTCTAAATAATGACTTTATTTTGTTTCTAGCATTATTTGTTATAGCATGTTTTGTTTTTGTTCTTGTTTTGTTTTGTTTTGTTTAGCTTTCTATTTTTTTTGTGTGTGCTTTGTTTAGATTTTTTTTGTTTTATTCAATGCCTTGCTTTATTTTATAAGTGATTGTATTTTTACGGTTTTATTTTTTATTTTGATATTGCTCTTTATTATTAATAATTATTATTTATGTATTTGTTTATTCATTTGGTATCATCGATGGAAATATGGCACCATCAACATTACTTTTGTGCCTTTCCCCCGTTTTGGGACCTCTAAAAAAATGACATTATTTGGTTATTTATAGCATTATTTATTAATAGCATCTTTTTTTTGCTTTGCTGTTTCTTTTTGTTTTGCCATGATTTTTGTTGTTTTATTCTTTGCTTTGCTTTATTTTATAAATTATTATATCTTACAGTTTTTATTTATTTTGATATTACATTTTATATAATTATTATTATAATTATAATTTGTTTTTTAAATTAATTTGGCATCACAGATGGAAGAATGGCACCAGCAACATTGCTTATTTTCTTTTCTTTTCGACCTCTAAATAATGACATTGTCTTTGAGTAGCTGCCAGAAACATTTATTCCATTTAATTTTTTCTTTATTCCCTTTGAAATAAAAATTTTGTATTATAAATTGTCATCAGGAATTTAAGCCAAACATTGGACAATTCTCAGAATTTCAAAATTGCTTAGTGTTTTATGATTCCTCTTTTGTTCAATTTGGCATGGTGTTAGTTCATGTTAATTATCCACTAGTATTACAGATATTCTAGAAATTTGAAGTAGAATTATAATAAACACATTCAGAGGTGTCTAAGGTTGCTGATCATTGAAACCTTTATGTAAGAAGCCTCAAAATGAAAAGTTTTAAAGAAGAAGCCAACGATAAGTGGTATCCAGCATTCAATTTAGTGCCACTATGTCAAACCCACACACACTTTAACCCCCAGGAGAACATTTGATCCTGAAAAGAGAAAAAAGATGAAGGAGGGGGCAATCAGAATGTGACACATGTCATCCAGGCCTGCTGAGAATATATCACAACTTTCCCATCGCACTGTGGGGTGAGAGAAACAAGTGCGCACATGTACACAGACTTGCTGCATATGTGACATCATTGCATCAGCTTCACTTACCAGTGTTGTCGTCCTCTGAGATAACTGCGAATAAGGTAGTAGGTGTTTGTTGAAGAGTCTAAGAACTAGATTTGATGTGCATGTGTTTGCCTGATGAACAGGACATGCTGGTTGACTAGTTCCTCTCTATTTTTTTGGTACATGTATATTTTAGTTTTAATATTTCAGCAGTGCTCTAAATAGCATGCTGACGGTGTGGTGCGCACTAGCTTGTACAGTTTGCACTGTAAAATCCTCTCAGGAAAATGTGCGTCTTCTAAATTTAACAGATTTAAAACATTACCTATACACATATAAACAGACGTTTTGGCTGTTGCATCATGTCTCGCACTGTTTTTCTTTGGGCGCCACAATGCCTGAGTCTTCAAATCAGTCTTTAAATCCTTCATTTGGTTGTACTCTAGATATTTTTGAACACAAGAACATGTCTTAAATACCCCCAAAGAAATGTACCCAATCTGGGTCAGGTGAACCTGAAACCAGTCTAATCATTCAGGGCTTTTTCTTAAAGGGACAGTTCCAAACCGGTATGACTTTTGTTTTGTCCATACTGTAAAGCCAATGAGTCCAATGTTTTTTTAGACCTTATTGAATAACATAACTTTTATTTTTGGGTAACATTTTTCTCTCCCTAATGTCATATCAAACCTTAATGCGCTTCTTTTTGTACAACATAAAAAATATTTTGAAGAAATCTGGCAACCAAACTGTTTTGGTTCCCGTTGACTTCCACTATTCTTTATCCATTCAATGGAAGTCAATGGGAACCCAGCACTGTTTGGTTACCAACAATTCTTCTCAATATATTATTTTATGTTCAACAGAAGAGAGAGTAAATCATGATCGAATTTTCATTTTGGGTGAACTGTCCCATTTAGTCACAGTTAACCCACGACTAGTCCATTTGAAAAATATGAGGTTCGCAAACATGCTCTTTCTTCCGTGTATATCTGCCAAAGTGGCCTGCAGTGAGTCTTGGACGAACAGCCTATCCCTAAATCTTTCCTCAACAACCCCCATCTCAATACGTTGATGGTAAACAGATATGCCAGTTGTTTGTTTGCTAAATCCTGCTTGATATGCAGATTGCCAGAGGCTACAGAGTTATTCGTGTAAACTAGGGTTCTGTTGGAGAGGACCTGTAAGTTATTTATGCTTGTGTTTTGTCCTTGTCCTTGACTGATCGTCCCTCTTAGCAAAAAACTTGATGAGAGATGATCAGTTAGACTCTTGCTCCAGTGTTATTTATACAATTAAATATTATATTAAATCAAAATGTGCTTTTATTTTTATATTTTTAATAAATGTAAGTTATTTTGTCACTTATTTTTTAATTTTCTTAAATTGCTATTGATGTTTAATTTATTTTTATTTCAGTTTAGTTGAGTTGGTTTTTATTGCTTTCCAGTTAGCAATTTTAGTACTTATGTCAGTTAAGCTGCCAAGGCTTTATATTTATGTTGTTTTTCATGTAAATCTCTGTTTTCATGTTTTCTTTGGTAAAGCTGGTTAAACTAATAAATCTGTGAAAATTAAATAATAATTAGAAGTGTCCATTGTGCACTCCTGGTGGCATCAAGCATAATTGCAAATATAACGAATTAAGGGTAACTTTTTTTTACATAAATACAATTTTTTGGTTTTAATTAAAATACAAATTGTTGAAGATAATTTGTATATTTTCACTTTAACTTATATTTTAAATTTCTCTTTTATGTTTACTTTCACTTTCATTTTTATTTTTCAATACAATCTTGAATGTGGAAAAATCACAGTAAAACATCATGGAAAATGAAGATGAAGTGTCCTTTGTGCGCCCCTAGTGGCATCAGGTGGAGCTGCAAATAAAGTGACTGTTTTTGTTAGTTCTGTTAGTTATTTTGGGCCACACACACACACACACACACACACACACACACACACACAAAATCACCCTAATAAATATTTTTTTTCGTAGATAATTTTGTAAGATAAATCATAGACTTTCAAAGACACAGTCATAGACTGTGATTTTCTTAATTTAATTCTTAATTTGATTTTCTAAATCATTGACACAGATTTTCTATTTATTCCACATTACAGCAGACTTATATGTGGAAAAATCATAGTAAAATATTGAGCCGATAACCGATATCGTACTGATATATTGTAACAAATTATCGTAGGGGCTACATTGCGCTCAGCTAGCAGTTGTGCATGAGAAACAATAGCCAGTCGAGTAGACGGCCACGTTTTTTTCTGGATGGAGCATCCCCAGAGCACATCTCACATGTAGCAACTGCCAAGATTGATCAAATGACGTAGATCCTCCCAGTTTAATTCCTGCTGCAAACCACAACAAAACAAAACTATTAAAAAAGTTAATTCAAAATAATAATAGGGGTGAAGCTGGATGTTTCTAAAAGGGGTTTTGCTAAATCCTTGCTATAATTAAAATCAAATGATTGATTACTTATAAAAAAAATATAATACAATTATAATGAAATTGAGAAAATTTTCTTCTACAACATACTAGAATATTGTTAATGGTTAAAGCTGCCGTAAGTTTTGCTCTTTGTCGCCATCTATGTTTAAAACATGGAATTGCAGTAAATTGCGGAATTATGTTCCTTGCGTGGGTTGTACTCCGGCACGGATCCAGCATGGATGAATCTAATGTTTTGAGGTGAATGTGTAGCTGTCAGTCACCGCAACGGTGTGGATACTGTACTTAGGAATCACAGATTAGTCTACATCTTGGAATATATGACCCAAATACAAACCCGATTCCAAAAAAGTTGGGACACTGAACAAATTGTGAATAAAAACAGAATGCAATAATTTACAAATCTCATAAACTTATATTTTATTCACAATAGAATATAGATAACATATCAAATGTTGAAAGTGAGACATTTTGAAATGTCATGCCAAATATTGGCTCATTTTGGATTTCATGAGAGCTACACATTCCAAAAAAGTTGGGACAGGTAGCAATAAGAGGCCTGAAAAGTTAAATGTACATATAAGGAACAGCTGGAGGACCAATTTGCAACTTATTAGGTCAATTGGTAACATGATTGGGTATAAAAAGAGCCTCTCAGAGTGGCAGTGTCTCTCAGAAGTCAAGATGGGAAGAGGATCACCAATTCCCCCAATGCTGTGGCGAAAAATATTGGAGCAATATCAGAAAGGAGTTTCTCAGAGAAAAATTGCAAAGAGTTTGAAGTTATCATCGTCTACAGTGCATAATATCATCCAAAGATTCAGAGAATCTGGAACAATCTCTGTGCGTACGGGTCAAGGCCGGAAAACCATACTGGATGCCCGTGATCTTCGGGCCCTTAGACGGCACTGCATCACATACAGGAATGCTACTGTAATGGAAATCACAACATGGGCTCAGGAATACTTCCAGAAAACATTGTCGGTGAACACAATCCATCGTGCCATTCGCCGTTGCTGGCTAAAGGTCTAAAGCTCTATAGGTAAAAAAAGAAGCCATATCTAAACATGATCCAGAAGCGCAGGCATTTTCTCTGGGCCAAGGCTCATTTAAAATGGACTGTGGCAAAGTGGAAAACTGTTCTGTGGTCAGATGAATCAAAATTTGAAGTTCTTTTTGGAAAACTGGGATGCCATGTCATCCGGACTAAAGAGGACAAGGACAACCCAAGTTGTTATCAGCGCTCAGTTCAGAAGCCTGCATCTCTGATGGTATGGGGTTGCATGAGTGCGTGTGGCATGGGCAGCTTACACATCTGGGAAGGCACCATCAATGCTGAAAGGTATATCCAAGTTCTAGAACAACATATGCTCCCATCCAGACGTTTTCTTTCAGGGAAGACCTTGCATTTTCCAACATGACAATGCCAGACCACATACTGCATCAATTACAACATCATGGCTGCGTAGAAGAAGGATCCGTGTACTGAAATGGCCAGCCTGCAGTCCAGATCTTTCACCCATAGAAAACATTTGGTGCATCATAAAGAGGAAGATGCGACAAAGAAGACCTAAGACAGTTGAACAACTAGAAGCCTGTGTTAGACAAGAATGGGACAACATTCCTATTCCTAAACTTGAGCAACTTGTCTCCTCAGTCCCCAGACGTTTGCAGACTGTTATAAAAAGAAGAGGGGATGCCACACAGTGGTAAACATGGCCTTGTCCCAACTTTTTTGAGATGTGTTGATGCCATGAAATTTAAAATCAACTTATTTTTCCCTTAAAATGATACATTTTCTCAGTTTAAACATTTGATATGTCATCTATGTTGTATTCTGAATAAAATATTGAAATTTGAAACTTCCACATCATTGCATTCTGTTTTTATTCACAATTTGTACAGTGTCCCAACTTTTTTGGAGTCGGGTTTGTAAGAATGTTCACCATATATTGTCATCTGGACAAGTAAGTAACAAGTCTGCCACATTTATTCTGCCCAACTGAGGAAAAAAGCATTACAATAAATTGCGTTACCAATGGTGATTAAATCTAATGATCGGATAGCTCACATCACATCAAACCCATCAAACATAATAATAATAATAATAAAAGTTGTTGGATGTTTATTTAATAAAAAACTTGTAATAGTAATAATAAAAATGTAAAAACAATAATTATTGTAATTATTATATATTTTTTTATTATCATTACAAATGTTTTTATTATTAAAACCAGTGTTGATGATTTTACATAAAATACTTGTTATTAATATTAAAATAAAATATTATTACAATTTTTTGTAGTAACAACAACGATAATAATAATAATAATAAAGGTTGTTGGATTTTATTTAATAATATTTAATGAAAAATTATAGCTATAATAAAATGTCAAAATATTTATTCATTATTATTATGAAAACTATTTTAATATTATTATTAATAATAATACTATTAAAATAACAATGTTGATGATTAATACATAAAAATACTTGTTATTAATAATATTAAAATAAAATATTCTTAAATGTTTGTATTTTTAAAAGCAACAGCAACAACACCACTACTACTACTATTAACAGCATTTAAGCAGGTTATTAAACATATACTAACTTAACTTATTGACTAGATAAAGAATGCGTGACTCTAACAAGAACCAAATGTACCATTACAAATCAAAATTCAATTTCAAGGAAATTTTTATTGAGATCACTCAGCATATTAATGTAAAATGGGAACAAGGACACTGGAACTGCGCCATTAATTCATCTCAGCAGCATTTTAAGTGTATTTATATGCATGCACCTCTTTTTCCAAGTAGCTGGTGAAAAAGATGATTCATAACTGCAAATTAAATTTGTTGCATTGTAGCTGTTAACCATATTTAGAATCTATCTAAATTGCTTTTAATCCACCGATTTAAGTTGCAAACAAGGTTATAGTGAAGATTCGAAATGTATAAAAGAATCTACATGGACAAATATGCGAATATATTTATGGCGCATGCAAAAGCATAAGGTTATATGTTTTTTCATTAGATGCAGTATATGCCAGCATATACAGTATATCCATCTAGACTGGAACAGGAAATATCACACTGAGTCAAAACAACGTGAAGACAAAGAAAACAGTTTGTTTTGACATGCACACAACACCTCTGTTAACTCTGCTGTGTATTTTAAAATCTAGTTTGGCATGGCAAATGTATATAGCTACATAAAAGGCATATTTTTCCAACTGCATCCATGAGAAATCAGGCACGCTCACAGATGTGTCTGTGCTGGAAGGCCGGCTGTGCTTGGAGAAAATGAGAGCAGTTTCGCCACGTTTCGGCGTGTATGAGCTCATACTGTCGGCGGGACTCCACACCCCTGCTGGAATTGCAAATTCACCTGCTCCTCCGGAGTCGGCTCTGCCCCGCTGTAAATCCGGTGTAATTTAAGGTGTGTGTTTTACGCCCAGATCTGTTGCTTATTTTCACATCTGTCTGTGGAAGACGTGTGAACTGACCAATTTTCTTTTTTTGCCAGAAAAAAAACACCAGTCCCCATCCCAGAAAACCTTTATTTCATATACTCCTAAAAATACAGTGGTGTATTTTTTAGCATCAATAGAACCTATACATTCCACAAAAGGTTATGTTCTTTCAACATGGTTATTATAAAGAAATAATTCACCCCCCCAAAAAAAATTGCTGAAAAATTTACTCTCCCTCAGGCCATCCAAAATGTGGATGAGTTTGTTTCTTGATGGGAACATATTTGGAGAAATGTAGCATTACGTCACTTGCTCACCACTGGATTCCATCAGTTCGTGTCTTGTGAAGTGAAAAGCTTGGTGTTTGTAAGAAAAAAAACCATCATTAAGATGTTTTTAACTTCAAACCATTGTTTCCAGTAAAACAAGTAATCTTACCTGAATCAGGAGAGAAATACGTACTGTTTAAGCACCATTTATAACTAAAAACAGTCTGAAGCAGTTCTTGTTGTTGGATGTGTCGGTGGATTTTGATGTGAGAGGACAAAAGGAGATGGACTTTTTCACTCAATGAAACATTATTATGGATTACAAACTCGAATTACTGTCGAAAGCAATGGTTTAAATGCCTTAATAATGGATTTGTTTGTTACAATCATGCAGCTTTTTACTTCACAAGATGTTCATTGATGGACTGGAGTCATGTGGATTACCTGTGGGTTATTGTGATGTTTTTATCAGCTGTTTGGACTTATTCCGACGGCACCCATTCACTGCAGAGGATCCATTGCAAGGGATATAATGTTTAATTTCTCCAAATCTGTTCTGATGTAAAGTTCTTTGATTTTTGGATGAACTATTCATTTAAGAACTGTTTACTGAAATGTAAACCCCTTTTTGGATGCTTGTACCCGGTGATGTCATGTTATAATGACAAAACAGCAAATACTCTGATTGCTTACTCTTGTTAACTAACAAGGCTCCATTTTTAGCTTTTGATGGACATGAAATATGTAAGGAACGCAGGAGGTGTTACCCAGAGTGTGAATGCTGTGTGTGCTGACAAAGCTGTCTATGTTTCTCAGAATGAACGCTTGCTGACGGCCGCTCCTATCAAATCAAATTAATGAAGCGTGATTGGCATGACTATTATAAATAATCTAATTTAAATCTGAAAGTTTTAGGAAGTTTGCAGTAAGGAAAAGTTATTACATACAATGAAGAAATATTTCATGTTCTGCACTATTTCTAGGTCACTAATCAGCGCTGCTGTCATTAAAGCAGAATGGGAGCACAGCAAACACTTATTTATTCATCAATGTTTCACCCAAATTACTAATACTTGCATTTTAATAAAGTTAGTAAAAAGGCATATATTTTTGATAATTGCATTTTTTTATACGTTTTATTTATATTTGCAATGCGTTTGAACTCCACTGTATTTATTTTAATATATATTTGTAAATTTCATAATTTTTTATAGTTTAATTAATAGTTGTTACAGAAATAGATACTACTGACTAAAAGGTAAACACATTGTAAGGCCCGGCTCGATTCGACCCAATGACGGCAGTCGTTCAGCGGGTGAAGGGCTTTGCGTGTTACAGTCTTTCCTTTTCACGACACAAGAACATTAAAATGGAACACTTCTTATTATATATTTTGTCTTGTTATTTCATCTGACTCCATAAATGAAAAGGTTTTAATGATATCTGTGCATCATTAAAATATGAACGAATGATTGATTATTCTTATTAGCTCTTTTTTACTACTTTACCCGCTCAGATGTAGGGAAGCTATATCGCTCAGAGGTCCTGTTTTCCACAGGTCTCACGGACACAATCTCGTCAGGCCCGGTCATCAGTCAGAGGTAAATTATGGTTATGTATCTAAGATTTGCCGTAAATTCACACGTACACAATCAGAGACATCGAATAACCCTCTTGGAGCCCCCTCAGAACTTTAGTTCAATCGTTTACTTCAGTAAAGGGTTTTGGCCACTATCAGATATGTTAGCAGATCAAATGTACTACACTCGTAATAGCTTTGGGTTGGTCAAATCCTTGTTTAAAGTAACATTAAATCAAAAAGTCAGAGGTATGGGCGTACCCGAATCTAGTCTGATCAGACGGCGTTCGCCGTCCCTAAATGGAATTAACCCGCCCCTGCATCCAAGTACACTTAAAAGATGCCGGATATTAGCCGTCGCTAAAACTGACGCAGGCTTGCGGAAATATACGGATCCGCTAATCTTATAGGGAAAAAGCAATCTTTAGAGGCAGTTAGAATAGAATCAAACGTTACAATTTATTGACCAGGTAATCGAAGCAATAATTCAAAACTCCAACATTACAAGAATAGAATCATCAGTTAACCATACCTGGAAATGAAACTACACACAAGTGATATGTGCGGGCAATCAGCTTACTGACTCCTAACCATAGCTGGAAATGAAAACTACACACAAGTGATATGTGTGGGCAGTCAACCTACAGACGCCCAGAACTTTGTGTCCCCTTTCCTTATATACCCAGATAATTCAATAAACCTACCAAATGGTGGTATTATAATTAGACTTTAGAATTTGCAACCAAATGGCTTCTTGAGATCCTGTGGCAGGGAATACTTATTTACATACAGGAGGTGTTTTGAATAGGAGATCAGGGGGAGGGCACATCCCTAAGCTGTACACTATACTTCTCAGATTTTAGAACTTCTTTTAGCTTTTCATTATGATTGGGAGAATGAGACCATTTTACCAGGCGCACTGAGACATTTCAAAAGATATCAAACATGTATGGTTACTTTTTTGTACATATTATATTGCATGGATTTTCAGTGAATTCTAGGTGGTGAGGGGAGGGGGAATGGTGTCTGTACCAGGTCCATCGTGTAGACCGTCAGTACAGGGTGTGAACCCCCCAGTGTGCTGCGTCCTGGATGCTGTTGTTACATATGCAAGAGATAGTTCCTGTGGATTTCCAGGCGGGCCCCCTGTCCTCTCGAGGGACATCCTGGCACCAGGCTTACAGTTCCTCTCTTTGGCACTGTTTTGGGCCACTCACAGGGTTCCCTGCAGTGTCACTTCAGTCGTTGTAAGGTGGTACTCTGTTTGGAGGATGACGTTCTGTACCAGGTCCATCGTGTCGATCAAGGCTTGTGTTCCGTGTTCATAAAAGGTGTCGTCCCACCATGGGGAGACCTCTGCATCCTTTGGCATCCTCCCGAGGATGTCGATCTGGCCCATAGAAAGGTCCTCTGTCACTTCCAAGCCAAATGAGTGATCAGCAGGACAGGTCAGTCCTCCATATGTGAACGAATTCATCTCACTGATGACACACCACTGTGTATGAGACACCTGAATAGCATTTGAATGGCCATGCAAAGATTCAACATTTATGAGTTTGCTATCATTGGGAGAGAAAGGTTGTAATGTGTTACATGTACAGACAACATAATTGTGAGTTTCATGACAACAAGTGCGACTGGTAAATAAGGTCTCAGTACCCTTCAACGTCATATATTCAGTGAGGTGATCCCATTTAATTACCTGATCTTTAACTACCATGCCAATGGATCGAATATTAGTGGAATTTGGGTAAACTTGATCTGGGTGGATTAAAGGAGAAGTGGCAAAAAATCCAATGCAACCAATACATTCGTTTCCAGTATACATCATAATTGTGGATATTAATTCTGAATACTTTACATTTTTCATTTTTTCCGAAGAGAACCATCTATGTAAATCTAAAACCTCAATTAAATCGTTCAAAACATGTCTCGGGGTCTTGTGAAGACGAAGATCTAAAATTTCCTGTCTTGTTGCAGTGAATAAATCTTGTGCATATGATCTGCAGGCTAAGTCACGTTCGATGGTACGGGTCTGATTGAACAATGTGTGGCTGATCGTTAGAAGCGCCTGCGCCTCGGAACGAACCGCTTTGATAATATTATCATTGCTATTGGTGATGTGTTGGAAACCAGTGGCCATCTGATCTGTCAACCATGTGGAGAATTGAGATTGTTTGGTTATTTTATAAGTGTTGGCTGCTGAATTAATTGATCCGAACAGGCCGGCTATACTGCTGAGCAGGTCTCGTTTTGAGCGAGCAGGTGGAATTTGGACGGCAAGTCTGTCTTTGTAATCAGAAATTAAATCATCGATTCATGACTGTAGCCATGCATACGACTCATCATTAGTATTACAATGTTTTGTATAGGCAGAGAGTATATTGGAAATGTTATAAGTTACATGTGTCATTACCAAATTTACATCATGTAATAAAGTCTTGTTGATGTTTCCTCTAATCAGTCCACCAGGAGGAATTGAGTGCAATTCTGGACACTTTTTGGGTTTAGTGTATCCACAGGTGGTCAAATTAAAACAGTACTTAATAGTCCATGAACAGTTGTATGGATTGGTGAAATTGTCTATGCTATGCGAACATTCCCCGACACAATACATTCCTTCCTTTCGGTTGGTCCAGACAAAAGATTTTGGTTTTGGCTCGTTAGGTGTGTACGACGTGAGATCGTACATTAGTTCGGTGAATCTCATATGTGTGTCATTATGTGTTTCTGTATGTGTGCACCTATATGTTGCAGGTTCCAAATTTTTAACATAGTAGCAGAATTTTGGGTCTATGCCATTGTTTTAGTTTTTTCGTGTAGTGTATGCATGTTGCCTATTGTGTCACCTGGATCTATTTTAAGTCGATACCAGGCAGTGAGGTTGTGCATGAATTTGGTGCTTGAGTGTGTCCTGAAATGTTTCTTTGTAGGTGGGTGGGTGTTACCTGAACTACAACAAATTTGTGGTGTGCAATTTGGATCCGGTACTAATCCGGGAGGCCATGTAACTGTCTCTTTTGGTGCGACTGTGATTTTTTGTGTGGATGGCCCCTTGGAGTGTTACGCAACACCCACCTCCCACATTTCAGGTTGTGTGTGAGTGATTGGTGCTCCCCAGAGTGGGAGGATTTGATTCGCTACTACTCGTGCCACTGTGTCTGCACTGTTAAATTGGAAAATTTGTCAGTTATCACAAGGCAATAACGATATCCCCCTTTGGCACTAGGTAGTGGGCTTATGAAATCCAATTGGAGTAACTCCCAAGGTCCCTTGGGTGGCTCTGGTCTACACAGTTTTGTACGGCCAGGCTTGCCTTGGTTAATGGTGGCACATACGATGCATGTCACACCATCTTTGAATGTCTGATGCCATTTTGATTGTATGGTGTCACTGTCACTTCTCCAACACAACACTAGGGGGAGCACTATCTACTCTCAGGCCTAAGTAAAGAGGACTTTACATTTATGCATTTATTTAATTTTAACTTAATAAAATTATTTTAATTAATTATTATATATTTTTTTTCTTTTTCTCTTGAGTTAACCAGATCACCTAGGGAAATGAAGTATGGCCTACAGGTAGTGCCAGACTTGTGTTAAGTCTGAAATTAGAATTTGTGGTTTCTAATTAAAATGTATGATGTTATAATTAAAATTAATAGGATCACTTAGGATTATAATTTACACATGTAATCTGCAATTGAGTTGATAAACCAATATTGTTGCAAAATGTAAACAGGAAGTGTAATAATTATTAAATGTAATTAGAATTTTCGAATTCATAATTAATTATTACATTAATTTACGGCTTCTAAATCACTAGTTTTGGATTCCCATAATAATAATTAAAATAGTTTCCAAACTTAATCATTCCTCATTGTGTCATTAACATCATCAAAAAAAAAAAAAAAATAATCTGTATCCTAATTACTTGTAGACGAAATAAAACATTTCTGGCCCTCTTGATAATAATAAAGGTTTTACTGTGATTGTCAAATTATAAGATCGCTTGTGATTTAATCAATGGATAATGTTGAAATCATTTTATCAATGAAATTAATTTGTAATCAATTATGACATTTAATTAACAATTAAAAATTCCTAACAATATCAACTCATCCACTGAAGTGTTTAAAATCAGAAAAGTGGTTATAATTGAATGAAATCAAAATCACCATATTATCAAGATGATGAGGTAATACTAAATTATCTTCTAATAACCCACCAGTTATTAAGCTGGTACCCGCAAAATTTAAAAGACTTTAATCAAATGTTAATTCAACCGACCTGTGAAATTTGTGTCTAGAGCATTCTTCGCATGTTAACGGGCGGCTGATTGTTGTGATTTCATCATCCGCATTTTTCATGTTTTTTAACACTGCGATTTTTAACTGCTTTCTTTGGCAAGTCGTTTGATTTTGTTCGGGTCTTTATCGGGCTTCGCAGGCTCAGCTTTTCTGGCCACAGGCTCACACGAGCTCGGTTACGAGTTTCTCTGTGTAGCCTAATGTTATACGCTAACGCAGATTTTGATTTTAGTTTGAGTCTCTAACTCGGTTTCATCCAGTGCTGCTGTGCTTTCCCTGAAAAGACATGTTTCTCGTCTAATTCTTATCACCACCGGGTTTTTCGGTTCCGGTCTCAAAAATGGGTATTCCGACCCGTACTACAAATGTGTCTATATGGTGTAAACAATATTTCCCTCAACTTCTAAAAGGCAAAAAAATATATACTTACCACAGCAGCTGGATATTGATGAGAAAGAGATCAAACCTCATGTCCCAAGGAGAATTCAAGTCGGATGTCGCGGCTGTCGCGGCTGGAATGACGTACTCGTCTCTGCGAGAATCACGTTCTCGTCTTTGCGAGAATCACGTCGGGGTCACCACTGTAAGGCCCGGCTCGATTCGACCCAATGACGGCAGTCGTTCAGCGGGTGAAGGGCTTTGCGTATTACAGTCTTTCCTTTTCACGACACAACAAGAACATTAAAATGGAACACTTCTTATTATATATTTTGTCTTGTTATTTCATCTGACTCCATAAATGAAAAGGTTTTAATGATATCTGTGCATCATTAAAATATGAACGAATGATTGATTATTCTTATCAGCTCTTTTTTACTACTTTACCCGCTCAGATGTAGGGAAGCTATATCGCTCAGAGGCCCTGTTTTCCACAGGTCTCACGGACACAATCTCGTCAGGCCCGGTCATCAGTCAGAGGTAAATTATGGTTATGTATCTAAGATTTGCCGTAAATTCACACGTACACAATCAGAGACATCGAATAACCCTCTTGGAGCCCCCTCAGAACTTTAGTTCAATCGTTCACTTCAGTAAAGGGTTTTGGCCACTATCAGATATGTTAGCAGATCAAATGTACTACACTCGTAATAGCTTTGGGTTGGTCAAATCCTTGTTTAAAGTAACATTAAATCAAAAAGTCAGAGGTATGGGCGTACCCGAATCTAGTCTGATCAGACGGCGTTCGCCGTCCCTAAATGGAATTAACCCGCCCCTGCATCCAAGTACACTTAAAAGATGCCGGATATTAGCCGTCGCTAAAACTGACGCAGGCTTGCGGAAATATACGGATCCGCTAATCTTATAGGGAAAAAGCAATCTTTAGAGGCAGTTAGAATAGAATCAAACGTTACAATTTATTGACCAGGTAATCGAAGCAATAATTCAAAACTCCAACATTACAAGAATAGAATCATCAGTTAACCATACCTGGAAATGAAACTACACACAAGTGATATGTGCGGGCAATCAGCTTACTGACTCCTAACCATAGCTGGAAATGAAAACTACACACAAGTGATATGTGTGGGCAGTCAACCTACAGACGCCCAGAACTTTGTGTCCCCTTTCCTTATATACCCAGATAATTCAATAAACCTACCAAATGGTGGTATTATAATTAGACTTTAGAATTTGCAACCAAATGGCTTCTTGAGATCCTGTGGCAGGGAATACTTATTTACATACAGGAGGTGTTTTGAATAGGAGATCAGGGGGAGGGCACATCCCTAAGCTGTACACTATACTTCTCAGATTTTAGAACTTCTTTTAGCTTTTCATTATGATTGGGAGAATGAGACCATTTTACCAGGCGCACTGAGACATTTCAAAAGATATCAAACATGTATGGTTACTTTTTTGTACATATTATATTGCATGGATTTTCAGTGAATTCTAGGTGGTGAGGGGAGGGGGAATAGTGTCTGTACCAGGTCCATCGTGTAGACCATCAGTACAGGGTGTGAACCCCCCAGTGTGCTGCGTCCTGGATGCTGTTGTTACATATGCAAGAGATAGTTCCTGTGGATTTCCAGGCGGGCCCCCTGTCCTCTCGAGGGGGGGGGGGGGCAGACATCCTGGCACCAGGCTTACAACATCATTATTTTTCATAATATTTTAATACACTCTATGATTTTTATATTAGTCTTTTGCTATGTTTTTGTATAATTTTTTTGTTAATAGTTGCAATTTCTTTGGAGCCCATTGTATTTTTACTGCAAACATGTGTTCAGAAAATAAATCCAGACATTTTTGGTTGACTATTATGTAACCAGACAAAACAAATGGCTTTAAAGTGCTATGCACAAACAATAGCAGAGTAAATCTCCTTTATTGGTTAGCCGTTGATTTGTATCTACAAGGCAAACAGTGATTCTCCATCTCTCTGATAATCTCCAATATAATTTTCAGCATTTGTTTGCCTTTGGATTTTGGAAAATGTGTAAATTTGAGCGTATTTCCTACTGTCTGCCTTTCTCTCTCTATTTGTCTGTTTCTCTCTCAATTACACTGGTATTCATTGACTTGACAATGAAGTGAGCCGGTGGATTGTGGTGCTCTCTGATGGGTGGATTTTTGCGTCCGGGGTTTGTGGTAATGCAGTGTGTGATGAATAGAAAGTCTCCAGTGCCGTCATATGAGAAATCACAGAGGAGCTGCACACAAGACTGCTTCTCACTTCATGAAGTTTTATAGTGCCGCTTCCCCTGTTATGGCTTCTACCACAATGGAGAGATGCAGACGTATGACTGCAGAGTTACATGGTGTGTGTGTATGTGTCTGTGTGTATAATGGTAACATTAAAAAGCCATTGCACTAGAGTGATCCTTAGGGATTTCATTTTCCACAACCCTGAAACAAGAGGAAAAGCTGAAGTAACATGGTCTTTCTTTCTTTCTTTCTTTCTTTCTTTCTTTCTTTCTTTCTTTCTTTCTTTCTTTCTTTCTTTCTTTCTTTCTTTCTTTCTTTCTTTCTTTCCTGCAATTCTGTATCAGGGCCATATTTTTTGGATATTTACCATGGCATTCTTTGAAGTACCATGAAGTAGTCCAACATATATACAGTAGTTCAGTGTTGTGATCTAGTTTAAATTACCATGTTATTTCAGTAATATATATCATGATATTGAATGTACTATGGTACTTCTCTAAGTAGTAAGAGCCGCTTTTTATAGATATTTGCCATATTATTTATTATGGAAGGTCATTTGGGCCAAAAATAAAAAATAAAATAAAAAATATCATGCTTTGGTAAATATTGGTTTAAAGTAGCAAGTCAGAATTATGAGATAAAAGACTCATAATAGTCAAATGTATATCAGAATTTTGATTTTGTGTGTATATAATTTTTTTTCTTATAAATGGCCTTTTATCTCATCAAATTTGTCATTATGTTTTAATTTCAGTTTTGACTATCTCAAATTCAAAGTCATAATGTCATTTTTTCTCTTAATTCATTTTTTTTTAAATCTCGTAATTATGAATTTTAGTTTTAATATACATTTTTGACTGTATGTCAATTTTGACTTTTGGTCACAATATTTGTATCTCACGATTTCAAGTTTTTATGTCAAAATTAAAAAAAATTGTCAGTATTGTCAATGTTTATCTCATAATTTCAACTTTTATCTCATAAATTACTTTTACATAATTGTTTTTAATGTCATTTTCAACTTTATCTTAGTTTTGACTTTCTCATAATTGTTTATATCTCATAATTTCAACTTTATCTCTTAATTATCTCTTAGTATCTCATGATTTAAACGTTTTGTCATTATTCCATTTTTTGGTCAATTTTGTCATTGTTTCTTATAATTTCAGGCTTAATATACTTAACTCATAATTATTTATATCTTTTTCATAATTGTTTTAATGTCATTTTCGACTTTGTATCTCAGTTTTGACTTTTTGTCTTTTTTTAATATCACAATATCTGCTTTTATGTCATAAATATCAATTTTTAATGTCATAAAGCTTGATTTTTTTTCTTATGTGGCATAATTGGGCTTCTATAATTCCCTGAAGTCCATTTAAGTGCCCTGGAAATTCCATATTCTTTTCTTTTTCTGTTCTTTTCTTTTCTTTTTTTAAGCCATTTGCTTATTTTAAGGTATTTAGTGAAAAGCTGGCGGTGCACTTTGGCACGTTCCTGTGAGAAAGAACAACAAAAACATCACATAAACAAGCTAATGGCTTCCTTATCTGCACTGCCGACAAGGCTTTTCTTAATTGGTTCAGATTTGAGAGCAGTCCCATTCCCATAACCTTTGGCCTGGAATTTCTTTCTACCTTCTGTTTCACTTTTAAGCAGATTCAGATTGAACTGAAGTCCCGCTTCCCATTCAAACCATAAATGTTCTCCAGATATCCGGGAACGTTGCCAGTTTCTATCTTCCATTACAAATATGTAATTACTATTACCCTCATAGTAATGGAAAAATGCCTTGAAAACTAAATAATTCTCCAAACTGGGCTATTAGATAGGCACTCTTCTGGCACGAGTGCTTTTTTGTTGGCTGTTTGAGTTGGTAAAAAAAAAAGGAAATATTAATGCGTTTATTATTTTTGTTATTTTTAGTCTATTTCAGGTTGTAGCTGGACTGGGGAGCAGTCGTCTGTGGGATTGAGTCATGTTACGATGTGATCTGGGTTAACCGTGCGAAATGTGTGTGTATGTGTGTGTGTACATGAGCTGGAGTTGTAGTGGTTGTACTTTCGGCACATCGCTCCCTCTCTTGGATCTTGTCTGAAGGATTCTGGCTTCAGGACAGGAAGAATGAGGTCCCCAGTGAAGACCCACATCTCCCGCCTGCCAATCTATCTTCCTGTCCCCTTAGCTGCTGTGTGAGTGCAGGTGCGGCCCAGCGAGCTCTTAGCTAGAGACAAAGGGAGGGGAGGATGCTGGAAAGACAAATAGTGGCCAGTCGTTTCTGAAGGCTTTTACAGGCTGGAGACATCCCGTCTCCAATAGAAAGAGACGGGATGTCTCTTGCCACTTCGTCTTGGAATAGACGAAGTGGCACGGTGAAGCAGGATCATTTTTTGGGTTTGGTGCAGGTATGAAGTTACTGCGTGATATTTGAAATGTGTCAGTATTAAATTGTGGTAGATATTTACATATTAGTTAACATATTGCAACAACAACAACAACAACAACAACAACAACAAAAATCTCCTTTGTTATTTACAGTTTGGGCAAAAAAAAGAAACATGAAATGAAGTACTTTGTTGTATTCATGTCTTTTGATTGTTCCTTAGCATTTCGACCGATATTGATAAACCGATAATTATTACATTATGGCCAATAAGTGATATATGCTGATTTTATGATAAATTAAATATATAAAACATTCTGTGTAAATAATATTTAGTAAAACACACACTGCACTAAAACATTAAGTAATTTAAGTAAATATATAAAAAAAACTATTAAAACTTTTAAAATACAAATTAAAAGCATATATTACTTTGTGTAAATAACTACAAAGAACTGAAAATCAAAGTAAATAAACAAGGTAAACAATTAAATAAAAAATATTAAATAATTTAAATATACATTGCATTTCTATACTACATTGTGTAAATTAAACAAAAAAGACAACAACTGAAAACCTTAAATGTTTAAGTAAATAAGAACTGTAATACATTTGAAATATACATCAAATTCATATGCTACAATAGATAAATAAATACACAAAACTGAAAAGCTAATATAAATATAAATGAAAAAGCAAAAAATATTTGATATAATAAATAATAATAATAATAATAAAAACTAAAAATCTAAATCTGTCATTTGAAGCTAATTTAGGCATTACTTAACACTGTAATGGAATGGAATATTTATTTTGAGATTTGATAAAGATTCATGTAACTGTTCTTATTAGTATTTTTATACTACATTGTGAAACTGAAAACCCAAATGTAAGTAATTTAAGTAAATAATTAATTCAATAAAAATCTAATAAAACTTTTAAATATAAATTAAATTCATATGCTACTTTAGGTAAAAAAACAACAACAACAAAACCAAAAACCAAAAAAAAAAAAAAAAAACTTTAACAAATCTAAATGTAAAAAAGGTGAAATATGTACATGATTATTGATTATCGCAGTTGCACTTAACACATAAACCATTTTTCTGTGATATAGGAATCACATGATATGATCTGAGATATCTGGTTTGGGAAAATCCCATTTTAAATGACATCTTGCAGCAGGTCCTAATTGCTTCCGACCTCGAAGAAGATGGAACGAACGACGCCGGGCACTGCGGAGCTGGAAAGATTGTTTAGAATTAGAGAGATAAAGAAGGACAAAACAAAAAGAAGCAGGGTCTCTGAGGCAATGAATCCAGTGAAGACAGATTGAGCAATAAGGAGTGGGAGATTAGCGCTAGCTAGAGGGAACGACTAAGAGGAAGGAGAGAGAAATCAGGAGGAGGCGAGGACATAGGGTCATGCCGACAGCTTGAAGCCATACTTTCAGCGGGGTGTGAGAGCAGAAGTTCATGTTAAAACCAGAGAGAAACCCCCTCTCTCTCATTATATCTCTATCTCTCTCCGTCCCTCATTTAAAAGGCAGATGAACACAGAAGGTAGGGCAGCGTGTTTGTCGGAGGATACAAGGCCCCCGTCCGCTTCGCTTTGGGTTGTGTCATTGTTTGATTGACAGGAGCCGTGACGAGGGACTGTCCTCTCCGGAGGTTAGATTAGGCAGGCGAGGCCTTCAACACTCACGCGTGGAGCATGTGAGGCCGTGACCCTGAACATGGGCAGACGGAGAGAGTGCGTCGCAGGTGCTAGAGGTCATTTGCATTGAATGCTGGTTTAGTACTTCAAGGAATATCCCGGAGAGGGTTGCGTGGATCTAAATGTAGTTTTTATTTTTTTGTTATTTTTTACGCTCTAGATTTGATGCACTTTTTTAGCAGGGCAGCACAGTTTGGCCAGAAATGTTGTGATTTTAGAAATTATATTTCAAAATATTAAATATATAAATATTTGAAATTATTATGAAAAAGTTCAATAGTAATTTCAAATATTTTTTATTTTGAAATATAATTTCTAAAATCACAACATTTCTGGCAAAAAAGTAGTTGTTGTTGTTATTGTTAAAATATTAAACAAAACATGAAATATTATTATTGTAATGTTTCAATAATAATAGTAATAATAATTTAGTATTTTATGTTTTATCATTATTATTATTATTCTTACTGAAAACTAATGTAATTTCACAGTAAAATAAATATATTATTTTAGAAAAAATATACTACTACTAGTTTTACAGTCCATTTTCTTACTAAATCAAATATGAAATTACTGTTGGAGTAATTTTACAGTATTTTACACAAATACAACAACAGCAACAACAACAACAATAATAAAAAAATAATAATGATAGAGTGTTGAAGAAAGTATGAATGCTATTATCATTATTATTATTACTAAGATCATATTAAAATAAGAAATATTACTATTGTAATGTTTCAATAATAATAATTACAATAATAATAATAATACAAGTTTTATTGTCCATTATTAATAAATTAAATATGAATTTACTATTACAGTAATTTACAGTATTTTAGAAAATATAATAATAATAAATAGTGTATAATAAAATTATAATTACATTATACCATAATTATTAAGACAAATAATAAAATAAGACATATCACTATTGTAATATTTCACAGTTGAATAAGATATTGTGGTTTTTTTAATATAATATAAATATAATGTAATAATTCTTTTTTTTTATTATAATTTGTATTATCTCACATTTAAATGAAAACAGTCCTGTCCTATGAAACACAGTCATCTGATAATCACACTAAGCAATATCGTGATTTTGATGTACAAGCACTTAAATAATATTGTTCTTTTTTATTATTCTATCTACTTGTTTATTTTAAAATTTTTAAACCCTATGTTTCTTTTTTTATATTCTATCTACATGTTTCTTCAAAAAAAAAAAAAAAGACCTTGCTACATGTACTGCGTTAAGCTAACCAAGACTTGTAATAGCACTTGCATGTTGTTGCTCTTTTGTTGGTTTTGATTGCTTCTATTGTCCTCATTAGTAAGTCGCTTTGGATAAAAGCGTCTGCTGAATGACTAAAATGTAAAATGTAAATCCTTCTATTAAGACAACAGCAAACAAACAAACAAACAAAAACGATTGTACAATTTTGAGTAAGCAATTACTATTGAAACCTTGAATATTTTAATATTTACAAATTGGCCCCCATTTGTAAGTCTCTCAAACCCAGATTGAGCTCAACGTGTACTGAACCCAGAATATACCTTTGAAGTGCTGTGGGGAAGAAGGCCCGTTGTGGAAAAGTAAATGACGCATAATGAAACATCTTCATCGTTAGTGGACGCCTGTTGATTAATATGAGAGAATCACAGTGTGTGTGATGGCTGTGTGGATGGATATTATCAAGTCCCTGTTCCCCAGAGAACGGGTTCTTGTCGATCATGTTAAGCTGGTTTGGAGAGTATGCCATATGGAGGCGCGGGAAGTGTGACTGCACGCTCTGTTCGGCTGAAAGAAACTCCAGTCCAATAGCTGTGTGTAGTTACAGTAAAACCCGTGCTGGAGGTCGCTGTCCAGTGCTGAAACACATGGGTGAATGTGTAACATGGCCACGTTCATGTGCTCTGAAAGATTTATATGTATCTGTCGATATGTCGATCGGTCTGTCTGTCTGTCTGTCTGTCTTTCATTCTAACATTCTCTACATCACTGTATATAGTTATCATTTTGTCAATCGTTCTTTCGCTTACACTGTATTCTTATGTTACTCCAACATTCCGTCTCTATTGTTCTATCTTTCTACTGTTCTTTCTATCATTTTCTATTGTTATTTCTAGTGTTCTATCTAACATTCTACTCATTCTAGTGTTCTTTTGATGTAGCATTCTATCACTCTAAAGGTATTGTTTTTTGTATCATTATAGCTAATGTGTTATCATTCTTTCCATTTCTTTCTTTGTATCCTTTATACGTAGAAATCTTTAAACTTAAAAACGTAAAAACATTTAAGTTATTACATTGAGAATGTGAATATACATTGAGAATGTGAATATACATTGAGAATTCACCTAAAAATGAAAATGTTTGTCATCATTTACTCAACCTCATGTCGTTCCAAATGTCAATGACTTTATTTATTCTGTGATGCATATTTACATTTACATTTACATTTATGCATTTAGCAGACGCTTTTATCCAAAGCGACTTACATTGCATTCAAGTTACAGTTTTTACATTTTTTTTATCAACTCTTGCTTTCCCTGGGAAACGAACCCATGATCTTGGCGTTGCTAGTGCCATGCTCTACCAGTTGAGCTACAGGAAAGCAATAAAATAAGATATTTTGACCCCCCCCCCATCGGGTCCAATGTTGTTTTGGCTTTCTTCTTTTGTGTTCCGCAGAAGAAAGAAAGTTATACAGGTTTGTAATAACACTAAAAACACTACATTTTTGTGTGTGAAATCTCCCTTTAAACACTAAGCAAAGTGTGCAGCGCCCCACGGCCGCTGTCCGGTGCTGAAATGCAGCGCTGAATCACAACTGTCTTTATCATTCACAAAGTAAACTTTGACTAAACTTCCATCGCCCAAACTGTTTTCAAACAGATTTAAATTATGATCAAACTCTAACTGCATAAGATACATCGCAGGGAGACTTCAAGTGACACAAATGTCATTTGCTCGCCTCGTTGCCGGCAGGGAAGCGGGCCTCGCCATCTAGAGATCTCCTCGGAGCGTATATGCGCCGATGCCTCACAGCTGGGGCAATTCCGCCCGCGGTGCGTCGGGGAGGCAATTTAGAGCCGAAGCGCATCGTGCTACTAGCTGATCAGCATCTTTGAAAGCCGCTCGCATGTTGTCCACTCTCATTAAGGAAAGTCTGCCACCCAAAGTCAGATAAAAATGAAACGCCACTAATAGCGCATTGATCGCATTGTTTTTGTCTGGGGGAAGAAAAAAAATTAAAAAAATTAAAGGCTTCTGGTCTTGAACTGTGGCGCAACGGCAACCGATCTATTATGGAGCACCATGATGAACACCAAAAGCCTCCCGGGGATAATCATTAAGATGTCAGCGTGGCACTATGTGGTGCGCGGACTGAATATTGTGGTGTTCTTTGAGGGGGAAATAAAAAAGAAAGCAATCACACTGCCCCGTTGCCTCCAGATAGCACACAAAGTTACGGTGATGCATGTTTTTCATATAATAGAAGCGCATTGTCCGGCGAAGAGGGTCAATACATTAATTTTGAATTGCAAAGGGGCCAATAAAATCACCAGGAGCTGAAACACACCCTTTTGAAATAATACTTCTATTATAAATCGCCCCTTTGGGGTTAAACGAGCTGTTTGTTGTATGCATGAGTGTATATGTTTAGTGTGTGTGTGTTTGCTCCAGGCCCGTTTTTGAGTTGTGTGTGCATGTGTTTGTGAGCTGAATTGAGTTGTAGCTCGCCGTCACCTCTCGCCTCTGGGGCTGGCAGGCCAGTCGCCATGGCAACAGTGGAAAACTACACACCAGACCGATGCACGATCCATTAGGTGAGAGAACGGGAGGGGGAGACAAGACAACACACATTTATTTACTGGGTTTATTTACCCTATTTTTTCCTTATTTATAATTTATGATGTATGGATCTGTGTCAGTATCGGGCTGAAGGCAGGCTTCCACGAGAATATACTGGCCTTTGTTCCCTTCGATTAGAAAAGGAGATTCAGTCAGTATGTTAGGGGAATAAGACAGCGAGCCGCCACCGAACAGAGGGGTGTCTTTGAGGTCCTGTGTGCTCTTTTTACCCTGTTTTTTTGTGGCATTGCAGGCCACTGTTGTGCGCTTGGTACCATGGATGTACCATGTCTTTGGGATACTACCTTGATGGCATCAGTGGCAATCAGTGTTTTTTTATTTATTAGTATTATCATTTAGCCTTTATATTTTCAGTAATTTTAGTAATGTGGTTTTAAATAGTTTTTGTTTTTATATTTCCATTTAGAATTTTTGTTTTTTGTTTTTAGATATTTTAGCACTTCAACTCAAACTTATTTTACACTTAAAATGTAGATGAATTTGTACATTTGTGAAGCAGATTATTGGAGTGTGTTTTACAAAAAATATTTTTCTACTTTAAAATTCACATTTAATTGAATATTTTACTTTAACATTGAATTTACTTTTAATGGTATGGTATGGTATGTATGCGTGTGTGTGTGTGTGTGTGTGTCTGTGTTTATTTGTATGTAGCCAAGGAAACACATCTAGTTTTTTACATTAAGATTTGTATTATATCTAATGTTTTATATTTTATAGATCTAATATGTACATTACATTTTGGTTTTATTTCAATTTATTAAAAAAAGAATTTTTAGCTTAAGACTAGTTTTAGTTAGCAATAATAACTGATGATAATACAGTGGTGCCTTGTTATATCATATAATTACAGTGATTTATGAATATGGTAATCAAAATAAAAGCATTATATGTAATGCATAAAAGTACCATGTTTTTTTGTATATGGTATTCTTTGAAAAAAACGTCCAATAGGTTGTTAAACACATCATTTCAGACATAAACAGGAAAAGATAAATAGATATAAACCCCCACACAATGCACACTGGATATGTGCTGCCAGCTTATTATAATTCACTTTAAAAAGGCCACAGACTGCCTGAACCCCACAGTTCACACATCCTGCAGCTCTCGTCTGTGTTTAAGGGCCGCCCGGTGTCTAATAACACCACATTCATCGTACGTGGGTGGATGCGCAGTAGTGACTCCTAAGGGTCAGCTTCCTTCGAGGCTTTATTTTTGGGTTCTCCACAGAGAGGCATCATAGACTCTAATTTCACCTGCTTGCCAGCTCCTGTGGTCATCTATCCTGGGACCATCCATGCTTCAGTGCAGCTCCATCATGGCATTAGGAAGAGCAACAGCCTAGTTCATGGTTTGTCCAAGCCGCTTGGCACTTTCCCAGGATTCTGCTTTGGAAAAATGTCAGAGAGGGAGTGGAAAATCATATGCATGCCAGAGTGCCGTTTTTCCATGTAGGTGAAAGGTATTGCGATGACAATTTTGTAATCAAGCAAATGTTGATATATTAATAACAAGGAAGAGTAAACTAAGTAAGAATTATTTGAGATTCTGTCACTAATTACATAATAAAATGAGTTGTATTGGTCTTACTGTCCTTTTTTTATTGATATCCAATTATTTTACAGAGTTAATGTCATCTCGAGTGTTTAAAGTCATTAAAGCATACATACAAAATACATATCTATCAATTAGTGCTGGGCAAAGATTAATCGCTTCCAAAATAAAAAAAATTGTGTACATTATATATGTGTGTGTACTGTGTATGTTTATTATGTATATATAAATAAACACACATGCAGATTTAAGAAAAAATATATGTTTATATATTAAATATATTTATATATAATATACATTATATTAATTTAAATATACACATGTAAATCCATCCATCAATTTTTTTTCCAATTTAACCTTTCACTGAAAATATTTGTAATATTCTTAATTTTTCCCCCAATTAAATATATACCCAGATAGCAAACGTAAGTCTGCAAGATGTCTGTTAAAGATCACTTGATCTGGAAAGCATCTGCTGTGTACAAACATTGGCACATACGTCTGTAAGATGTCAGTTTTACATATATTTTAAATCATAAATATCTTAAAGACATCTCTATTTGACATCTGATAGGAAAAGTCCCATCGAAATATTGCAGATGAGCAAAAATATACGTCTTGTAAAAAATACCCTACTTGTGCGATCTGAAAGTTAATGTGCTGTGACCAGGGCTGGACTGGTAATCTGGCATACCAGGCATTTTCCCAGTGGGCCGACGCACTATCGGGCCGGTACATGTTCTTCTTGAATATATATATATAGTTCGAAGTGGTGGTGGGCCGCCTGGACCAAAAAAATGCCAGGGCCGATTTTTTGTCCCAGTCCAGCCCTGGCTGTGACATTAGTGAAATTTTCGCGAAAACAGCGAAAAAAGGTGCATTGTTACCATTGTAGTGATGTATGTCACTTTCAAACCAAGCAGTTTAGTTTTCGTCAATGCGGAAAATGTGCGTGACCAATTTGAACCCATTCTGAAACCTGTTTGAAGGCTTTTGCTCTCACTGGAAACTTCCTATTGAAATGACTGAATTTCATATGTGAAAAATTTTACGCCAACTTATACGGAACCGGCGGTATTTTCGTTTCTCACATTACACTGCGAACTTGCACACTCGCGAACAAATGCAACGGCGCCATCTTGTTTTCAGTTCTGTGGTGAAATTGACCTCAGAGGACTTTAGTGTTTATATTACTGTAACAGCACTGATGCAACTTCATCTTGTTGCTAGATGGAAATCTTGTAAGTAGCCTAGTTTACCTACTGTTTATGTGTGTTTTGAAATCATATTTGCCATATATTATCTCTATTTTGTTTAATTTATGCCTTTATATCGCAGTTTTATTGCACACAATATTGCTGTTTATCCCACAGTGTGTTTTTGAAGAAAATTAGCTATACAGAAATATGCCATGCTCCTTGTTTTCTCTTCTGAAAGACTATATGCTGTCAGCGAGGACAGGGTCTGTTAGTGCATCACGCTGAAGATGTCCCTCATTATAATGTGATAGTGACCAGATTGTATCCCATTAGGGAAAACAACACAAGGTGTGCAGCATATCAATTGCTTTATCACTTTGGCAATTCAAGAGTAGGTATAAAATGGGACTGTATATATTTCTGTGGAATCTTAACAATCGTTATGAAACTGTGTATAGCTAGGGATCATTTATTGATGAGGCTAATTGTGCTTGGAATTACATTTTTGATTTATGATCATTCATTAATCAACTAATGAACGAGCAAATAGACAATACACATAAATACTTGCAATTAAAATGTATTGTTAAAGATTTTACTGGTTTCTTGAAATAAAAAAATGCTTGTAATAATTATCAATCAATTTGCTAATCCTCATGTTGCTCTGAACGTTAAAGGAATAGATAAACCAAAAATGAAAATTTGCGGAAAATGTATTCACCCTCAGGCCGTTCTACATCAGGGCAGATTTGGAGAAATTTAGCATTACATCACTTTATCACTATTGGATCCTCTGCATTAAATGGGTGCCATCAGAGTGAGAGTTCAAACAGCTGATAAAATCATCACAGTAATTGCAGAGTAATATCATCATCCCATTCATTGCAGAGGATTCATTGGTGTGTAAGTGATGAAATTCTAAATTTCTCCAAATCTGTTTTGATTAAGAAACAAACTACTTTGGATCTATCTTTGATACCCTGAGGGTGAGTGTATTTTCAGCAAATGTTTTCATTTTTGGGTGAACTAGTGACCAATGCAGTCAAGCTCCAAAAGCTCCTCCTCCTTTTTTATTTTATGGTCAACCAATGACAAAAAGTTGGTTTGGAAAGACATGAAGGAGACTAAATTATTTGTTATTAATCATACCGCTTGTCAAAAAAGATATCATATGTCATAATCGTATATTTAAATCATTTCATAATCCAAAGCAAACAAAAAGCCATCTCTGCCAGATCTCTTCATTCTTATCTGTGAGGGCAGGCATCTGAAAACAGACCATGCATTATTCATTACTGAGAAGTTACACAAGAATAAATGAAGCAGTCTGTCATCATTTGCACTATGAGACTAATTGGCTACATTCAAGCCCCTTTGGTCCTGGGCATGAGTTTAATTAAGTTCAGGTATCGAATTAAGATCATGGCACAGATTTAAATGGCTTAGCCTGGGCTAAAAATAGACAAGTGCTCCATCAATCTCTATGCGGTATACTTTAAGTAAGGGCGGAGTTGAAAACACATTTTCTGGTGAGAGAGCTGCGAATGTGACACCCTTTTACTATACAAAATGTACATTTTAAAATAAGTATTAATAAATAAGTATTTAAAAGAAATACGTATTAATAATATGTCAGTTTTGGACTGAATGTGAAGAAAAAATACTAAAGTGCTGCAAATGTTTTATGCAAATTTCCATTTTACAAATTGAAATGAATTGCATGTAGCGAAATTAAGTTGGCAAAATGTCCAAGAACTGTGTTGCATTAGCTCATTTTAATTAGCTAAACTGAACATGCAGAATTTTTTTTTTTTTTTTGAGTGAAGTGCATCCACAGCTCCTTGTATATTTGATTTAGCAAGGCTGTTGTGACCTTATCGATGTGTTTTTACTCATACGAGCTATGCATTATTGTGAAATGAGGAATTACAGGGTTTTAGTAAGACCACCGCCCACAGGATCGGTAAGTCAGTAGTGAGTTTTCAGCACAGCAGTCTGAAGATTACAAATCCCGTTTTAAAGCGCAGCTTTTAGCTGCACCTACCCACGCACTTCCATACGCCAAGGCCGCATATTTAACAAGGGAAGCTTTCCTCTTTTTCATCTCTCTATGAGAGAAGTGCAGGAGGGCTTAGAGATGTTTGCCTTTGTTCTCCTCATGGAGTTTCTTTTCTTTTTTTCACATTTAGATGTTTTGAGTTTTGTAAAACACCTCAATATGAAGTTTTGACAGAAAGGATTATGGTAAAGGTAATGGGCTTTAACAAGTTGTAATTTGTGTTGTACCAATTTAGTGGATTATTTTCTTATTTTATGTTTTTGGTTTACATAGCTTGTAGGTTTCTCTGGTAAAACTTCTGCTTTTACTTATTTTTTTTAGACAAGTAATAATAATAGTAGTAGTAATTATAGTTTTATTTTATAATTTATTATAAATATAGTAACAACAAGAACAACAGCAATAATAATAATAAAAACTCGTTTATATTTTAGTCATATTTGGTCCTATTAATTATTTCTGCTTTCAATTAATATTTTATTATTATGTATATTTATATAGAATATTTTATTTACGTATTATTATGTTATTAACAACTGCTATTACTATTATAAATAATGATAATAATAGTTATTGTTATTTTTATAATTTATTATAAAATAAAAATATAAGCAATAATATTTATTGTTGTTGTTTATACATATATTTTTTATTTTTGTAAGTAATAATAGTTATAATAATAATTGTTTAATTTATTTTTATTTTATAATTTAATATTAAAAAGAATAACAACAGTAATAATAATAGTAACAATACTTGTTGTTTATAGTTTACATAATTTAATAATAATAATAATAATAATTTAATTAACAATAATAATTATATACATGTATAAGTATATACATTATACATTATAAATATAAAAAAAACTTAAAATGAATATTAATTTAAAGAAGTAATATTAAAAGTTTGGTTGAATCACTAGAATTTTAGTCCTAGATTTCATATGAAATATTAATACAGGCTATTACGCTTGCACATATTGTCTAATTGTCATATTGTTAGTTCCCTTGTCTTCAGGCTGTCAGTGTTGCTGTCCAAGGTGCTGAAACGGGTTCAGCCATTTGGACCTTGTCTTTTACACTAACATAATTGTGCTCGCCAAAGGGACTGCCAGGAGCACATGAGAATAGTTCTCATGTTAAATAGTCTTGTTTTACATTGGCCTAGCTTTTACATTTCATGCGTTGGATTCAATTGAGTTTGTTCCAGTCAAGAAATCTGTCCGTGGGCTTCAGACAGACAGCTTACCTGCCATTATGGCACCCAGTCAACTGCTTTGGCAGTTCGGATGAGTGTAAATGCGTATCTTTTTACAAATTTGAGTTTCAGAGGGAAACAAATAATTGCTTTCACATCCTCGTGCATTGTTAGCCGGCTAAGTGGGAAAAAAGGATCAAGCCTGAATGTTTTTCCAACGTTTGACAGCGTGCCAAAGCGAGTGCGTGCCGCATGTGAAAACAAACTAATCTTGTTGAATGCGTTCCCTTCCTCGATTGTTCCCACCTCAGTGCATTGCAATACAATTAACAATGGATGCAAATCAGGAGCAAATCATTCTGTTCAACACCGAAGCGTCTGCTTACCTAAACACACATCCTTTAGGCTATTTAATGACTGCTTTGCCCATACTAATCTGTTCATCCATATGACACAAATATTTGCTTATATTTACTTGCCTGAGTGGCTGCTCTCTCTCTTTAATGCCGTGCTTCTTTTGAACTCTCCCTCGCCCCCCTCGCTCTTCATATTTACCCGTGTCTCGCAATCCCGTCCCCATCAAAGCCATTTATATTTCTCTTTCTCGCTCCGTGGTGATGCTTTTCTCTGGGGATTGGAGGCCTAAAGCTTCCCTACAGCCAGTTTACAGCTTCCCTGTGTGACCCGACAGGCCTCGCCTGCACTAATGCCTTTTAAATATAGAGCATTCACACCGGAGTCTTTGCTGCCAATGGGAGGTGTGAACTCCTGTTTCCTGTATTTGGGAACCGCCAACTCAGCTTGATTAGCGGGCCTGTCAGGATCCTTTTATAACCGCCTGATTGCTAGGGTTTGATGTGCACTGTTTTGTCTCGTTTTAAGCACGAGTGAGGCTTATGCTTAAGAAGAAACTGTTTGTTTCAAGACAATTAAGATTAATAAGGCACATTTAAAGTAAATTTGAACTTCTTTTAAGGATTTTTACTGGAAAGCAAGACAAAAATACGGATTAAGAAAATTATTATATTTTATATCTATTCAACTTGCACTTAATAATAATAATGACATTATTTTTATTATTATTATTTATAAACAGTTACAGTATATCACAGAAGTGAGTACACCCCTCACATTTTTGTAAATATTTTATTATATCTTTTCATGTGACAACTGAAAAAAATGATGCTTTGCTACAAAGTAGTGAGTGTACAGCTTGTATAACAGTGTAAATTTGCTGTCCCCTCAAAATAACTCAACACACGGCCATTAATGTCTAAACCGCTGGCCACAAAAGTGAGTACACCCCTAGGTGAAAATGCCCAAATTGGGCCCAATTAGCCATTTTCTCTTCATGTGACTCGTTACTGTTACAAGGTCTCAGGTGTGAATGGGGAGCAGGTGTGTTAAATTTGGTTTTATCGCTCTCATTCTCTCATTCTGGTCACTGGAAGTTCAACATGGCACCTCATGGTAAAGAACTCTCTGAAGATCTGCAAAAAATTATTGTTGCTCTACATAAAGATGGCGTAGTCTATAAGAAGATTGCTAAGACCCTGAAACTGAGCTACAGCACGGTGGCCAAGACCATACAGTGGTTTATCAGGACAGGTTCCACTCAGAACAGGCCTCGCCATTGTTGACCAAAGAAGTTGAGTGCCCGTGCTCAGCGTCATATCCAGAGGTTGTGTTTGGGAAATAGACGTATGAATGCTGCCAGCATTGCTGCAGAGGTTGAAGGGGTGGGGGGTCAGCCTGTCAGTGCTCAGACCATACGCCGCACACTGCATCAAATTGGTCTGCATGACTGTCGTCCCAGAAGGAAGCCTCTTCTAAAGATGCACAAGAAAGCCCTTAAACAGTTTGCTGAAGACAAGCAGACTAAGGACATTGATTACTGGAACCATGTCCTGTGGTCTGATGAGACCAAGATAAAGTGTGAATCCCATTTCTCTGTCTTACCCCTTCCCCTTCGTCTTACCCATAGCCCTTTTCCCTCGAAACCGAGTGGTAAGCGCTAGGGGTGAAAACATACCCCTATGAATTGAGACACCACTTGGTTACTGTTACGTCATCATACATCGTCGCTAGCTGGCTGCTACGTCACCAGAGGCGACAAGTGTTGATCGTTAACTCTTCGTCTAAAAGTGTGTGTTTGTCCATTGCGTGGGTTTTAGTGCTGTTTTCTCTAGTCAGAGAAACGCGGGACTGTTGTGCAAATCAGCAATGTAACGTTAGCATGGAAAAATAGCGATTTTTAAAAACGTATCAATTAAGAGCATGGTTGCAAATATATATGTACGTTTCTGGACTGTGTAGAGCACAAAACAATACTGTCGTAATTTTTAAATAAATTATTTAAGACGAAAATACTCTCTGGATGATCTGGCCGCAGTGTGTTCTGGGTACCCCTTGGTTTTCAAGCTCGCGAAAATGCTTGGTTTTAAGTAAGCTCGTGAAAATTCTTGGTTTTAAGGGCTATCTACCCCTTCCCCTTAGCCCTACCCCTCAGTCAAAATGAGAATTGAGACAGCCCTTACTCTCACTTGAACGCGCAAAACTAAGGGGAAGGGGTAAGGGGAAGGGGTAAGACAGAGAATTGGGATTCACCCTAACTTATTTGGTTCAGATGGTGTCATAAATGACTCTCCATTCTGGTTTTACATTTTCATTTAAACCATTAAGACAAATCTCCATGGTGTATCTGATTTTTTAGCAAGATGATTATTGTTAAAAGCTATCACACAAACTCTATACAATATATTTTATTTGGTAGATAATAAATCCAACCACTTCAAGCTCCACCTTTAAAAAAAAAAAACTTAAATCCATCTAACTTTGGTGAAAGCAAGGGAAAAACTATTTTTCAACAGGCACAGATGCTTCAGAAATATATTATTTTATCATCAGGCACTCTTCTACTGTCAAGTCAAGTCAAGTCACCTTTATTTATATAGCGCCTTTAACAATACAAATTGTAACAAAGCACTGCACAATATCAAAATAGGCAAATTTGTCAATAATGTAAAATGGCAGGATTTAACACTCAATTATCTGCTGAATGCATTTCATTATTGAATTTAGTAGTGGCATTGTCCAGCTTAGTTCACTTTAAATAATATCTGTGCAATCAAGTCGATGATTGTGCTGGAAATGAAGTGTCCCCAACTGAGCAAGCCAGAGGCGACAGTGGCAAGGAACGAAAACTCCATCGGTGACAGAATGGAGAAAAAACCTTGGGAGAAACCAGGCTCAGTCGGGGGGCCAGTTCCCCTCCGGCCAGACAAATCAGTAGTTTGTTCCAACTGCAGCAAAGTCAGAGTGTAAGTGGTCCACTGGTTCCAGGGGTCTTTCCCCGATGGATGTCTAGGTGACGAGGTCCTCACTGGAGCTCTGTCTCTGGGGGCTCATCTCGGAAATGAAATGTACGGAAATGAAAATACTGTGAAAATGTATTTCAAATTCATTAAAAAAGAGAGACCAGTCGAATCGATCTAGTGCCTAAAAATTAGCCACGATTCCTGCATTGTCCAAGTTCTCTACAGCTAAATCCAGCAATTGTCTTAAAATAATAACCTTTGATTCTTTAAGCTTAGAACCACTATGAAAAAAACTGTTATTGTCAGTTGCATCAAGACGGGCTCCAAGAATTAAAGGTTCCTCTAGAAGCCAGTACAGTAAGTATGGATTTTCAGATTTCTGAATATGAAACAGACTCCAAACTTTAAAAAGACTCGTATAAAAAGATGGAAAAACAGACAAGTCCATTTTTAAGGGGTTTAGTAGAAAAAGATGTTTGTCTAATCCAAAGCCTCCATGATTTTGCAAAATATTGTGGGCAATTGCCCTCCAGCTGACATCCGCTGCACCATCTAAAAGTCTCTGCAAGAATTGTAACCAAAATGCTGCCATTCTGCTTTGTAAATGAATCAGTCCTTGTCCTCCTTCTTTTGGTACAAAAGAATGCTCTGTTGAACCCAGTGTAATCTGTCCCAAAAGAAGTCCACAAGAATCGCTTGTATTTTTCCTAGTAATTTGGGAGGAGGATCAATGCATGCCAACTTATGCCACAATGAAGAGGCGACCAGGTGATTAATGACAAGAATGCGTCCTCTGTATGACATCCTAGAAAGTAGCCATTTCCATTTCTCTAAACATCCTTTATTTTTTTCAACAATTCCTCCCCAACTCTTCTGTTGAGTCAAGTCATCACCTAGAAAATCTCCCAAATATTTTAAACCACCTTTTCCCCAGACCAAACCTTTAGGAAGTGTTGGTTTACCATTATTCCATTTACCAACCAAAAGTGTCTCACATTTCTTCCAATTCACCTTTGCTGAAGAAACCAAAGTAAAATAATTTATTACATTAAATAAACTTTGTATGCCCATTTTTCCATTGACAAAAACTATTACATCATCAGCATAAGCTGATAGACATACATTCTTTGTAATTTTACAATCTGGCAAATGCAAACCGTAATTTTTTTCTCTTATTTGTTGTAATAAAGGCTCAATGGCCAACGAGTACATCATTCCAGATAATGCACAAACTTGCCTTACACCACTTTTAACCTGGAATGGAGCACATAAACCGCCATTTATTTTTAACACACTTTCAACCTCACTATAGAGTACCTGGACCATCTTGATAAATCTTGTTTAAAACCATAAGCTCCTAGAGTTTTCAACAAATAAATGTGTTCAGCTCTATCAAACACTTTCTTTTGGTTCAGTGAAATCAGTCCAAAATCCAAATTAAGCAATTTTGACACTTCCAATGCATCATGAATTGGAGAAATATTGTCAACAATGGATCCGCGAGGAACACAGTAGGATTGGTTTGGATGAATTACTTGAATTATTACCCCAGCCAATCTAATTGCCAAAACCTTAGAGAGCAATTTGTAATCACAACAAAGAAGTGATACAGGTCGCCAATTTTTATGTCTGTCAAATCTCTTTTCTTTGGTATTAGCGTTGTCACTGTCTTCCTGCAGTTCAACATACCTTTTGAAAGACTATCACTCGGCACTTGTAACAAGTCCGCGCCCAACTCTGCCCAAAAAACGTATAAAAGTAAATTGGGAGGCTATCAATCCTAGGTGCTTTTTCCTATTCCATAGCTTGAAGGGCCTTAAAGAGCTGTATTACCCTCTTTTTACATTTTCGGTAGGGAGCTCGAGAAAGTGCTTTCCACATCAACTTCTGTTACATAATCACTTCTATAAAGATTTTTGTAAAAACCAACTGCTCTCTGCCGGATATCACTAGGATTCAGCAAAACTTGGCCTTCTTCAGATTGCAAAGCCTGAATTAATCTCTTCTGTAATTTTTTTTCTCTAAACAGAAACACATTTTTGACGGTGCATCCATATGACTTATATTTTGAAATCTTGATCGGACCAACTGTGTTCTATCTTCAAGCAGATCCGCTAACTGGGCTTTCATTTTAAAAAAATATCTAAAATTAGACTTGGATTTTTTTATAATTCTCCCAGAATTATTTAAAGGAATCTCTAAAAACACTACCACGCAGTACAGAAATATTAAACTGCCAATAAGCACTTCTAGGTTGAATAGAATTTAAAATAAAACCACATTGCACCATACTGTCATCAGAAAAACCTATTGGGATGATAGAACACTTAAAAAAAATATTAAGATGATGTTATATATATGATATGATGAACCATATAATCTGTCTAATCTGGCAAAAGATGCCATATTATCCCTCATATGAACCCGTGTGTATTGTCTTACATTTCCATTCAACTGTCTCCAAATATCACCTAGTTCATTTTTCTCAATTAACAGAATGATACTCTTCTGAGAAGACAAACGAGGTTCCATATGGTTTCTATCAATCATGTCTTCCATGCAATTAAAATCTCCCCCCAAAAATAAATATTGTTCTTCTAAACAGCATTGTAAAGTATTAAACAATCAAATAAAAAAAATCATTCTTTCAACAGGTGTTGGAGCATAAATACAAATAAAACTAGAACATTACTTTCAAATACAGCTCTAACATTAAATAATCTTCCTTTAGAAATGTCATCAACCACAGAGGAAATTGGACTAAAACTCTTAGAAAATAATACTGCAACTCCTGCACTTAGTGAAGCTGAAACCCCTCAAATATTTTTTCTCAATCTGCAGCATTCTCTCCATTACTGTGTGTTTCTTGTAACATGAACATATCAAGATAATTTTGTTTCATTAATTAATTTAACATTAATCTTTTCTTAAAATCTGTAGCACCATTCACATGCAGGATAGCTAGCTTAATGTCACACATGGTAAAGAGACATACAAAAAATAACCACACCTCTTGATATGGAAATTGAAACTAAACTATTAAACATCATTTTTTTTTATTTAGCCTATAAACATCTTTATTTGTGAAGCATCCCTCAGCTATTAAACCTTTAGTTTTCTCAACAAACTGTGTTAAATTAGGAAAGTACTCTTGCACACACACACACACACACACACACACACACACACACACACACACACACACACACACACACACACACTTCTCTTGTTCTTTGTTGACTTAAGGAGTATTTTGATCTCCTCTGCATTGTAACTTCAAACAGAGAACCCACTTAGAGATAACGCCACACTAGAATCTAAGAACTCACTTTCACTGTCTGTTTCATTATCATCACTAAAGTTCAAATCGAGTTTCTTTAGAGCTTTGTTATTTTGAGACTTGTCACTCATTTTAATTTTTTGAGGCATTTTGAAACTCTCTGCTTCTGTCTCCATGACCAAATCCATACAATCAATTCCACTCCTTTTCAGTACAATACGTGAATCATCCTTTCCAATATTGCCACCTTCTCTTTCTTTTTCAGGAAGTTTTGAATGTTTTTCATCAGGTACTGTAGTTTCAGCCATATAATTTTTCCTCCCTTTTCCGAGTCCATTACTGTCACAACAACATCTTTTATTCTGGGTGTATCATCGCAAGTAACCACTTCTGTCTTACTACTGTATTCACGCTGTGCACTTGCATTCCGTCAATCCACACTAGCTTTACTCATGCTTGGATAGGAACTATCATCCCCTTTCTCAGTGTTGCCCTTTTCTGGGTGGTTGTGAATCAAATGTCCTGTTTTTTTACAACCAAAGTACTTTGTTTTAGCAGCTGTCACAAAAATGATGTAATCAAAATCGTCAACTCTAAAACTAAGAGAAAGATCCAATTTCTCATTATCTTGAACTATCATATATGCAAATCTCCTGAAAGACACTATATGTTTCAAAAGAGGAGAAGTCGTGCTAATCGGGATCTTTTTTAGTGGAGAAACCAATTTTCCATATCGTGATAGAGCTTTTGTTATTATCTCATCACTGAGAAAGGGGGGGGGGGGGACATTAGATAAGGTGACTCTTTTCGAAGGCATCGAGAGGGGAAGAACAGAAACAAACTCGCCATCAATCACAATTCCCTTCTCAACTACTTCATTCACCTTTTCAATGCTACTCAGAAAAACCACTGTAGCGCTATTCATCCTAGATGCTGATAAAATACATCCGTGTCCTACAACCTCGCCAATCGCCAGACAAATCTCCTCTATACTCCCTGCATATGCCACCTTAACCGCATGGCGCAGCGTGAGTGTAGACAAAACCCGAGTAGCCGGGGCCCATCATGCTTATTCCGGAAAATAAAAACGGTAGCACTGGCCCAACATAACCCCAAAATAACACTAACAACAATTGCAAAAAATGTAAATAAGACGAAAAAGGCACAAAACACTCACTTCCACGCACACGATCACATCACTCAGTCTACTCGCGCTCAACACCCTCACCGGAAATGAGAGAGAGTGATGTGTTCCATAGACGTCATGCAAGTTTGTGAATAAATTGTGTCAGAACTTTTTGGGTGAACTGTCCCTTTAAAGCATCTCACAAAGTGTCTCTGAGTTGGCATGATTGTGTAGCTCCAACCTAAACAAGATATTTTAATTTAGAAGTCCTGTTCTTTTGGTGTACGCCAGCAAGCTTTAGCCTTTGTTCTCGGTTTTTACATAATTGTAATGGGGTCTCATTATAAACTATCTGCATAAATGGAGCAGATAAAAAAGATAACAACGTATACTTGGGCTTATGATAGGAAATAACTGCTTTGGTTTCCAATTAAGCTTTCGCTTATAATTTGCCGAAAGGCTCCTTCGACCCCTTTTGCTTCAACCTCTGCTTTATAATCCCCCTCCCCAACACACACACCATGTCCACCCCAGTTTTTCCCAATGTGCTGCACAGCAAGAGAAATTAGATCAGTAGCCCATGCATTCATGCAGAAAGCTCACAATTTCTGCTTTAATGCAGTCAGGCAGTGAAGCCAGTGTCAGTCCGGCATGGACTTTACATGCAGTAGATGTTCGAGTTCAATGATCTATGCCATCTCTGATAGCTGCACTCTTCTGAGCATCTACTATTGTTAGAGTTAGAATAGTTGTTGTTATTTATTTATTTACTTAGAAAACGTTAAAGGTGCACTCTGTATTTCATTTATTTATTTATTGGGTAATTAAAGCTAGAGACATATTATTAGGAGTTAGAATAGTGGTTGTTAATTATTTATTTATTGACTTTTTCTAAAGTTAAAGGTGCTAAAGTTTTCTAAAGTTAAAGGTGTATTTTGTTTATTATTTATATATTGGGCTAATTAAAGCTTTACACATACGTTCGCCAATAATTATAAATTAGTTTATAATAATAATAATTATTATTATTAGTGATAGTAGTAGTAGTAGTAGTAACAATAATAATCATTTCAATCATCATAATAATCATCACTAATTTAGTGCCAAAGATTGAGGATATTTGTGACCCTCTCTGTGAAAACCCAGCTAAAGTAGTATTTTTTTACATTTACTATTTTCTGCATAACATTATTCTACATATTGTAAAGGACATTCTGTGAAAATATATTCTTTGTATATTTAATATTGACTCAGTAAGGCCATGTCAAAGATTGAAATCATAGTGAAATGAATGCTTGTAATCAAACTTTGATGCTCATTATCTCAGAATTAAATTTTTAGACTTTAGCCTGGTTTTTACAGAGATGGTCACATTTTATTTATTTACAATATAATATTATAAAGGAACAAAACACAAGACCAAGCTGATAGCATGTACTACTAATTATAATAATCATAAAATGTATATACAATACTATATATTTTAATTACAAAAACATATTAAAAACAGAAAACACTAGACAAACAGTATATAATACCACTACTATTAAAAATAATAAATACTGCTACTACTACTAATAAACAATACTTCCAATAATAATAACAATAATATATATATATATATATATATAAAGGTTGATTGAGGATTTATTATTATTTTAGTAGTACTACAAGCAACAACAACAGCAACAATAATAATAATAATTATTATTATTCTGAATTTATTAAAAAGGAACAAAATAAGAGACAGCCAATAATATATAACAATAGTAATATATTATTTACTTATTATTAATATGCCAGACATTGATTGATTATAAATAAATAAACGGACAAGACAAGACACAACACGAAGCTGAATAATCTGTAAAAAGTGGCAGTAGAAAGTCCAATACAAGCTTAAAAGAAAGTAAAGAACTCTTTGAGAGGGCATCAGTATTAATACAAATTTTCTGGCCTTAGCGTTCCAATACGAATTCTCTGGCTCCAACATATCAAAATGAGTGACTCACCGCAACCATAAACCACCATCTTGACAGCCAAAGCTTCTCAACGAAACCACTGCTAAGTTGTAGCCAATACAATTTGCGACAGTGCACAGCACAAATGCTTTTTTCCGCCATAATTACCCAGAGCTTTAATAAGCAGGGCCTCGCTAAAATATGTCAAAGAAGCTACTCAAGCAAGAGAGTGGTCATTTCGAATCTCCTTTCATCTGCCGCACCATCATCGGCCTTGAGAGTGAAGCCATGAGTGTTTTTTTTTCTCCAAAAGTCCTCTTTCATTTTGCGGAAGAGAAAGACCATTAATATTGTCTTGCTTTTCCATACATCTAATAGACCGATAATACAGGCATGGCCCCCAGATGAAAAGAGAGCATATTACTTTCTGTCAGAGAGATGAGACATGAGGGTAAGCATAGAGCCTTGATGTACTCCATGTTTGGCTATAAGATACAGTTTTCACAGGCTGATACATGTCTGTTAGCTTGACTTCTGCATGGTCAAAAAAATTATAGGGAGAAGGGGGGTAAGTTGTGCCACTTTTTACTTGGCTTCTAGTCAAGAAATTAGACCAATGAGAGGGGAAAACTAATACACCTAATTATATTTCAGGCTGTCTGCTGTCTATGGGACCATTACAATTGGGGAGAATTAATACATTTTCCTATATAAGTCATGTGACAACATTTTTTGGTAACATGTATCAGCATCTTAAACCTCAAAACACATCTAACCTTTTTGTCCACTACTGCCGTCCGTTCTGCTACAGATAAAATGCTTCCTATCGACTGTGTTTTATAATGAAAGATGACAGCTGCAGAGTTCATTGTCATCACAGGTCTGATGAGGAATTTCGATGACATAAGGACCCAATAAATCCTCATAGCCACCATTAAACGTCCTCTCGTTTCTCTTTTCTCGTTCATTCGTATCTGTCCGTTTTACTGAGTCTTCAAGTATTTATGGCGAAGCTTCTTTCTGATCGTTCGGCTCAGTCGGGCTGGTCTGACTGACGGCTTAATCAGAATTAAGAGGACAGTTGAACAGTTCAATCTGTTACCCCTCACACCCACTCATGGCTTATTAATTTGTGATGTCATAATGCAAAATTCATATTATTTAATAATGGACTGTCAGTGTGTAGGTTAGATGAGTTCATATTTAATTGGGGGGTATTTAGTGTGTAATTGGCAAATAATTTATGGAACAATGCTGGAGAACAATGAAATGAGATGAATACAACATTACTCACATCTTATTGCTTTAATGGAGAGCGAAAACATTTGTCAATTTAGATGTGGGATCTAGATTTAGATTAGGATCTTTCTAAGGATGTTAGAAAGTTGCTATTGATTAATATTCACACAACCCCCCCAAACATATTGTTTAATATAATTTGTAGTTTTATTTCTGATCTTTTTTTCCATATAAAATGGGGTTAGGAAATGTTGCACACTAGATTCAAACCCAAATAACTCATACAAGCACTATGGTTCAACAAGCCCACTAGGCCATGGCTCCAACATCAACATCAACATCCATGGCTCCAAAATCAACATCAAAGTGAACTGATTTGGCTGAATAAAAATGTTGCTTTTTTTTTGACAGCCACTCACCGTATTACATATTATTTCACCATGCAGAGACTTTTTGGTCTTTGCTTGCTGGTTTGCTTGCTTGCTTATAGGTTCTTAACCTCTTTATTGGCTCAGCATTGATAGGCTTTGAGTTTGAGATTTATCTGCACTTTAGCTTGATGGAAAGGATGAGGCAGGATGAGGCAGGATGAGGCAAAAGACCGGGACAAATTTAATGGCTTTAACATGTCAGGATGAGAAAAAAAAAAATCTAATTTATTTGTTGAATTGACACGAAATAACTTTTACTCTTAAACAGCGGCACACTCAAACAGCGAACAAAAGATCCCATACAGCTCATTTGCGAAGTAAAAACATGACTTCAATTGATGCGGTTAAGCCGCGATTCCATTCTGCTTCCGTGTCGGACACAAAAGAGCTTGTGCTTATTGCTCAAGAGCCACCCATCTGAACATCAATGTGATAAAGAATGATGGCTGAACTGCACAATAAACAAAACGGTGTGTTTTGAACAGACAAGTCGCGAAAAGCATGCAGAATCTTAACACTTTTCCCCTTCCCGCACACTAACATACGCACGCACATTTTTTCCCGGCTTCTGCTTGCAATGCGACGCAAGGCTTTATTTCCCTAGTGGAAATATTGGACTGTCAGAGGCAGATCAATTGCCAGTGTCTGGGGCACTTCATGGTTCCTCTAATTATAATCTTCTGCAGCTGGTGCAGGGCCTCTTGTAGCTGTGGGGCAGCCATTGTAATAGAGGCATCACTTGGCGATAGATTGTCAGGGAGGCTTCTTGGCACCCCGTGTGAGGAGACTCACTGGAGCAGCAGGATTAGGGCGCCAGGAAAGGCCTTATCTTCCCACTGCATGTGTTCACGTACTCTCCGGGAAAGTCCGTTAGTGATCACAAACTCGACATTGCCTGCCCAAATCCAACCAGAGGACCCTTGGTATAATGCCACAACACTGGAGGACCAAGATTCCACATTAACTCAAGTAGAGCACTCTGTGGAAATTAGATTGGAGTGAGTTAGCACCCATTTTTCCCCTCATAAACCAGTGTGTGGATTCATTGGACTTGCTTTTCTTTACCAATTACTATTCTGATTGTCCTATTTGCAGTAATTATCATATTATCGGAGTCGACCAAAGTTTCAAATTTCAGTCCATTTTAAATATATAATGATTTAATGTACACAAGGAAGCATGTATTGTCCCGCTAAGGGTCAATTTGAATCTTTTTCATGGAAGTTTACCACAGCATACAAATACACAGCATTAATAATAATGATAAGATATTAGAATTATACATTTGCGTAGTTTACTCAATTTAGTGCCTTGGTTACAAATGTAAAAAAAAAAAAGACAATCATTCAAATCCCAAATTTGTATGTGAATTTTCCAGGGATTGTTTCTGCAGGTAACATTGGTATGCCTGTAGGTGGTGACAAGTGATTGTCTATTTTGAATGAGTGAATCATTGAATCATTTGCTTAAACAATTCATTTAAAAACACTGATTTATTCAGGAACTAAACAAGTGACTCTTTATGATTGATTCATTGAGTCACTTCTGAGTTGAAGTCAGTGAGTCAGAAGTGAAATCATCTGTTGAGTGAGTGACTGAGTCATTGAAACCTTCAGTTAACGGATTTATTAACAGTGATCCATTCAGGAACCACGTGAATTTTTACAAGTGATCGATTCTAACAATCTGTCAATTAATTCATTCAAAAACATTATTATTCAGAAACAAAACGTATTTAAATGAGTCACTGAATAATTAAATCATTCAATTAATTAAGCCAATTTATTCAGAATGCAACCCCACGTGTGTTTCTCCAAAACACGCATTGGTTCTGTATTATCTTTGGAACCGTTTTCATTGACAAAAACAGACAAAGTAACTGGTAAGATTAAAAAATAACTTAAGAGGTAACACACTTGTTCACGTGGTATTACCTTTTATGATTTCTGATAGTATTCAAACACATAACCTTGCCATTTCTTGCACAATGTTAATGGGAATGTATCCGGAATGTATTTATATTGGATACCATCTGAACAGAACTAAAGGACAGAAGAGATGTTGATGGAGGAAAGGAGAGTATAGAGAGATGCCTGACAGTTCAGGCATAGATACTTCAAATTAAGCCAAGTTATATAAGCAGATGTTGGCGGAGCGCTGTAGGCTATGGCTGGAGATGAGTAAGATTCCCTGTCACTAGGTTGGAGGGGGGTGGGGGTGGGGGGGTAGAAAGAAAGGGAGAGTGTAAGTGTGAAAGAGAATGCCTGAGGGGTTTGGGGAGACTGGGAGGGGTTGCGGCTGTCAGCCTGCCAGGGGTGGCTGAGAGTGGAGAGAAAGATAGTAAATGTCAGAAGAGGGGAGGAATTACTTCAAGAAATTCAGAGAGGGAGAGAGGGATGTAAGGATAAAGAAAGTGAAAATAATGATGCCGGTGAGAGACTGTGTGACGTCGTATTTGCTGTGGGGCGCCATTGGGCAAATATGTACTCGCCCCTTTGTTGTGGTTCTTAATCATCTAAAGCTCGCCCAATGAGAGTTACTGGTTGTGAATTTAAAGACGCATATCTTATTACTCATCAGGATGACCTGATTCTTCAAAAGCTTGTCTTTTTGTAAATAATTGTTGTGATATTTTTTTTGGTCCATTGCTTGTTTGTCTTACTGAAGTGATATTGCTGTGAGGTTGGCTCATCTTACAATTAGTGTTAGCCTCGTTTTAATATAGTGCAACACTGAGGGAATACCAGCTTGTTTTGCTGCCTTTCAGGAAGTATTTTTCTTTCCATTTTCTCTGTATGGAATTTAAAAAAATACTAATTATTAAATTTGATTTATAAACTATTGTGCAATATGCCATAGTTTTATAAACTATGGCATTATTGAATGTAAATTTAATTATATATTTGCAAAAACTATTTTATTACTTCAAAATATTTTAATACAAAAACATTTGGAACTTTGGCAATTCTCATTCAAGAGCTTAACCAGTATACCAATTAATTTGAGATGAGCTTTGAGATGAATCACATTTTTTATTAGATTTTGACACTTAACTGCGAGGTCCCACAGGGCTTTGTTCTTGGACTATTACAATTTCATAATATAATCGTTTAGTATTTATATATGATATTTTGCTTACTCAATACATGGAAAATAAACCATGTCTCTTTTGAGACTCTGCAGAAACTATTATGCCATTTATCTTTAAAAAAGGTATTCACTAGAATCACTGCTATCATATGTCATTTAATAATCTCATTGTCTTGAAATGTTTAATGTTTTAGATGTTTTTTTTAGCTACCCATAAATGTATACAAACCACACTGAGAATAATATGAAGGAAAGCAAATATTAGTTTCGTTCTTGGTCAAGTTCCCACGAGAATTGGCTGTTGCCCTTGCACACTCTCTTTCCTCTTTCCAGCCATTTGTTCTTCTGACTGCGACATGTCCTAACTCTTCTACCTCTCTTTCTCTCCCTTTTTCACATCCGATATTCACCTCCCTGCTCTCCATCTCCAGCCGTAGTCTTGGTAACGCTTCCTTTCATTCTATTTCCATTTCATTCCACTGAATGGGTAATGCCTGGATTTCACGGCGGAACTGCGATGTGACAGGTGTGTCATGCTTCTCCACATCACTCTCCAAACTTGTTGACTGCTGTTTCCAAGATTAGTCTGGCTCACGGATCCTCGGTTCCCACCACGGAGCAACAAGATTGCCTGGCTCTGATAAGATATGTTTCTCTGGTGTGACCACGTCACCCAGGTTCACTTACACTTGTCTGTCGATGCACATCCCATGTGTATCTCTTATGCACGATGGGTTTTAGAGACCAGCATTATCACAATTCCAGATGAGTCGTTTTTAGAGTGGAATGGGACAGATGGCTTCTTTGCCTTACAAAAGAGTGCCATGGTTCATTGATGGTATCAGATAGTAATACAATGACACTGTTTGATTAGCATATTTGATTACCATGTTCATAAACAATGAGGATCTGAGATCCCATTGGAAAAATGGGACTCAAAATCAAATTTTAACTTCAAGTTGTTGGGCTTATAATTTGGAATGAAATTAGAAAATTAAAGCATTTTCTCAGACCTCAGATTTTTGGACCCTACTTATAGGAATTTCAGTACAATTAACCACTAACAATAATCTATATTTTTAAATAAAGTTTTAGGAAAATATCTTAAAGCAGGATAATGTAAGGAATTCCCTCACCAGAGAGCATGTTCATTATTTATTTAAAAGTTTATTATGTTATATTATTTTATATAAATGGTCATTTAATTTTATAATAAATTATAATTGTTGAGCTTTTTAAAAGTATTTACATTTATACATATTTAATTTGTGAAATAAAGTAAATATTATTTTAGCAGTTTTAAATGAATTTATAGAAGAAAATCTTGAGAAATAAAAAAGCTCATGCATTATTCAAATCATTAAATTTATTTAAGCAATTATTCATATTAGGGGTGACCCCGAATAGTCAACGATTCGATGCTTCGATAGGAGGAGCCTGACTAAACTCCAATTTCACAGTCGAATATTCGCAAGGTGTTATGATCATGCCATTTTGGCTATATGGGGGTGCTCAAATGTCGGATCTCACACAGAACCAGGGGCTCATTAATACACGGGCTTCAAGGGGCTGAAGCCCAGGGGCCTACACTTCAAAGGGGGCCCACTGGCTGCAAGGAAATTATATTATTTTGAATAATTATTTATATGGAAGTTTGTGACAACAGCATTCTGTAAACAAACTCACACTCATTTTAAGCAACGCCCTGGTTGTAGTTGCCTATATAGTGAATGGTTCAGTTTAGGTTCCCCCACACAGTTTGTGTAGTTGGTATATTCCACTGATATACTGTAAGCAGAATGCATGTAGCACAATCAATGCATTCGTTAGTAAAGTAGCCCAGCACAAGAGTGTATTTATGTTAGCGTGTAGATGAACAAGAGAAATAACACTGCTGTGTGAAAGGAACTGGATCGGACAACTTTCTGGAACATCATATAATGCGAGCTGTTAGCTGAAGGTTAGATTAAGGCGCTGCTTAAAAGTCTCAATTTTAAATAGGAATCGTCCTATTGCTTAAATGTGATCATTAAACTTCATACGGCTCTGATTTAATTAAATGTGAGCACGGCATGTTTCAAAATAAAAATGCAGCTAGCTCACGGTTAGCTTTCTTTTCAGAGAGCGACTCCGCCCCTCGCGCCCTCCTGTTTTATTTCTCTCAGGGATCTGTGAGAAAAAACAGCGGGCAGAGGATTTGAGCGGCCGGTGACAAGCGAGATCACATCGTCTTCATGTCCGCGCCACCGCAGAGGGAGAGAGCATTTGCCCGTCCTCTTCACTCAACATGATTAGCGTCCCTCCGCTGTGAGCGACATGATCTCCTTCGGTGCGAGTGACGGCGAAATAGATGATTTTTTTTTTTTGCGGCTTCGAAGCGCGGAAGGAGTTATCGGGCTCTGTGACTGACCCCACCCTCTTACCGTCGTCCTCTTCACGTAACGCCAGACTCAGAGCAGACGAGGAGCTCATCCGCATCATGACAAAGGCTGTCAATGAGCTCGGGCTCGAATGGTCTCCGCTGAGGTGTCATCTCGCAGCAGCCTGGACGAGTGTTTTCTCACGGGGTGCTATTAAGCCCCCCGCCAACGCTCGTCCCCCTTCTTCCCCTAAGTTCATACAAGCTCACGATATTGTGGAACGCCCCCAACTCGTCTCGTGCTTCAGCTGCTCTCACATCTGTTGACGGCGCTGAAGAAAAAGGATACGAGCACCTGCCTTCTCTGGATGTGTCTGTGGCCGCACATCTCTGCCCGCCCACAGCTATCGGATGGAAGGCAAGGGCGAGCCATCTGTCCAAGCCATGCAGAGCCACATCTGCACTCGCTGGACGCACCTACTCGGCAGCTGGACAAGCGGCTTCAGCGCTGCACTCTATGGCTTTGCTCTAGGTCTTCCAGGCCAAGATGCTCGCCAGTGAGGAAGTTGGTCTGGATGCATCTTCACTCAGAGACCTGAAGAGTGTGACAGACCTGGCTCTACGCGCCACCACAGCCACCGCCCAGGTAGTATTAGAGTGTCACCTCTGGTTCATGATGACGGAGATGAAAAGCGGACAAAGTTCCCTTCCTCGATGCTCCGTTTTCGTCAGGCAGCCTGTTTGGACCAGTTGTGGGGAGGGCTTTGCTGAACGTTTCACGGAGGCTCAAGCGATGCAACACTTCCTCCCTAAGCACACCAGCTCTTCTGCTGCTTCCAGCTGCCCCAGGCCTGCGCCGACTTCGCAGACAGCTAAACCAACGCCAGCCACCCCGGAGCCCCGACCTCCTGATGATTGGTGAGATAGAGGGCGCTCATGCTCGACACGACGCTGCCCCTTCCCGAAGCGCCAAGGACCCTGGCTCAAGATCACCTTGGATCCGGCGCCTCAGAAGTCCTCCTGATCAGCCAGGCAAGAAAGAGGAGGGGCCCGAGTCTTGCTACAACCAGACCACCCCGCGAGCAGCCTCTAATGTGCCTCTCACCACCTCGCTTAACGCTGGGTGCAGAGGAAAGTGTGTTTTTGGTTCCTCATAGCGGACAATATAAAACGCATACATTTTAAAAAAAAAGAGCCAAAATATTTTTCTGCCTACCATAATCGTCCTGCCCTTATGCAGCCAGTCTGCACAACCATTTCAAAACCTTGCCACGTGGGCCGTAGGCCTGGTAGGCCATCCCCGGTGTGTCAGCATTGTTAATGACTACGGTAAGATGAGGTTATACTCTCCAATTCGCTTGAAGACCACCGCGCTTCCGCTGTGTGCTCGCCACCACAGTGTGCAAAGAGAACTCCCAAGTCCTCCATGCAGAGGTGATGAATCTGCTGGAAAAAGGAGCCATATAAATCGTTCCTCCAGCCTAGAGCGAGTTAGGCTTTTACAGCCGCTACTTCCTCGTCCCCAAAAAGATGGCGGCCTGCGACCTATTCTAGATCTCAGACTCCTGAATTACGCCCTGATGAAAAGGTCGTTCAGGATGATCACTTTGAAACAGATCCTCACAATATGCCCAGGGGACTGGTTCATGTCGCTGGATCTGAAAGACGCGTAGTTTCGCATCCAGGTAGTCCCCCATCACAGACCATTCTTGAGATTTGCATTCGAAGGGGTAGCATATCAATACAAGGTCCTGCCGTTTGGGCTGTCCCTGGCTCCCCGCACTTTTACACGATGCATGGATGCGGCTCTCTCCCCTCTGCGACAGATGGGAATCCGTATACTCAACTACCTCAAAGACTGGCTCATTCTGGCCCAGTCGCAGGCAGTTTTAACATTGCACAAGACCCTTCTCCTCAACCACTTAGGTTGCCTGGGGCTGAGGGTCAACTTTGCCAAGAGCATACTGTCACCAGCCAACGAGTTTCGTTCCTGGGCAGACTTATCGACTGGGCAGAGTTATCAGTGCAGATGACAGCAACTGTCTCAGCGGAGCGAGCCACGACAATTCAGCGCCACGTGGCTTACTTCAGGAAAGGTACCACCCATCCGCTCAAAGCTTTCCAGAAAATGCTGGACCTTATAGCAGCGGCTTCGCCGGTACTTCAGTTGGGTCTGCTTCACATGCAACCCATCCAGTTGTGGCTGAAGCAGAGGCTTCCATCCGCGGCTTGGCGTCACGAACACCACCACGTATCGGTGACTCGGGCCTGCACTTCAACTGCCTAGAAATGCTGGCAGTTCTTAGTGCTGCCTAGAAACTGCCTAGAAATGCCTGTCAATTCTTCCTGCCGGACATACGGGGACACCATGTGCTAGTACGCTCAGACAGCAGGTCTGTGGTGTCATACACCAGGGCGGCCTCGTCTCGAAGCGACTCTGCACGCTGGCAAACAACCTTCTTGTGTGGGCTCAGAAACATCTGCGCTCACTGAAGGCGACGCATATGCCGGGAAAAATGAACCAAGGAGCAGACTTGTTGTCGAGGAACAAGTCTCTTCAGAGGAATGGACACTCCACCCGCTCGTGGTTCAGAGAATTTGGGAAGTCTTTGGCAGACCTTGAGTAGACCTCTTCGCCTCCGAAGACAACTCTCACTGCCCAATCTTTTTTTCAAAGAGCACGGATGCCCTGGCCCACGAATGGCCCAGCCTTCCGCTCTATGCTTTCCCCCCAGTCGCTCTGCTACCGCAGGTACTCAGGCAAGTCAGGGAACAATGGCACAAGCTGATTCTAATAGCCCCCCTCTGGAGGAACCAACCGTGGGTGTTATTCCAGCTGCTGAAAGCAGCCCCGTGGCAGATCCCCTTGAGACGGGACCTCCTCTCTCAAGCGAACGGCATGATATGTCATCCACGGCCAGAGTTATGGGCCCTGCATGTGTGGCCGCTCGACGGGAGCCTTTTGTCCTCCCAGAGCGTGTCCTAAACACTATGGTAGAAGCTAGAGCCCCGTCTACTAGGCCCTCTACGCTCTGAAATGGTCCATCTTCTCGGCTTGGTGTCAAGACCGCGACTTAGACCCGGTCACCTCCGATGTGTCAGTGGTTCTTTCATTTCTGCAGGAGATGCTGGATAAACAGCGTTCCTCATCCACCATCAAAGTTTACGCGGCAGCCATAGTGGCTTTCCATGCCCCTATTGCTGGCCGCTCGATGGGCAGAGATAGTGTGGTAATTCAATTTTTACGAGGTGCCAGGAGAATGAATCCCCCGCGTCCTCGTACAGTTCCACCTTGGGACTTACCAACCGTACTAAGGACCCTAAAGGGGCCCCTGTTTGAACCATTGCAATCCTCGAGCCTTAGAGTACTTTCGTTGAAAACCACCCTGCTCTTAGTACTGGCGTCGGTCAAGCAAGTAGGAGACCTGCAGGCCCTTTCCTTCAACCGTGCTTCCCTGGAATCCGGGTCTAACGACTCCAAGGTTGTCCAGAAACCAAGGCTGGGTTATGTACCTAAGGTGCTTTCCACTTAGCTCAGAGCCCAAGTCATAGCGCTTTCCGCGCTCCCCCCCCTCCACCCCGATGGGCAGCCAGGTATCCCTACTCAGCCCCATTAGGGCCCTGAAAGTATAAATTGAGCATTCTGCCTTGTAAAGAAAGTCAGAACAGCTTTTTGTTGGCTTCGGTAACCGCGCTAAAGGTGGCGCTGTTACAAAGCAGAGAATTTCTAGGTGGTTAGTGGATGCTATCACATTAGCATACTCCTCCTTGGGGTTGCAGTGTCCCATCGGAGTCAGAGCCCATTCCACAAGAGGCATCGGCTCTTCTTGGGCATGGTCCAGCGGGGTGTCCATTTCAGGCAATTGTGATGTGGCTGGCTGGTCCTCGCCGTCCACATTTGTAAGGTTTTACAACCTGGATGTCCCTGCCTTGCAGGCCAGAGTTCTTTCTGCTTAAGTAGCAATCTTCCGGGTTCACTTGACCAACATTGTTCAAGCCCCTTTTTTGCTTGGTCTGTCTATATCTATATGGACGCCAGGTATCACTTACGGGACAATACCCAGGCCACGGATGACCCTCAAGGTTCACCCTGTACTTGGTGTATTCTATTGACTCCCCTGGGCCTAATCCCACTTGAGTCTTGGTTTTGAGTCTTTCCTCGTCATAGCACGACGTGATTGGACTGGTTCGACTCAGTACGAGTGAAATATCGAAAGGGAATGTACTCGGTTACTATCGTAACCTAGGTTTCCTGAGATATAGGAACGAGTACTGCAGGGAACCGAGGTTACGATAGTAACAGAGTACGTTTCTCCCAATAAGTTAACACAGCCTGTTATGATAATGCTGTTAATAAGAATCTGGAAAGAAAGAAGCTATAAATAAAAAAATATTTTAACATGCATGAATAAATCCAACCACCCCTATAGTTTAAGTTTCACTTTTCATAATCCGTGACCGACAGAGGAGCATGGCTGCAGGGATTTAAATCTTTAAAAAGACTTAAATTGACACAGGCAGAGTGAAAGACAGGATTTTTTTTTATCAGGTAGGGTACAAGTTATTTCAAAACATTTTCACCACTTTATATATAGTGTATACAGGCCTGCTATTATTTATCTCGTATGAGATCCATTTGGTTGAGTTGCGTTGCAGTAAAATTGCTTAATTGTAGAAGGCTACTATGGTGATTATCTCTTCAGTACGCATCACGAGCAGGGCAAACAACAATAATATTAATGACTATGACTCAGACTGTCATATACATAACATAATTTTTTACTGTTATCGGCATCGGCCCGATAAGAAAATTTGGCTGATATCTTTAAGCCGATAAATAATGCATATAATGCATTGATAATGCAATAATTCAGAGACTCTTCAGATGTGTGCTGTTTGCCATGATGGTTTTGAACTGCTTGAAATATGATTGGAATCACTTTGAAAAGGACAATAAACGTATATGCAATGTCTGTCATAAAGGCTACATAAAATTATAATAAGAACACTACTGTAAATGACGTTGTGGAATCTATGTGCACAGTGTTTTGTGCGTGCATTGAGCGCATCCACAACGGAGCTAAAAGTAAAATAATATAATTACGTTTTTTCCCCTCAAGTAAACACTTTTGATAATGTCTCCATAACTAATTCACAACTCAAAATAACACCCAATTAAAGTGAAGTGAAGCCATTTAACCCATCCAAGTGAACCCATCCAGTAGTGAACACACACACACACACACACACACACACACATTACATTTTACTGTAAGGTACTTCAGACTATACAGTACTCATATATACTTGTATATTCAGCTCCAAACTTAAATACAAATATTACAATACATAAAATGAGTGGAGAAAATAATTCACTTTCACCCCTATTTCTGAACCTCTCGGTCTATAAGGTGTAATCACTCAACTTTAGTGTTGTAATGTCGCCATCTGGTCTCAGGAAAGATGGCAGCTTCGCTCCAGCAGATAAATGTATTGCATATATCCAGGGTGATTACAGCATCAGCTGTATCTCCCGCTCACCCCCCTCACTCTCTCTCCCTCTCTCTCGCTCGTCCTTTTTGTTTCAAGCGTGGGGAACATTGGCGGCTGATGAAAGGCATAGGAAAGAAGGAGGCTCGGCGTAGGAAATCTTTCCCGTTTCTCCTCCATGCTGGAAAATGTGTGATGGAAGGTGCTTGCCAGAGTCTAAGGCCAAAAAGGAATCTGTGTGTTAATGCAGGCGCTGGCTTGAATACTGCTAGTTTGATGTCCATTGAAGTAGATTACAGAAGAACTGCAGCAATGCTGAACGAGATTATGTTTTGGGGTGTTTTTATGTGCTTTGTGCCTTTTTAATTTAGGAGCGTGTGGACCTGTGACTCTCAAGCTGGTGGGCTGTGACCCAAAAATTGGTTGCAGATCTATTCGGAATGAGCCATTCTCAGCATACAAATAGTAAAATGCTACTCCATTTTTAACTGTAAATGTGTGTTTTTTATATAAAAATATTAGTATTTTTGATAAGATTAGACATCTGCAAAATCTTAAATGTTTATTGTGCTGTTCTTTCTTTATTTTGAATGTCACAGTATACATCCACAAAAAAAAACAGAACAGCTACTCAGACTTTTAGCTATGGGTCCGACAGTGCTTTATTCTTGGGCCATTATAATTTTGTAATATATATTTTAATTAAATTAACTACAATACATTTTTTATAATTGTTTGTCAAGCAGTGTTTATATAGTGTTTTATATGATATATGTAAAACAATATTTATATGTATTATTACTGTTATAATAACGTGGCTGTTGAAAGCTGGACTAAAATAAATAATTCATAATTTATTGTATTATTTTTTTTTTTTATAATATAATTCTTAATAGATTTTTTGTTATTGTTCTTGAATGTAGTGTTGTAGTGCAGAAGTTCTAACTTCTGCCACAACTAGGTTGCATCTAGTGTTCAGATTTTGCTTGTATGTTAAGAGACAGCGTTTGAAAATGCTGACAAAACCCTGACAAAATGCCAATCGTTTCTAATTTTAATCTCATCCCATGCTCTTCGCAGGCTCTGCTCATCTTCTGTTTTAACAGCTACTACCTTGAGGAGTTATGCATTTTCAACCTGCAAACTGAAATAACAATTTCCTTTTATATCTGCCAGGCTTGATGTTCCGTGTCCTAATTTCCTCCTCATTTGCTGTAACCCATCTTTTCATTTATTTTCCTAACAAATTGCTGTTTGTCCCTCAGAGGCATTGTCGGTAAATATTTTAAGGCATAGCTGGCTGGCACCAGGGATGGCTCAATAATTTTGGCTTCGGTACGATACCAGAATGTAATACCTCAGTATTGATTCTAAATCAATACCATAGGTGACAAATAACCAGCCTAAAAAAATAAGTGAACTGAAAAAAATAAGTAAACTAAGTGAATGATCATCATATACAGTATTTATTAATCTTGGTTAATGTTAGGTATGTGTTTAATGCATAAAGTACTGTTAACATACTAAACATGTATTAGTAGCCTACATTTATAAATAATAATTGATCTACATTAATAAGTGCTGTAATACTGTTAATGAATTATAACAAATGTTTCTTTAAAATGTTATTCTAATAGTCAAGGTAATATAAAATATCTTATTATTATTTCTCTCTCCCTCTCCCTCAGATTGTTTTCAGATTTCAGACTCCGATAAATAAAAAGCTTTAAATATCTCTCTCTCTCTCTCTCTCTCTCTCTCTCTCTCTCTCTCTCTCTCTCTCTTTATTGGCTGCTTCATGTTAGCGGTCAACAGCATGGCAGAAACATTCCCTTCATATTATTGATACTAAAATTAATATAGCAAAACTGTTGTTTCATTCAATTAATTATTCATTCAATTATTCAATTAATATTTGATTGTTTGAAATGCAAGTGCATATATTATGTGACCAAATGTCACTGGTTCTAGCATCACATGTATGAGATTTCGTGTTTACTGCATCACATCTTACAGTATCTCACAGAAGTGAGTACACCCCTCACATTTTTGTAAATATTTTATTATATCTTCTCATGTGACAACACTGAAGAAATAACACTTTACTACAATGTATAGTAGTGAGTGTACAGCTTGTATAACAGTGTACATTTGCTGTCCCCTCAAAATAACTCAACACACAGCCATTAAAATGTCTAAACTGCTGGCCACAAAAGTATGTACACCCCTAAGCGAAAATGCCCAAATTGGGCCCAACTATCCATTTTCTCTCCCCGGTGTCATGTGGGTCGTTAGTGTTACAATGGGGATGGGGAGCAGGTGTATTAAATGTGGTGTTATCACTCTCACTCTCTCATACTAGTCACTGAAAGATCAACATGGCACCTCATGTCAAAGAATGTCTCGGTTACGTATGTAAACCTCGTTCCTTCAGGGTACCTAAACCCAATTGAGCATCTGTGGGGCATCCTCAAACGGAAGAGCGCAATGTCTCTAGCATCCACCAGCTCCGTGATGTCATCATGGAGGAGTGGAAGAGGACTCCAGTGGCAACCTGTGAAGCTCTGGTGAACTTCATGCCCAAGAGGGTTGAGGCAGTGCTGGAAAATAATGGTGGCCACACAAAATATTGACACTTTGGGCCCAATTTGGACATTTTCACTTAGGGGTGTACTCACTTTTGTGGCCAGCGGTTTAGACATTAATGGCTGTGTGTTGAGTCATTTTGAGGGGACAGCAAATTTACACTGTTATACAAACTTTACGCTCACTACTTTACATTGTAGCAAAGTGTAATTTCTTCAGTGTTGTCACGTGAAAAGATATAATAAAATATTTACAAAAATGTGAGGGGTTTACTCACTTCTGTGAGATACTGTATGTATGTGCGTTGATCAGTTGTGAATAAAAGTTAAAATGAAGTCCGAACTTATGAATGATGCACTTACTGACCTGTCAATGTTTTAATTCTCGGAAAAGATCAGGATGAGCAAGCAACAAAATATTTGATGTCTTGCATCCTGTGGTCAGTTCATTCACCTTCATCAACTGTTTTGTTTGAAAAGTAATGCCATATTTCACTTCCAATGTTCTCTTTATTTATTAATTTCGGGTGCGTTCGTAGAGTTTAATATGTTTTGATCTATCACGTAGTTTTGTTGTCAGATTTACCAGTTTCGCAGCTATTTTGGAAGCACTGCCACCTACATGTGAACTTCGGAACAGACACTTTTGAAATACCGGAATGAGAAAAATTATGATATGGTACTGTTTGAAATATAATATATACCGGTACTTTTCCAGTACCGGTATACCGCGCATATACCAGATACCAGATACCTTCACACATGGCAACATATGAAGCCTTTGGCACAAAGGATTTATATGTTGCCATGTGTGAAGGTATCTGGTATCTTTGCCCATGTGGAAATAAACAAGCAATTTGAACCCCCCTCCTAAACCCCTCAAAACTAGGGATGCACAATATATGAGTATAATTTATTAGCTAACATTAGAAAAAAAGAAAACAAAGACCAAAAGAAGAACTGGTATCAACAGATATTTAATTGTGGAAACTTTAATTATTTAATTATTTGGTAATTTGCTAGATTATGGCTAATATGTAATTTGTTTACTTTTTTAATAGACATCACTTATTTTCAATTCGAACAGATACTTTTTTTCTCTAGCAAATTATAAAGTATATATTTTCATATTGTACATTTTAGATTGTTTGCATCTTAGCTCGATTACAGCTAATATGTAACTTTTTTGTGTGCATATTGTCCAATTCAAATGGACACTTTTTTTTAGAAAATTATAAAATGTACATTTAATGATAAAAAAAATCTGCTTATCGTATCAGCCAGTATATTGTAATCATGTCGATGTTGGGTAAGGATGCAGCAAGTCTCTCTTCTGCATGAATGCGTTTGTGGAATACAAGCTTCAAAAATACCTCTAGTAGTCAACTCTTATTTTCAAACCGAGTCCATCATGTTCGTCTGGTGCCTATCTCGCAGGCCAGCAATCATTGCACCTTGTTATCTTTGTTCAAATTTTTTTGGAGCTTGAAGGAAAACAAACAAGGCACGTTGTTATTTTACATCTGTTTCAGCAAGCACTCTCTGCGCTGTAAATATCCCCATTCCTCTTCGCATATCCTAAGCGCCTAACTATGAATATAGCTGTACAATAAAATGAAAAGCAATGCATTTGTAGTTTACACTGGTCAGAAGGAGGAAAGGAAAGGGCGTTGCTCTCCTGCTGCTCGGTATGCTTTTCAAATGATTAGAAACAAAGATCAGTGAATGTGGAAAGGAAAGTTGCAAATGTAAGAGACACTAAAATGAAGACTTTTTTACTTTTCTTTTACTTTTTAGTCATTTAGCAGATGCTTTATCCAAAGCGACTTACAAATAAGAAAAAGTAACTACAACTATAAAGTTAAAACTCTATAAATACTATATATACACACATTTAAGAAAATGGAGAAATTAAATAAAATGAAAAATGCATACAACAACATTTCAAAACTAAACATTTAAATGAAAACAAAAATAAAGCTAAAAACATTTCAAAATATTAAAACAACAAAAGGTATGAGTATAAAAATGATTCTAACATGACTCTAAGCCAAACACCCATATACATACATATATATATGTGTGTTATTTCATTTCCATGTAGTATGTTGAAGTCAGGTTACTAAAATAAATACAATTTATTAAAACTAAAACTAAAGAAAATACCTATAAAGACATATTAAATTCATACATAATTTATCTAAAATTAAAATAGATAACAAATCAAACGCCAGAAGTTTATCAGTAATCCTAAAAAAAAGAACACTGCCAAACACACATGCTAACAAGCAACAACTTACGTACACATAGTAAGAATTGTTTATAAAAACTAAAACAGAAGGGAAACAAGCAGTAAGAAAGAAGATAAATAAAAAGCGATACTTATATCCCCTGCCGGTGTCCCTGCCCGGTGGAGTCGCATGGTAGAGTCGATGGTCTTTACACTCTTCGGGCTTCTCACGAGGAGGGCTTCACACGACGGCTGCCGCAGTAAACTAAGCTTTTTATACCCATCTAACAAAATACTACTCCAATTCAGCTGAACACAATTTCCTGTTAATCACAATAAATGGCCAAGCAAGCGCCCGACACTGACAAGAGACGCGATACAGTACGAGACCAAACGCGATTTTAATATAAGACAGTTTTAATATGACTGCTGTGCAGGATGGCAGGAATATGGAAAATAATGTGATTATTATGTAGAATTGCAACTTGGAATGTTGGAATTTTCTACTTGAAGCAATAGAATCAAACACAGTTAATGACATAAACATTGAGCTTTTTATTTTAAAGAAGTGCATAAATAATTCCAATGACCTACATGACATGATTTATAACCTATTTAAAAATCTAAATGATTATCTTACACTTAGAAATCATAGACGCCCATCTTTGTTTCGTATATATAAATACATACACACACACACACACACACTTTACTTATGTATATTCATATATATATATATGTAAAACTTACCGTTGAGCTTTTAGATGTTTCTGTTTACTTCAGTTTTAGTGATTTTAGTATATAGTATTTTTATATGAAACTTCTTTCACTTAGTTACATTTCTAATTTCTTCATCTAATACTTATATTTTATTTCAGCTTTATTTAAAATATTGAAAGCTATTAATCATTTTACTTTTAGTAACCAATAACAACACTAATTCAATGGAAATGTTTGCTATCTAAATGTATATTTGTCAATATTTATGTATGTGTATTTTAACAATATGTGTGTTCCATTTTCAAAGGAGAATGAATAACTTATTTTTCAACATTTATTTACCTGACAAAAAAGGTTTGATCAATGAGTAAATGCGAACACAACAAATCCAGGCAAATTGACTTTAAGACCTCAAACTTCATACTGAGTGGAAATGCAGCTTTTTTTGTTTACTCATTCTAGCCCTTTTAAACAATCCACATCATGTAGTATTTACATTTATACATTAGTATTTAAATTTTTCATAAATAGTGAATGAATTCCAAATATAAATGTGAGTTTATGATACTCATGAGCAGTGTTGGGGGTAACGCATTACAAGTAACGCAAGTTATGTAGTAATATTACTTTTTTTCCAGTAACTAGTAAAGTAACGCATTACTTTTTAATTTACTAGACAATATCCGAGTTACTTTTTCCATTTATTGACTGACAGTGCGCTGTGTGAACATGATCTTACTGTAGTTCTAATTTACATTTACATTTATCAGACGCTTTTATCCAAAGCGACTTACAATTGCATTCAGGTTATACACTTTTTTGTCAGTATGTGTGTTCCCTGGGAATTGAACCCACAACCTTTTGCACTGCTGACGCAATGCTCTACCACTGAGCCACAGTAAAACTGATTCAGTATTCATCTAAATTAATTAAAACAGTGAAATGCAAACTCAGAGTATGATGCAAGCCTGCAATAATTAAATATGTTAAACAACACAAATATATCTAATCTCATTTTATTAACCAATGTCTTTGCTGCTGACCTTTGATGATCCTGTTCAACCATACTAATAAGCAAAAATTACTTTAGATAAACTAACAATTGTGCTTTGTTGTTGTTTTTTTATTGCTGAAGAGTGTTGAACCTTCTTTTTCTGCATTCTACTGTACAGACGTGAATTTACTCTTCCTTCAGCCTGAGGTTTATTCATTACACTTTTTGGTGTGAAAGGGCTTCTACATTTGCTATAAATATAACTTCTTGTATTAAAAACAAAGAATCGAGCCCTGCTCATATTTAAAAAGTCACGTGAAAGTAACGCAAAAGTAATGTAATGCATTACTTTCCATAAAAAGTAACTAAGTAACGTAATTAGTTACTTTTTTCAGGAGTAGCGCAATATTGTAATGCATTAGTTTTAAAAGTAACTTTCCTCAACACTGCTCATGAGGATGTTTTGTGGATTATAGTGAACACTGTATATAAACCTGTCACTATCCACGCTCATTCTGGCTCAAAGTCTCGATGAATTAATAATAATAATAATTCCTTACATTTATATAGCACTTTTCTGGGCACTCAAAGCACTTTTTACATAGAAGGGGGGAATCTTCTCAACCACCACCAATGTGCAGCATCCAGCCATATTGCGCCAGAATGCCCACCACACACCATCTTTTTGGGGGAGAGGAGACAGTGATGAAGCCAATCAGTGTATGGGGATGATTAAGAGGCCATGATGGTAAGAGGCCAATAGGTGAATTTTAATGATTTTTGGGATTTTTGGGATTTTTAATGACCACAGAGATTTAGGACCTTGGTTTAACATCTCATTCGAAGGATGGTGCTTTTTACAGTATAGTGTTCCCGTCACTGTGCTGGGGCATTAGGATCCACACAGACTGCAGGGCGAGCACCCCCCGCTGGCCTCACTAACACCTCTTCCAGCAGCAACCTAGTTTTCCCAGGAGGTCTCCCATCCAGGTACTGACCAGGCTCAACCCTGCTTAGCTTCAGTGAGCAACTAGTCTTGGGCTACAGGGTGATATGGCTGCTGGCCATACTTACTGTCATTATACAGAGTCTCTTGTAAACAGTTGCTGTTACCTTGTTTCCGATCGTCGAGCTGTACGGTGGCCAATATTGTCTGCACCTGATCCGCCCCCAACACATCTAATGCCAAACTGATAACCGAACAGAGCGATACATTTATGATTGGAGCAAAAAAAAAGAAAAGAGCATCAGGCGTGAAATACAGAATAAAAATAAATAATTTAGCCTGTGCAAGTCTGGTTCTTATCAGCACGCCGTGTCCCTCCCTTCTGCACCGCCGGCCTCGCCATGACAAATTTGATTGGCCAGGATAGAGGGAGAGTGGCACCTGATAACGGGGTGAAAATGTAGCAATGGTCTGATGCAGAATGAGGATAAGAGAAGCACGATTACGGCAGCAGGTGTCTTGAATTAAGCTATGCTCACACACACACACACACACACACACACACACACACACACACACACACACACACACACACACACACACACACAGAGCCTGTAAATGGTCAGAGTCTAATCTTGACGTGGACAGATCTGTGTCGGCTCTTAACACGGTTGTAATCACCACACCTCTACCACAGGCTGCTTCAAATGCCTCGATAACAGAGACTAGAGAGAGACAGTTCTGAATTGTTCCGACTTGGTTCCTGTTTTCTTTGCTCTGAGTGAGAAAATGTGTCTATAATAATAATAATAATAATAATAACAATAATAATATCATTATTATGTCACTGATTTAGATGTCGGCTAGTGCATTCGGTTTGCAAAAATATTCTTACATATTTTTAGATTCTCCTATATATCAAACTGTTTATTATTATTAATATTATGTCTCAGATTTGGAAGTTTATTGTATTCAGTTTACAAAACATATTTCTTAAATATTTTAAGAATGTCATTCATATCAGTTTGTTTATTTATTATTATTATTATTATTATTATATCTCAGATTCAAAGGTTGTTTATGTATTCAGTTTGAAAAAAATATCTTATAGCTGTGTAATTTGTTTATGTTGACAGAAAAACCTGAGATGCAGCACATCATTATTATTATTATTTAGTCTCTTAATTAGTTGTTATTGGCCTGTTGTTACTAAAAATATATATTTTAAGTTTATGTGTTTATAATGTATTTATTTATAATTTATAATTTCTTTAATTTCTCTATTAATTAATTTTGAATATGTAAACATAGTATATTTTAATTAAGATAACAGCCAGTTATGGCCACCAGATGTCTCTGTGTGTTGAGCACATGGCTTGTTGTTTGTTGTTGGTGCCATGTGCTGCTCTGTCTGTTGTCTGCCCCCTCCCATCTTGTTACCTCATCATTAATTCAGTTGCTCCACCTGTGTCCCCCTCGTTACCCTCGTTTGTCTCCTTATTTATCCTCCTGGTGTCTGTAGTCCTGTGCTGATCAGTTGTCTTTCGTCATGTGTGAATTATGTTGACTGCTACAGTTCTCTGCCTGCCTGCCTACTTGCCTTTCCCCTTCAGGGTGGTTTTTCTTCATTTTTGTTTAATTTTATGATTAAAAAGGAACCATTCTCTTACACTTGAGTCCTTGCCTTATTTCTCTCCTCACGCACCCTGACACTTTGGTTCTTTTAATTGTGATGATTTTGGCTCACATTTAACAAAAACCCACCAATTCACTATCTCAACAAATTAGAATACTTCTTAATACCATTACATTTTTTTATGAATTATTGGCCTTCTGGGAAGTATGTTCATTTACTGTATATGTACTCAATACTTGGTAGGGGCTCCTTTTGCTTTAATTACTGCCTCAATGCGGCGTGGCATGGAGGTGATCAGTTTGTGGCACTGCTGAGGTGGTATGGAAGCCCAGGTTTCTTTGACAGTGGCCATCAGCTCATCTGCATTTTTTGGTCTCTTGTTTCTCATTTTCCTTTTGACAATACCCCGTAGATTCTCTATGGCGCTCAGGTCTGGTGAGTTTGCTGGCCAGTCAAGCACACCAACACCATAGTCATTTAACCAAAGCATCTTTAAAAAGCTGGTCAGGAGAAGGAAGCATGAAATGCTTTAAAATTTCTTGGTAAACGGGTGCAGTGACGTTGGTTTTCAAAAAACACAATGGGCCAACACCAGAAGATGACATTGCACCCCAGCTCATCACAGACTGTTTGGAAACTTAATACTGGTCTTCAACCAACTTGGGCTATGAGCTTCTCCACCCTTCCTCCAGACTCTAGGACCTTGGTTTCCAGATGAAATACAAAACTTGCTCTCATCTGAAAAGAGGACTTTGGACCACTGGACAACAGTCCAGTTCTTCTTCTCCTTAGCCCAGGTAAGACGCCTCTGAAGACAACTGTAGCCAAATTCCTTGACGTGTCTGTGTGTGGTGGCTCTTGATGCCTTGACCCCAGCCTCAGTCCATTCCTTGTGACGTTCACCCAAATTCTTGAATCGATTTTGCTTGCCAATCCTCATAAGGCTGCGGATCTCTCGGTTGGTTGTGCACCTTTTTTTGGGGGTTCCACACTTTTCCTTCCACTCAACTTTCTGTTAACATGCTTGGATACAGCACTCTGTGAACAGCCAGCTTCTTTGGCAATGAATGTTTATGGCTTACCCTCCTTGTGAAGGGTGTCAATGATTGTCTTCTGGACAACTGTCAGATTAGCAGTCTTCCCCATGATTGTGTAGCCCAGTGAACCAAACTGAGAGACCATTTTGAAGGCTCAGGAAACCTTTGCAGGTGTTTTCAGTTGATTAGCTGATTGGCATGTCACCATATTCTAATTTGTTGAGATAGTGAAAATCAAAATCAAAAAGTCAAAATCATCACAATTAAAAGAACCAAAGACTTAAACTACTTCAGTCTGTGTGCATTTAATTTATTTAATACACGAGTTTAACAATTTGAGTTGAATTACTGAAATAAATGAACTTTTCCACAACATTCTAATTGATTGAGATGCACCTGTATATGACATTATAACCAGAGGTGGAAAGAGTACGAAAATATTCTACTCAAGTAAAAGTACCATAACATTAGTGCAATTTTACTACGAAAGTAGAAGTAAGAGTACCAGTCTAAAAAGCTACTCAAGTAAAAGTAAAAAGTAGCTAATTTAAAATTTACTCAGAGTAAAAATTACTTAGTTACATTTTTACAGTGGGAGGGACGAAAAAATGAGAGGGCCACATCTCTACACAGTGTAGATATAACCCTAATTAAACACATCTGATCCAGCTAATCAAATAATTTAGGCTTATTTGAAAACTACATGTTATGTGTGTTGGAGCAGGATTGGAACTAAACTCTGCAGGGCTGTGGCCCTCCGGGAACTGAGTTTGACACACCTGGGATGGGCCTATAAATCTCAAACTAGGTGTTTTTAATCAAAGGAATCAGTTATTTAGAATAATAACACATTTGGGCTATTACCAGGCAAATTAAATCAGTATCAACAAAATGTATCTTTGCAATGCAGAGGAAACACAGAAGATTCATCTTAAGTGGCATTTAGATGTAGCCTATTTACATACTGTTTAAAGCAGCACATGAATGCATTTAACCTGCAGTTACAAATTCAGAAATAATGTTTTGATATATGAGACATAAAATGTTGAATACTCATTTGAAATTATAAATTATAATAAAAAAATGAAAAGATACTTTACATGTGAAATTAAAACCGCCAATAGGTGTCATCAAGTCACCATTAATAAGTGAGTAATTGTGATTGAACCGAATCATTTAAATGGTTGATTAATTCAGGAACAAAACACAATCTTGCGCTCAGAGATGCAAAACTGTTTGGTGGTTGTGTTTGGAATTATATTTGTTGTCGAAAAAGACCAAAAACAGGCAATATGGTGTCTATAACCTGTAATGAAGTCTCTTAATTGATTTATTGTTATTGATTATATGTAATCATGCTGATTTTTGGAGAAATGTACTATTGATTTACTATATGAAATGATATAAATATATACATTTTCTGCCCTATACCTTCAATTTTATGATCATTCTAAATGCATTTTAACAGACTGAATCACTCAGTAAAAGAACACTCTCTAAATGTTTGTGCACATACTAATATAATCTACCAGACTTCATGACACTGTAGGAGTGTTTTGTTTCGTTTTTGGCAAAATACTGATAATGTCAAATCACCCATCGTTAAAACAACAATTACGATATTATCGCAGACGATATCGCACACCCTGTGCACCGCTGTATTTTTGTCTAATTTGTGCAGAACCTTTTGCTAAACTGTTAAAGCTTAATTTTAACCACCATTGCAACGATGCAAGTATTTACCTTACCTCTACGTGCTTGCGAAGGGCCGATGTCTTATGTTATTTTATAAGCTGCTAGTTTGGTATCACTAGGCAAACACAGCGTACATTGCATAATAGAGCATGGATATATGGCCAGGGGGTTCACTTAATTTCCTTCAAGTTCAATTTCAGCAGAATACGACGGGGTTTGGTTTTCAGTTGGTTCTGCACCATAACGCCTGTCTTGTCCATCTGCATCTTTCTTGTGATTTTAGCGCCAGTTTGTCCTCTTGCCCATTATGTACTGCAGTAGTTTCCAGGGAGCGTTTTTTTTTTACTCCGTAATGAATGTGTTTTAAAATGTAGTGAAGTACAATACTTCAAACAAAATATACTTGAGTAAAAGTAAAATTACAGATTTTAAAAGTTACTTAAAAGTACACAAAAAAGCTACTCAATTACATTAATGCGAGTACATGTAATTCATTACTTTCCACCTCTGATTGTAGCTCAGTTAACATTATAATTCATTATAGTCCACAAAAGAGTTCAGTCTCTGATCACTATCTGTCGAAAAATCGAGGGGCAGTTATGTTGTCCATTTGTCATCACAAATAAAACATTCAGCCGTGATTTTTACTTCAGTGGAAAATGACTTGAAGTGCAGCACGAATAGGCCCACGTCAGAGCTGAGAGACATGGGGAGATTACCGCTGTCAACCTCTGTCCTTTACAGAAAGGAAATGGAGAGTAATTCCTATACAAACTGTCTTTTTTCCACTCTTTTCTGTAATGCCAGGCTTGCCAACCTGCTGTTAAGGCCTGTTGGTCAGACCCCATGGAGAGGGCCATTGAACGGTACCCGAGAGAGGCAGGGGAGGGAAGGGAATGACTAGTGGGCATTGTGCTTGCTGAGAAAAACTGACGACTATATAATTAGGCACACAACATTCGTCTTGTGCTTCCATTCATTTCTTCTCTTTGTCTTTCTCGCCCACACTCTTTTCCGGCAGAGTGTGTGCTAATTAAGCATTGCTATTAGACAGCATGTAATTGGCTTGAGAAATAATGACAATCAAGTTTATTTACAAGGCAATTAGAATAAAGGGAGCCTTTGAACTGATAATAATCATTTATGACTAGGAACGAGAGATGAGAGAGAAAGAGTGAGAGAATTGTGGACCTTACAGGGCCATGTCTGCAACTACTTTGTGTAACATTTTGTAACATCTTCAATAGTTTTAAATGTTTTAATATAAATGTATATGTTTTTATTTACTCGTATAGGTCTATATATATATATATATATATAATTTAAGTTTATTTATTTATTGAGGATGCCAAATCGTATGTTTAATATTTTGTAACATTTTATATTTTAATTGTTTTAATATAAATGTGTGCATGTATTTATATGTATTATTTATATATACATATTTACATTTTAAATGTAAATATCAAATATACTTATGGATAATTGTATAAATATTTACTTTTTATATATATTTTGTGTTTATTTTGAATCTCAAATTTTTTAATATAAATGTGTATATATTGTTATGTATTTTATATATATTTTTTGTAATTTTATTTTACATTTATTTATATATTTTTGTAATTTAATCTTCTTTCTTTTTTGATGTGACAGGCTCTCCAAATGCTTTCCATGGCCCATGTAACTCTATCAAACTAGACATGGCTTTTGTTTATTTACTATGCAAACCTCATACAACCCTGCTGACTTTTCTCATCCTACCTTTTCTGTTGTACCATGTATTTGCGGTTGCAGGAAACAGCATTTCCCGATGAGCTGCATCGGAGAGTAGACGAGAAGGCTTTGTTAACTTTTCCTCTCCGCTCCCGTTCCCTTGTTACATTAGCGCGTTCAATGTCAAGCTTGTCAGCCGAGACACAAAGACCCGCTGCGTGTGGGTGATAACAGAATAACTACAGAATAACGGCAGTTTAATCATGCCTCGGGATGGGATGGAATGGCGTTGAATCTGGAGGAACTCTGGTGCTCTTGGCTATCTCTGCCTCTCATTTCTGGAGGTGACAGATGGAGCAGGCGTATTAAGGTGCCCCAGGGCGACCCTGGGTGCCTGTCGGTAGGCCAGGTTCAGCGGGAGCAGGTGGGCATCTGTTCTGCGTCCATAATCGGGCCCAGCCACATGACTCTTAGGCTGTGTGGCCTGCCCAGGCATTTGGACTCACTTGATCTCCAGGGGCTTTGATGGCTTTGACCCTACACCCAAATTGAGCAAGTTAGGTGAATCTAGGGCTGCAGGGATTCATTGACATCATCGATTATGTAGATTATAAAAATACATCGATTAGCATGGAGTGCGTCGATGTGTCGCACCCTTAGCCATGTCCATTGCGCGAGCCTGCAGTTATCCCTACTTAAGAAGTTAAAGAGTAGTATGGCAACATCACTTCACTTCATAGAGCGTTCATAGAGCATTATATTATCATACGACCATCAGAACCGCATATATATATCAGTGGCGAGCGGTGACTTTTTTAACCGGATATGCTGAGTGCCAAGATTAAGCCCCCCATCCTTGGCAGGTGTCGTTTTATTCATCTGCAATCTTTCTTCTATCATTTCAGGTTTATCCATAGTTATTCCAATGTTATAAAACAGCTGATTTTCCAAGTAAAAACCGCCAAATAACGTAGTTACGTCATGGTAATATTGAGAGCGTGGGGAGATGGGGGTTCCCAAGGTCTATACGCGTCTCTGCATCAACTGAATAATTTTTTTTCAGTGAATAGGAGTTAAAACTTTCACCCGACTGACAATAATAGTCCATGCAAAATACCCCCCCAAAAAAAAAATATATATAAATAATAATAATAATATCTTTAAAATATTGCCAAGTAACGTTGCAAACAACAATAAAATCACAGAAGGACTTTAAATGTAAGCGACACAAGTATACGGAAAACAAAGGTATTGTTTACAATTTTTTCAAATTTTCAAATTTTATAGACATTTTTAAAAACGTTTTATATTATTTACTTAGGCATGTTGACAATGACATCTTTAACATTGTCTATGACCAGATATGTTTTTGTGGACTTTCAAAAATTGCTTTGCTTGAGAATGCATGAAAATATACAATTATGATTTTTAATATTTATTTTATTTTGTCGAGTTAGTTTTGCATCAAACACAATGTAATTTTCGGCAGCCAAGATCTGGCAGCAACAGCTAGTGCATTATTCCACTTGGGCAAGCACTTTGCGGACAGCTTATCTCGCACATGAAATCAGCTCCCGTCACTGGCGTAGATTTACAGAAAATTACCGCTGTTTTCAAATAATTAATTGTACATACTTATTCCTAACACACATCTCAAATGACAAGCGATTAATTTATAATCGTGCTTATATTAATTAGCCCATGATCTCATTCTCTCAGATGGCCTGGGTATGCGTCGCATTCACAGCTTATAAGGACGGAACGCCACTGATATATATATATATATATAGCTGAACTGACGCCTTTACATTTTCAGGATTCACAACCGCATTCAAAGCTGCGCTGAATGACCGGAATAGCACGGGACATTGAGTTGCCTATATAATCATGACGGGTTTAATTCACTCACAGAGACGGAGAAGGAGAAATGATCTGCGTTCATCTTAAACCAGAGCTGCCGTCAGTGCTGTGTGTGTGCGATCGCGAGAGCTCTGAGACAAGTGCGCACCAAACGCGCTCTGCACTCGCTATCAAAGCTTTTAAAGTCATTTTTAGTTGTTTAACTGTGAGATGGATAGGACAAGTCTCGACTGGGCTCGTATATTGAAAAATGGGCTGTTAGCTGTGATGAAACTTCCCGGTGTTATGACGCCATTTTTGATTCCGTCGCTCTCGTGTCCTGAATGTGATTGTGACTTCAGCTGTTCATTCGTATACAGATATGTATTCAAGCAGTTGTTTTAATCTGCTGAATAAATATAAAGTCTCCCACCTGTAAGCAACTGCTGTCAGTCTCAAACAGAACTGTGAATGCAGCCATAATGTGCATTTCCATTGATTGTATCACTGCTCTGTAATTCTTTCTTTCTTTCTTTCTTTCTTCTTTCTTCTTTCTTTCTTCTTTCTTTCTTTCTTTCTTTTTATTAATTACTTATTGTTATAATTTTTTTTCTCTCTCTTTTCTTGTTATTATCTTTCTTTATTTATTGTTATGTTCTTTTTTTCTTTCTTTGTTGTTGTTGTTATTATTACTTTTTTGTGAAGTATTAATATACACAGTATATGTGTACATGGGCACCGCAAATCACATTTTCTTCCAAGTACATTTGTGCATGGGCAACAATGCACCCTGGCCCATATTAAAAAGTGAAAAGAAATCAGCCTCCTGTAGACACATCCCAACTTTAACAAGACCTTGATTCATATTTTTCAGCCTTAGAGGTAAACTACCCCGAACAGCAGCTGCCGTGTTCAGCTACTGATAGCGATTCATAGGCTCTGGCTTTAAATATTCAGCAGGCTTGGCGCTGAAAAGCAAGCCTCGGTAAATATGATTGGCAGAGGTGTTTTCAAAGCTGGGCTAATTCCATTAAGCTATTGATCTCCCATCGCTCCTCGCTGCCGCCCTTTTCTCTGCCTCCCTGCCCAACCGACCAGTGTTTACTCGGGCAAGACCAGCAGTCTGAGCCCCGCCTCAGGAGTTGGTTCTTTCATGATGGATATTAAGTTTTCAGAAATCTCAAAGTGTGATGCCGGTATGGAGTCAGTAAACAAACCAGCTGTAAGATTTAGCCGAATTAATATAATTGTGAAACTCGTGTATTAAATAAATTAAATGCACACAGACTGAAATAGTTTAAGTCTTTGGTTCTTTTAAATGTGATGATTTTGACTTTTTGATTTTGATTTTCACTATCTCAACAAATTAGAATATGGTGACATGCCAATCAGCTAATTAACTCAAAACACCTGCAAAGGTTTCCTGAGCCTTCAAAATGGTCTCTCAGTTTGGTTCACTAGGCTACACAATCATGGGGAAGACTGCTCATCTGACAGTTGTCCAGAAGACAATCATTGACACCCTTCATAAGGGCCATTAATTGCCATTAATTGCCACAAATATGAATTGCCAAAGAAGCTGGCTGTTCACAGTGTGCTGTATCCAAGCATGTTAACAGAAAGTTGAGTAGAAGGAAAAGTGTGGAAGAAAAAGATGCACAACCAACCGAGAGAACCGCAGCATTATAGAGGATTGTCAAGCGAAATCCATTCAAGAATTTGGGTGAACTTCACAAGGAATGGACTGAGGCTGGGGTCAAGGCATCAAGAACCACCACACACAGACGTGTCAAGGAATTTGGCTACAGTTGTCGTCAAAGAACTGGACTGTTGCCCAGTGGTTCAAACTCCTCTTTTCAGATGAGAGCAAGTTTTGTATTTCATTTGGCAACCAAGGTCCTAGAGTCTGGAGGAAGGGTGGAGAAGCTCATAGCCCAAGTTTCTTGAAGTCCAGTGTTAATTTTCCACAGTCTGTGATGATTTGGGGTGCAATGTCATCTGCTGGTGTTGGTCACTCGTGTTTTTTGAAAACCAACGTCACTGCACCCGTTTACCAAGAAATTTTGGAACACTTCGTGCTTCTTTCTGCTGACCAGCACACCAACTGATTTCATTTTCCAGCAGGATTTGGCACCTGTCCACACTGCCAAAAGCACCAAAAGTTGATTAAAATGACCATGGTGTTGGTGTGCTTGACTGGCCAGCAAACTCACCAAACCTGAACCCCTTAGAGAATCTATGGGGTATTGTCAAGAGGAAAATGAGAAACAAGAGACCAAAAAATGCAGATGAGCTGAAGGCCACTGTCAAAGAAACCTAGGCTTCCATACCACCTCAGCAGTGCCACAAACTGATCACCTCCATGCCACGCCGCATTGAGGCAGTAATTAAAGCAAAAGGAACCCCTACCAAGTATTGAGTACATATACAGTAAATGAACATACTTTCCAGAAGGCCAAAAATTCACAAAAAATATTTTTTTATTGGTCTTATGAAGTATTCTAATTTGTTGAGATGAATTGGTGGGTTTTTGTTAAATGTGAGCCAAAATCATCACAATTAAAAGAACCAAAGTTTTAAACTACTTCAGTCTGTGTGCATTACATTTATTTAATACACGAGTTTCACAATTTGAGTTACTGAAATAAATGAACTTTTCCATTACATTCTAATTTATTGAGATGTAGATAGATATATAGATAGATTTGTAGATTGACAAGTAGATAGATAGATAGATAGATATGGATGGACAGACAGACAGATGGATGAACAGATATGTAGATAGATAGTTAGAGAGATGGTCAGATATATGTCTAGCAGACATTTCTTGCTGGATGAAGGATCATCACCTTCAACTCAACCCAGCTAAGACAGAACTGCTTGTGGTTTCAGAAAACCCATTGTTTCATCACAATTTCACCTTCCAATTAGGCTCATCAACCATAACTCCTTCAAAAACAGCAAGAAACCTTATAGTTGTGATTGATGATAAGCTGAATTTCTCAGACCATATTACTAAAACTGCCCGGTACAGTAGATTTGCATTATATAATATTAAGAAGATCAGGCCCTTTCTCTCGTAACATGCAACACAACTCCTTGTTCAGGCTCTTGTTTTGTCCAGACTTGACTATTGCAATGCTCTCTTGGCAGGTCTTCCAGCCAGTTCCATCAAACCTCTATAATTAATACAAAATGCTGCTGCAAGATTAATCTTTAATGAGCCGAAAAGAACGCACGTCACACCTCTGTTCATCAATTTGCACTGGCTACCAATAGCTGCTCGCATACAATTCAAGGCATTAATGTTTGCCTACAGAACCACGTCTGGCTCTGCACCCCTTTACCTAAATTCATTACTTCAGACTTATATGCCCTCTAGAAGCTTGCGTTCTGCAAGTGAACGACGCATTACTGTACCATCCCAAAGAGGCACAAAATCCCTTTCACAGACTTTTTCATTAACTGTTCCCATCTGGTGGAATGACCTGCCCAACTCAATCCGAGCAGCTGAATCCTTACCCATCTTCAAGAAACGGCTAAAAACACATCTCTTCCATCTTTATTTGACCCTCTAACTCTAGCACTCTCTATTCTAATTTTATTTTATCTAATCTGTCTTCTTTTTTATAAAAAAACACAGACACATTTGACCCTCAATCAATTGCAAATTTATTCGCTACCTGCTAGCTTTTCTTGTAAAACTAAAAAGTTTATTTTTTCAATATTCTATATACTTGTTTTCTTAAAAAAAGAAAAGAAAATCCTACATGTACTGCGTTAGGCTAACCAGGACTTGTAATAGCACTTCCATGTTGTTGCTCTTTTGTTGGTTTTGATTGCTTCTATAATGTCCTCATTTGTAAGTCGCTTTGGATAAAAGCGTCTGCTAAATGACTAAATAAATAAATAAATACAAATAAATAAATAGTTTGATGGTTAGACAAAGGTGGATGATGGATAGATAGATAGTCAGACAGACTGGCAGGCAGACGGATGGATGGACAGACAGATGGATGGACAGTCATGTAGATATATAGTCTGAAAGATAGTTGGAGGGATGGTCAGATAAATAGTTGGATGGTTAGACAAAGGTGAATAATGGATAGATAATGAGTCGGATGGATAGATAGTCAGACAGATGGGTGGAATGGGTAGAGAAATGAATAGAATGAAAGATAGATTGACGGATAGATAGAATTATTGCAGGATGTGTTAGTAGTCAATCTCCAGATCAAACATGTAGGTTAATACTAATGTCACGCACGCCTGCACTCATACATCACATGCAAGAGTACACACGCTTTCTCCCAGCCATCATCATTTGCGGCACTCTGGCATTTTATCCTGATTGCACTTACATCAGTAATAGTGTGTACACGACCCTCCGTTCTCACGGGGGAGATTTCATTACATAAAAAATAAATTAATAATAAGGAAAAAAGAATGAAAAAGCTTGTCTTGCACTCTCTGCCTCAACTTTCAGTTTGATGTGCAAGAGATCTAGGCAACTGGCCATGTGTAAAAAGGAGGCATTTGGATTCATACTCCGTCTTCTAAGTAAATACTGCTGGGGGAATGGAAAAGATAGGCAGATAGTGACTTTTATTGATGATTATGATCTTAGATAGGCCTGTGTTTTACTTTATTACGATTCAGACTTGCCAAGAGACTTCAGTTTAGCACCTCTTAGTTCCTTAGACAAGCACATTTGACATCTTAAAGTGAAAACGTGTCATTTTTCCCACTGATTTTTTCTTCCTCTGCTTGGACAAACAGATCAAAGCTATATCTTGTCCTCACCGTCATTTTCCTCAACAACAACAACGGATAGACAGATAGATGGATGGAAATATAGATGGATATATTGAGATAAAGAAAGACAGGTAGATACAGAGAGACTATATATATACATACATACATATATATATTATATATATAGAGATGGACGTATGGATGTACAGACAGACAGATGGTTATGTGAATAGGTGATTGGATGGCGCCGATGTTACGGGCGTCCCGAGTTCGAATCCTGGCTTGAGGGCATATCCCAATCCCACTTCTTTCTCTCTTTCCTACTTTGCTTTCTGTCTATTCTACTCTGCCCTATTGTAATAAGGGCAAAATGGCAAAAAAAACACTACAATGAAGTTGTAGATAGATAGATGGGCTGATAGATAGATAGAAAGATCGGTGATAGGTGAATATAGATGAAGATAGATAGATAGGTGAACATGCAGACAGATATTTAGATGGATAGACAAGAGCATCTGAGTTCCTATTGATTTGATTCGGTTGGACAAACAGACGCAAAGTTGATTTACGTCTTGTCCTACCTGTAAACATCCTCAACAACAGCGCATTTCCTTCACGTTCTCCCGCAAAGGTAACAAAGCGAACAAAGGGTCTCTGCCACTGCTCTTAAACGGGGAGCCTGGCTCGTCAGCAGTTTAACGGCTGATTGATGACATAGAAGTGAGGATGATTGTGGGACGTACCAGCTCCGAGTGACAAGCAATTACTCACTTCATGTAATGAAAACCTTAACACCAATCATTGGGGCCTTTACACCGTGCTAATGCCTTATGCAATATTATACATTCTCTCCCATCAACAGCCGCATCCCGCGGGTGTCGGTTTAGACGTTTGCTAAATAACATCATTTGTAATAGGCAAAGCGAGAGAGTGCATGAGACGAGGATGCTGTACAGGTTTTTAGGGCACAACACACTAGAGGAAGCTCAGAGAGTTTTACGGATAGTGCTGTTTAATGTGCGCATTTGAGAGTGTGGAAAGAGCTGGGTCAGTTTGAAATCAAACGTGAACACTGCGAATTGGTTTTCCAAAAGCATAACTGGATCATAATGTTCATCTACGTGCAAGTTATGCATTTTAAAAAGCAGTTAGCTACACTACAACCTAACAAAAACTACCAAAGCTACTTAAAGGCGCAATATCTTTTGTAACCTGTAACTACCTACCTATTTGTTTCATATTATTATTATTATGATTTATTATTATAAATATATTTATTATTGATAAACTATTATCAAAATATCTGCACTAATATCATGGTACTGAAAAACATATTATTATTATTAATAGTAATAATAATTATTAATTATTATTATTATTAATAATTATTATTATTATATTTTAAATGGTTAAATGTATCTGATTTAGGTGGCAGCATTTTAGCCTTACCATATTTGAATCTTACAGTAAATATACATTTACAGTAAATACAGATAACAAACTAGAATACATTCCTTTCCCTGAAAACATTTTAATAGTACAGTTTTGAAAACTGTATTCTAATAAATATTTGACTATAAATAGCTGAATCCGTAAATTATTATTGTGAACTTGTTCTTTTATATGAACCACCACAATGAGTAAATTCACTTGAATGAATCAGACTTTCAACACAACATACGATAAATTGAGAGCATCTTTGATTATTTCCTCATGTCAGTCAGTAGTAAAGTTGCAGGTATTAACAACGATACACACGCACAACAGTGGCATTTGGTTGTGTTTCACAATAGTTGTTGTTGCTGCTTTTAGTTATTTGTTTAGTTTAATTATGTACTATTTTAGATACAGCAACTGTAATATCACAGTACTGAAAAACTCAAGTTAGCTACATCACTACTTTCAGCTAGTTACTCCTTTGCTAACACTGTCACTGTTTTCTCTGATGTAGCGTAACCTCTAGTGTTGGACGTCTACAGCCTTATTTGGTCTGCAGTGTTACATCGTGAAGGTTATATCCGTGGCACCTTTACATCAGAGTCATTAACGCCTGCTCATTATCAAAATATTGGCGTTGGTCTTAGCCAGAGCTAATAAGCAGCAGAATCAGGCCCGTGTCAAATGCGCGCTCTCGGTTGGCTTATGTGTTGCCGTGGAAACAGAGACTTAATTACCACTGCTATCCATGGCCTCTTTTGATGGAGCTCAGTCTGGTCGCGGCTCCGGCGCTCTGAGCTCCGTGAGGTGAGATTGCAAGCTCGGGCTCTCGCCGCTTGCGCAATACACTGCAATTACTGCATGCTCCTCCCGTTTACGCAAATCACTGTAATTATTCTCCATTTGGATGTGCTTATTTCCAACAGGTGCTATTTGAATAAATACAAAGCTCCTCGTGACCCGGAGGATACAGAATATTCGAGTTATTGGGCAGAGTTGGTATTTGAGTTATTGCTTTTTTTTTTTTTTTTTGCTTTGCATTTAGTTTTAAAACTCCAGGAATCTAGCCAGACTGCATTTAAATGGAATATAGGTGGGTGGGACAAGTTATCACACTTTTTACTCTAGTGAATATTCAGTCAGGGTTGGTTTATTTTTGAAAGTCAGTTTTGGTATAGACACAAGCCTTAAAGTCTTGGCTACAGAACACACATTTAACTTTTTTGCCGCTATTCCCGGAAGCAAGATACAGTTTGTGAAGTATTAAACTTTTCTATGTCTCAATAGCAGTTACAATCGGTAATAGATTAGCTTTAAAAATGATTATTATTTAAGAATTTGTTGAACTGTCAAAATCTAAATTCACAATTACTGAAAAAAACAACAATTTTAAGATAACATTGAATATTAATATTATTAATATTATTAATTAATAATAATAATATATTAATAGTATGTACATTTTTATCTAAAAATAGAAAACATAATAATAATAATTATTATTATTATTATTTACTTATCATTGTGTCACAAAAATTGATATTAATTTGAATTAGGTAGTATTTATAACTTTACTAGATATTGTTATTATTAATTTATTATTTACTGCTATAATTAATTGATAAACAATTATTTAGAAAATAGCCACACTCATATCACAGTACATAATAATAATAATTATTATTATTATAGTTTTTTATTTATTTCTGTTGTTTATTATTAGCACTAAAAATACTTAAATCGAATCAGTTAATCATTTTTATAATTTAAAAAAATAAAAATTATTTGAGAAAGTTTTAAACTAGATGTTTGAAATTATTATTATTATTGTTGTATTTAGTTTTGTTTTATTATGTATGTATTTTTGATTTAGTCAGTTTCTAACACATAAGCTATTTTTTTTCTTCACATAAACATGTACAGTAAATTAGATAAATTCAAAACTAGAATTTATTTTATTTTATTGTAACAGGGATTGTGAACCATTTTAAGTTCCAAAACATTAGATTAGTTTATTATTATTAAGGACTTTTAAACATGATGTTTGAAATCAACATTTACAACCATTGCTACAGAAAATAAACATTTGTATAATTGGACTTTTAATTCAAAAACTCGAGATGTAGCACTTGTGACATCTCACACCCCAAACCTAAAAAAGCCAATAACTTTAATTAGGATTTAATTTAAAACTTTGCTCTCTGTCTCTCTGTGATTTTAGTTTCTGCTGAGCCATCTGCGCAGGGTTGAGTTGGGCTTTTTATAGTTTCTCACCTGTCATGCCATCAGTGTGTAGAAAAACAGGGATTTTCACTGGTATGTAAATGGAGAAAGCTAAAAAATAACAGCTTTCAGAGATGAGGAACTTTTTTGCAGATTCGGTTCCCTAGAGAGCGTACTCTTCAATGAAAGAAGAGCATGTCGGGAGAGACTTTGTGCCATACTGTATGTAAAATTAAAGGTGCACAAGATGTTTCGCAGCATATGGAACACACTAACTGTCAAAACTCACAGCGTATGAGTATTCCTCACAAATATAGTCAAATTATAATGCTATGTGTTAAATGTGCATGCGAAATTGCCAAAACAAACATTTTATTAATCAACATTTTGTTATATTCCAGTAAACTTTAAGAACATTCAATTTAAGAAAATTTTGTAATGTTTATGATTGAAACTAACTATTTTAGTGATCTTTCACCTCTTAAGTAGATTTAAATGAATTAATGTATTTATTTAGACTAGAGAATAAGAAAATGCTTATTTTATTTGTTTCCTTGTTTATTGTTTTATACATTTTAAATGTTTTTTAAATATATTTTAAAGCTTTAACTTTTCTGTTATTAATAGATTTATTTTTAATTTAGGTGTATTTAGTGCTGTCAAACAATCAATCGCGATTAATCACAGCCAATATAAAAGTTTTTGTTTACATAATATATGTGTGTGTACTGTGTTTATTTGTAATGTATATATAAGGTATATATGATATAAATTACATGAATATATGATATGTATGTGTGTGTATTTATATATATATACATTATAAATAAACAGTACACACACACATATATAATGTATATATAAATACACACACATACATATCATATATTCATGTAATTTATATCATATATACATATTTAATATATATATAACATATTTGTTCTTAAATATATACATGTATGTGTGTGTATTTATATATACGTAATAAATATACACAGTACACACACATATATTATGTAAACCGCATTTGTTTTATTGGATCGTTTGACAGCACTAGTTGTGTTATTTTTTACTGGGGAATATAATTAAAATACAGAATAAACTAAAACGTTTTTTAACTTTTCATTTTTCATCTTTGATTCCTACATACTTTCAAGGTTTGTGCTTTTATAAATTAATACATAATAAAAATAACTATTTTCTTTTATTTATATATATATATATGTGAACTTTTCTGTAATTTATTTATATGTATAATATATTTTTTACTTTGTTACATTTATATATAAAAAAAAATGTAAATAGAAGAATAAGATGAAAATACTAATTAGAAATATAGATCTTTATATATATATATATATATATATGTATATGTATCTTTTATCTCTTGGGTGCTTTCGTTTGGTTGAACAATCCATAGCTTTTTTGTAATCCGGAGAGATGCCAATGACATTTGACGGGTCAGGAACATTTAAAAGGATGTTTACTGATTTTGTATTTACTCGATTCCTTGCTTTTTGTCTAACACAGGAAAATCAACTTAGCTTATTCCTGCAGAGCGCGATCAATAGGCTGATAAGTGTATTGATGGCTGAGTGTTTCCCTTTGTAAGTTTCCTTCTGCACAGGCTGCCGTGAGCCCGACGGAGCCTCAGTATCATCCGAGTCTCAGAGGCCCAGAATAGCTTGTGGATGACAAAGTGCCGTCTCCTTCCTTCTGTCTTTCTCGTTTTCTTTTCCCTTCCCCATGCCACATATCTCCCGTTCTCCAGGCACGCTCAGTCTGACATGGATGTCTTGCTCAAAATTTAATGCTGTTTTTTTTATATTCTTGACTCATTTCCCTATATGAAAATGTATGATGACATTCTCTAGGTTCCATAAAGTATTCATAAATGTCATTACTAATATCTTTCATAGATCATTTAAATTGATCCTTCTGTCTGGTGTTATCCCCAGTCGCTCCACTCGGATCTGTCAGATAGAGAAGGAGAGAGATGTGGAAGAGTGTTTAGGTTTGTGTGTTTATTTGGGTGTGTGTACACACACACACACATGCAGCAGGGGGTCGACTGCTTGCGTGTCAGCAAGGTGTCACTTCACGAGCCATCACAGAAAACTTCTATCCCTCCGCTCCTGCCTGTCAAAACAGTTACTTATCACTCCATCTCATTCCTCTCTTCCCTTCCTTCCTTTTATATCCCTCCATTTTTCTTCCACCCCAGGATTTGTTGATATTTTTTAAACAACATATATTGCATGTACTTTAGAATCTGGAATATTTTATTATACTCATGAATTTGTCATTTTAATTATATATTACACATTGAAAATAAATTAAATAATTAACAGGTCTAAAACAGTTAACTAGTTAAAAATTAAATAAGTAGTAAAAATAAATAATACAAAAATAAAGTTTGGAATTAAATGCAAATTAATAATTTAATATAGATCAGTTAAATAAAAAAATGTAATAATGTAGCACTGTTTATTTATAATTCATGTGTAGTAAATAAAATTGCACATGTAAATTAAAATATAATTAAAAGTACGTGTGTGTGTGTGTGTGTGTGTGTGTGTGTGTGTGTGTGTGTGTGTGTGTGTGTGTGCGTGTGTGTTTGTGTGTGTGTGTGTGTGTGTGTGCGTGTGTGTTTGTGTGTGTGTGTTTGTTTGTGTAATTTAAAGGGGTCCTATTATACTTTTTCACTTTTTGAATTTTAGCTAGTGTGTAGTGTGTATGTTTGGGCATAAAAATATCTACAAATCAAGTCCACTCCAAAGGGAGATATTTCGTTTATATTTACATTTAGTCATTTTGCGGACGCTTTTATCCAAAGCAAAGTTTAAAATCATTTTCAAGAACAACAACGAACGGCTTGTTTTTATTTCAAAGTTGATTTCCTGTATTTGTGACATCACAAAGATAAATCCCGCCTACTGGAGTTTGAATGGTTGGGGGGTGGGGAGAACGCTTGGTTGAGCTCTGCACGTTTTTAAAATCGAAATCCCATGCGGTTCTTTTTATATCACTGTAGGATTTCTGATTTCTGAAGGAAATCAACTTTTTTTCAGAAAATGTTGGATGTAATTTTCATTTCATCTTGCATATAATGTCTGATAAAGCAGCATTTGTGAGCGGAGCGCTGTTTTGTGTACAGCGTTACCGGGGAAACCTCGATCTCTACCACTCCAACAGCACCTCCCGCTGGCAGATAATTCATTTGCATATATATGCGGCAACAAATAGTGTAAGTCTGTGGGACTATGGTATAAATAAATTCAACTGTATAACAGTTTCACTGCAATTCAAGTTATAATGTTAGAATTAAAGAACAGTAAACATAATACATATTACCGTAGCACTTATCTGTTCATAGTCAATGCAGTTATTTTTAAACTGTTGTTGACATCCCATCAAAAACGTTTGATATATTGATGAACTTGCTGTTTTGGCAAGGGGTGGGGCAATAACGCAGTCTAAGCTGTTTGCCAATCACAACGCACTGGCACAGCTAACCAATCACAACACATTTCGTTTTTCGGAAGGCGGGCCTTCATCAAACCCGGAACTAATCGAGTCGTTTTTTGTCAGGTTGGGTAGAAAGGTTTTGTAATAATGTCAATTATGTGTAAAATAATGCGATTTTCGAACCACCAATCATGAGAGCGTTTTCTAGTACACCCCCAAAACAAAATCAGGACTTTGTAAAGGAGCATAATAGGACCTTTTTAGATTTGAATTAAAAAATAATTTGATTGTTATTATTATTATTTTTTATGAGGAATTAAAGCTGTGCATTTCAAAACTTATTTGCAAAAATAAATAAAACAAATTAAAGAACAACATGTTTGGGATTAAATGCAAATGAATCATTTAACATAGAACAATTAATTTGAAATAAAATAAAATAACATTCTATTTCCAAAAACAAAAAAGTTCACAGATTCACCATTTACACTGCTGACGTTTAATACTCTATTATTTTAGCATAGCATACCATAGCACAAATCAATAAATACATTTAAAAAATAAATTAATTAATAAATTAATCTTTAAAATATTTAAAAACTGTATGAGTTTTTCTCTACTGATACCTATGATAATGACATCCCAACCAAAGTTTGTCAAACTCTTATTACAATAACATGGTTATTCATTATTATTATTATTACTGCATGCACTTGTTGCCTCCTATTGAAATTATGCTGACATTTTAAAAAGTGTTAATTTTTATGGCTAAAGTTTATAGAAGCTGAGCAGGCTTGATTAAGACTGATTGCAGTAACATTAATTACAGGTGATCCTGATGGCCCTGATTTGGTGCTTGCTCTTGTGGACAATGGGCCGTTTTTTAAACATGTCTTCAGAATGAAAAAGCCCTTTGTCTTTCCTGCAAGCCTGAGACAAAAGTGAGGGATAGAGACGGAGAGAGAAAGAGAAAAGAGACTGTGAGAGCGGATGATGTGATTACGAAGGCCACTGAGGGAAGTGGAGACCCAAACTATCTTTCGAGTGATTAGGCTTTGTCTTGAACTCTGAGTGCTCCTGTCTATGATTAAAATGTCAGAGGTGTGTGTGCGTGAATCCATATTTAAGTGAGGAGTGTGTATTCCTGTTTTTCAAGTGGAGGGTGAATATTAAATAGCTTGAAGAGACAAGACAAAGGACAAAAATGGCCCCAATTGTTTGTAGAGCCATTGAGAGGTCAGGATTGATGGGAAACACTTAAATGTTGTGTCATTTTCCTCTTTTTTTACTTCCCTAGTCATGTGAAACAATCCTTAACTAATTTAGTTTTCCAAAAATGTTTTTTTTTTTAAACCCACATGAGTTTTATTTCATGTGCAAACCACAAATAGAGTCAGTATGACGTTATTCACCAAAAATCTTGGGTAGAATTGTTTCATTTGTGAACAGAATATTCCTTTGAACTGGATCTTTTCAGTGAATCATTTGATTCATTTTACAAGCCCGGTCTGAATGATTTGTTAATAAATCTAAAGGTGTAGTCAGATCCACAGGAAATGTCACATGAGGATGAAATATTTCCCTATGCAGATTTTGCAACAGTCTGGTCTAGTCACGATAGTTCAGTGGAGAGGTTTTTGGAGCATTTTGGTAAATAATTTCAACATGAAGATTTGAAAAAGAGTGCATAAGTTGTAGGGAACACTTTTAGGATATTTGCATGATAATTTATGATATTTGTTTTTCTATTTTAAGCTAAAGTCCCCCTTCAGGTCTACAGAGACAATCTTTGAAGCATTAATTCAACCAAAAATGAAAGTTGTCATTATTTGTTCACTCTCATGCTTCAAATCATTATGACTGTCTTTCTTCTGCAAACCCCAAATATAGAATTTTTGACAAATGTGCTCTACAATTGTAGCGAGTGAGGACTGAAGCCATTTACACAAAAAATCTTAGATTTTTTTTATTTGTGAAGGAAATTTTATTTTGAACCGGATCTTTGCAGTGAATCATTTGATTCAGTTCACAAACCTAATCTGAATGATTCGTTAATGGATCTAAAGTTGTGGTCAACATTTACCTTTCTTTGGTACATTTTTTGCAGACGAAATCCAGTAAGTTCCCAGATTCGTGAAATTTCCCCATACTTTACTAATGTGACACACCTTAAAGTCCTGTTCACACCAAGAATGATAACTAGTGCCGATCCTAGACTTCTGGGGGCCCTACGCAAAACTGTGTTTGGGGTGGGTTGTTGGGATGAAAGACTGGACGAAATTTGTCCGCATTTGTCCGTGTTTCACTCCATCTCAAATCGTGCTCATGGAAAGCACTCGAGAAACAGTATCTCTTCCTTGGCTGGGTACGCTTTCAACTTGTTGTTTTTAGTAAGAGTAAGAGACTATACGACATTCAAATCACATGATTTGGCAGTTTTTTTATGTAGAGAGGGTGACAGCATACCACATTCAAATAAATGACTAATCATGTTTTCATAGCCGCTGGCCAAATTCAAAAGCGAAACTAAAATGAAAACATCTTTGAGAGCAAGGGGCCCCCTGGTGTTTCGGGGGCCCTACGCAGCATGCATATTCTGCGTATAGGGAGGATCGGCTCTGAGCGGAGGATATCTTTAAACTGTTGAGCTCGTGATAGCAGGATGGATTCTGATTGCCTGTCAATGTTTTATTGTTCATTAGCTATAAAAAATTGTTCTGAGAGTGATTCCAACAATATTGTTTCTCTGTGCCTTTGTTATAGCTGTGGTGTAAATTCTGCTATTCTTTAATATTGTGAATGATTTTTGGAACTATATCTTTAGCTTTATCTTCATAGTTATCGTTCTTGGTGTGAACAGACCTTAAGTGACAGTTAACATCTCGTTTGAGGGGAAGGTTTTCAGCAAACTTTGCCATAAATTTCAAGATTGAAAAAAGGTGCACAAGTCTTATGGACATTTTTATGATACTTTACGGTCTTTTTTGTTTTCTTTATAAGCTTGAAAGCTCAGTTCCTGTTCATTCTATGGAAACTACTGACCAGCACATTATTCGAAATGTCTAATTTTGTACCCAAGAGAAAACTACATTTATAAGTGTTTGGAACAACATGAGGGTGTGTAAAGGACAACTGAGTTCTCATTTTTTGGACAAACTAATCCTTTAACATAAGCTTTTCCAGCTTCTGCTCTTGCCCGCACACATTCCGCTCATCTAATGTGGACGTTTCCAGAGGCGTCACGTCGCCAGTAGCGGCTTCATCCTCCCCCTCTTGCGTCAGCCCTCTTCAAACATCTGACACTCCGTGCTCATCCTTTGACGCCCGTTTGCGCACAGCTAAAATCAGCTCATGTTCCAATAATGCCCCAGAGTCTTATTTTCTCACCCCCCTCCTCCTCCCAAGCTTTACTTCCTCCACCCTTTGGAAAAAATAGAAAACGCTTGTTTGTTTATCATTCCGGCACACTTTCGCTCCAGGCCTGGCATGTTGCAGCACGGTGGAGTTGAGTGAAGCACAGTTGGTTAAACCCTTTATTTTTTCGATAAGCTCGTCCCTTTTGCCACTCCCTTGCATTTCCCAGTTTAGGCTCTTTGGTAGCTGTCCGGTGCTGAAACGCAAACTCTGCTTTACTCTTTCAAGGTGGTTTGTGTAATTTTGTACTGTGTAAAAATACTTTTTTTTGTATCCTGGCTTAATATGCAGAGACAACTATAAATAAGCCCTTTCTAGGTTGATTCCCCCGAAGAGTGTTAAGGTTGTTGCTCTGTGGTGCTTTCAGAACTGCTGTTTGTTTGAATATCTCAACCAGCCCAACAGAGTAACACTGGCTTAACTAGTAGGGCATGTTGGGGGTGGTGTTTAGCCACATTTTAGAAAAATGCAGATTATTGTGCAATTCATGTGAATGGAACACAGGCCACTGTCGAGTGCTGAAATACATCTATCTTGGTTTATATGAAATCATTTGCAGATGTTAGACTGATTTATTTTGAACTTATATATAACCTTCAAATGAATGATCTGTTAATATATGAGACATAATATATATATATATATATATATATATATATAATTAAATGGCGGGATATAACTAAAAAATCTGATGTTAGTTTATGATGCCAAATATTTTAACAGGTACATAATAATAATAATAATAATAATACATTTATTTATTTGATGATAAGTGAATGATTGAATTATGCATATTTGTATTGGAAAATATAATGAAAACAAAATGTCATTTTTCATGATGCCAATTTTAATAATAATAATATTTAATAATAATAATAATAACAAATGTATCTATTTGTTTGTTTGTTGTGTTTATTTGTTTGTTTGAAGATTGTTGTAAGTTTGTTTGTTGAAAAATAATGGGGGAAAAAAAGGACAATTTTGAATACCAAGAATATATTCAACACTTCCGTCATTCTTTAAATGCAATATCATACATCAAAAACTCTTTTACTGTGTCTATATTTTATATTAACGTCCCAGTGTATTACCCAGTCTTATACAATATCCTCTCAGTTTCCATAACATTAAGCATGGGCGAGGGGTATGAAAATCATCTCTGGCGTGCATTATTTTCTGCACTGGTGGTGGGAGAGAGAGCGAGATTGAGCACCGAGACGCAAGCTGTGTGTTTTCTCCGCCTGGTGTGCCAAGTGTAGGTTGCCTTGGACGAGAGTATGGGAACTGGCTCCGTTCTGGAAGCATGGAAGGGTGAGAGAGAGCTCACAGCATGACTCAGTCTAATGCAGATGGCCTTGGATGGTATAAATGCAAGCGGGTGGGTGGGGCTTATGTGGGTGGGAGGGTCAAGCAAAATGGCCATGAATATTTATTGCTTCAAGTGCACCAAGTGAACCCGAGTTCCCCTGATTAGAGGTCAGGAGCATAAGGCATCATTTGAAAGCAGTATTAGCACGTACATCACAAAACCACATGCGCACACACGCGCAAGCTGTCTAATTTCATGTCATTCCAGTTTAGACTGCCTATTTGGTGTCCATACATCAAACAGTTATCTGTTCCAGGGCTTACTGTGTTTCAAGCTTAGATCTTCGCAATCAACAGAAGCATCGAATTTGGCATCAATGAAAGAAATGCAAAGTGATGTTACTGCCAGCATTACCAATGAGGATTCATCCACTGTGTAAATACTGTTATTTGCTCTGTGATTTCTTGCCAGAGGTATGAAACTGCTTTGAATGGTTTTGAGCTTTTCACTAACTCATAATTTTTTCTCTCTCATTCTCTTTTCCATGTTTTCAACAAAATCACTCCCATGTTCTTCAAATCAGGTAAGATGCATTTTCGGTTTAAAATAGTGGATGTTTTTCTTTTATCAGTAACATGTTTAGTAGCGTTTAGGTTGAAAGTTTTCTCTTTAAGGTCGTCTAATATGTTGGAGCAACAGTTTAAAGATAATCTTTCTCATAAAGTTTTTACACCATCGACATATTCTTGCGTTTTAATGGCAAAGACAATAGACGGTATCTCTATCTATTAGTATGGAGGTTTGTTACCACTTCAGTAACAGAACTATCATTGAGCATGTATGGTGTTGAATGTGTAGACATGTGTAGTAGATTGTGTTTGCATCACTACATGCTGCATCTGAAATCACATACTCTCTGAGTTGGTACTTCTTTTGGATAAGTAGGTAGTTTGCGACCGACCATTTAAAAAGTACAAAAAAGTACAAATTAATGTAAAACATCTACCCTGTTGTCATTGTCACATGACTTATGGCGTCAGTAGTAGGTCATATGGGTATTTTCCCCCTAATGTTCTATGAAAACTGTAATTTGCACATAATGTTTTCACTTACTGCAAAGTAGGGATGTATGCATACTTGGACGAAGCCTAAGTTCTGGTGCTAGTGGCACTAACAGAATTGCAAAAATGATGACTTTTAAAATATACAAATGCTGTTTATTTATTTAAATACAAAAATACTTTGTTTTTTTGTTTGTTTGTTTTGTTTTGGTTTGGTCTTTTTGTGTTTTGTTACGGTTTTGTATTTTTTTTAGGTCCTGTCAAGTTTTTCTTTGTTTTGTTTGTTTGTTTGTTTGTTTGTTTGTTTGTTTGTTTGTTTGTTTGTTTGTTTGTTTGTTTGTTTGTTTCTTTCTTTCTTTCTTTCTTTCTTTCTTTCTTTCTTTCAATTTCATCCAATATTACAGAGGTTATACACTTCAACTTTTTCCATCATTAGTCAAATTTTGATCCAACTGCCAATGATTTACCTCATAGTCATCATGTATTAATTAAACTTTGCTCTGATTACTAAACTACTAAATACTTCCCTCAAAAATGACATTTCTGTCATACATACAAAACCATGAAAACCATTTCATAAACCATGAAAGTAGTTGTTATCAGCTCATACCAAGTGTGCCACACAAGTCTTCAAAAGTGAAGCCAGAACGTTTCGATCGCCCCCAGGTGACTGGCTGCAGTATAGGTCATAAACCCCGCCCTCACCATGTAATCTAATGGGACGTGAGACAAACTAAATAATTAAATTACACTTTAAATACATTTTTTCCAAAGGTAGTTCTTAGCATGCAGATGTATTTTCAAGTGTTCATTTTTCTAATAAGTTTGCTTTTAATTAGTTACTTAAAATTAATTAAAGTTACTTTTAATTCGCTATAAAAATGGGGTGTGGTGTCATGATTGTCAGTTTGCGATTGGGTCTGAGGGATTTTGGGTGGGACTTTGATACCACGGCTCTACCTCACGACACTACTGCACAGGCTCTGGCTGCAAATTACATCATTTTCGCAAAATAGCAGCGGCCATACTGTGAATGTTTTGGCTTCACTTTTCTATAGTGGAAGAAAGTGGAGATGTGTCATCCCTCTTTTTTACAGTCTATGGCTCCATGGGCCTGTCCACATGGAGACACGTTTAGCTGTATACGTAAACATTTTGTATCGTAATGGTGTTTTGTCCAGACGGATCCGGCTTTTTGGAAGCCTGAAATCGAAAATTTAAAAAACCGGGTCCCAGAATTTATTAATCTGAAAACAACACCCACACGTTTTCGTGTGTACAGCCAATCCGTATATTTTGCGATACGATGATGTCATCACCCCCACGTCTCGACCTTATAGTTAGACACCGCTACATCACGTAACAGCAACAACAACATGAACAAACACTGAACAGCTGTATTTTTTATTAATAAACAGATTAATAAATAGTGTAATAAGTGTATTGTTCCATGTTTGTATTTGTTGTTGTGTTTGTATACAGCACGCAAAGTTTAAGCACATGTCGTCTTCGCCATTTTTAGTGTGGTAGAATTTAGTGTGGTAGAACTACATTTATCTCTGTGGTAGAATTACAGCACCACTTACTGGTCTGGCATGTACACTATATCATTTTGAGTCGGTTTCTGTGGTTTCATGTGTACGCAGATACTTCTTGAGACAATGCTGTGTTTACGTAATTTTTTTTTTTAGAACGAGGGAAAAAAAGTGGATGAGCCATATATCTGAAGTCATATGATAGTTTGTGAAAAAGAATTATGAAGTACAATCTTGCTTGACAGCAGTGGTCACCATTCACTTTTACTGAATGGAAAAGAGCTGCGTGTATATTCAGGTAAATGTCTATTTTTGAGTTTCACTGAAAAATCTAAGTCAGTCTGGTTTCAGAATACATGAGGGTGAGTAAACGATGACAGAATTTAAAATGTTGTCTGAACTGCCCCTTTGAGTCTTGGTTTACATAACCATTTAACTTTTAAATTTTTGGACCGGTAGCCCAAAGGCAATTAGTAAAAGCAGTGAGAATGACAGTCAGGCTTTAGTTTACCTTAATCTATGTCACTACCAATGCTTGGGGCTGTCCTTCCTATCTCTTTTTCTTGCCGTCTCACACATCGATACACACACAGCGATCTACACACTCTCTCCTCTGCTGAACAATCAATATACTTGCACATTTGCAGTTTCTCTCTCTCTCACTCTCCCTCTCTCTCTGTCTTTCTCTACCTCCCTTTATGTCCAGACACTTTAATAAAGGGCTCTCCGAGGGCTCTGGCCCAAACTACTAGCTGCATGCTTCTATTAATAAATGCCATTAAGCATCCGGCCCATAGGGGACTATTCATTGCAGAGATGAACTGCCCTAAAGTACAACAGCACACAGGCTCATTTCTACAGCTTCCCTATTACAGCAGAAGGCCATGTCTACGGCAGACTTGCGCTGGCCTCCACCTGCCCTGGACGCACATGGCAAACACGCGGCAGAATTACAGCAGCCCTGCGGTCGATAGCCAAACAAGAGTTGTGATTACGGACGTGATGACAAGGAGAGAGAGCTGTCTGATTCATTTCACCCTCCTGATCCCGACTGTCTTAAACTGTCGCCAACTGAAATCACCTTTTCTCTTAAAACAAAGAAGAGTGAGGGTGTTACAAGAGGGTCAAGATTTGTCAGCAACAAATGTAATTGTTTTGCATACAATATATTCACTTAGTGATACATTTTTCTTATTATATTATGTAATATGAATTGTGTGTGATACACAAGTAATATATAGATACAGTGTATATATGTATGAAGAGCTCTTTTCCAAAACGCTATAAATCCATTTTAATAGTTTTAGAGAAAATGACATTTTTTTTATCTAGACCCATACATTTTGTTAATATTCAATTTATCCTGTTAAAATGGTCTGTTGGCTCAGTCTGAACATGTTAAACAATGATTGTTAAATTAAACAACAATATTGTCGATTATAAATTCCAAGTTTTATTTTTATTTTTTCAAAACGCTACAAATCCATCCTTTTTTTTATGTTGGTTTATGTCTTAAAAAAAAAAAGAGAACATGCAACATATGACATAAGGGACTCATACTATAAGCCGGTCGCACCAGCCTTGTGTTGATGTAACCCCCCCGGGTCCGAACCATCACACCGAGCGGGTCGCGAACCCGGGTTTCCGTTGCGGGAGGCGGGCGCTCTAACAAGGAACGCCAAAGGCTACAGCCTCTAGCATCAGTCGCTAGAGCGCCTCTTTTTGAGGTCAGGGGAGTGAGGTTTACACACAGCCCTTACTGGCATACACATCTGTTACATTGTTAAAACACAGGTTCAATACCTGAACCCTGGCACATTTTTATTATATTCATATAGGCACGTATTGCTGTTTTTATTACGTTGCTTCAGGAATGTATTGCGGCAGTTCAGAATTCAAATATCCAGGGACTGTTGCTAAAAATGTATGCTCTATCGGGTTGGAAATATGCCCTACACCAAAACCAACCCTAAACCTACCTGATAGTGTTGACAAATACAAAACCGATATAAAAAAGTATCTGTTGATGCAACTGTACTATTTGAATTTCCTTATATGCAGATTTGAACTGTTTTGTCGAACCATAGTTACACGGGATTCGAACCAGAGTTCCTCACCTCTCAAGTACGTCTCCATACTCAGTGAGCTACCGAACGAACCGACCATCAATGAAAATCCATAGATATGAAACTGGATATGTGCGATGCTAACATTCAAAATCATCAGTTTTCAAATCGCCCAGCATATTAATATTGTTTGAAGTTATAACATGATATTCTTCAAGTAATTGTGCAAAAATGACTATTTTTAAATAGAAACTCTGTACTTTTGTGTAAAAAGGAATTAAAAGCGTTGGAGTTTTACTGTCTCTAGTGTTAATTTATTTTGGAAACTGCAGTGATATGTACTTATTGGTACGAATTTCGCGTCTCGCTGAAAAGTGCACCCAGGTACATAAATGCCATGAGCTCAGGTAGATATATATTAGGGATGTGCATCTCATGACTCAGGCCGATACGATACGCATCTCGATGCATAGCCAACAATACGATACATTAAAGAGAAATATGAAGCAGCTACCGATGTGATACGATACAATTCACCCCTATTACGATGCAGTGCGATCCGATTTTGATTCGATTCAACACAATACGATTTGATGCAATACGATGCAATGGAGAAAGTATGATTACTATTCACTTTTATTGCCTCAAGGCCTTTCACAAAACAAGCTAACCAAATAAGCCAGACTTATTTCCGTTCATCTGACTCATTGTCAAATGATTTGGTTCCATCAAGCAAATTTAACATAGGCCTAGATCAAACTTAGTCACAGTGGCAACTGACTAAGCTGCGTTTCTCTAACATTGACCAAAAGGAACACAATGATGTTAACACTCTCTCACATACATTATACTTTTTTGACAGTTATTAGCCATGCAGCCTTTCTCTCTGGTTTTATGACAGCTGTACATTTTATAGTTTGCAGAACATTGGAACATTACAATCAAAAATTGCTCTTTAAAGCATTGAATTAACTAAATAAATAAAATTACTATATTTTAACTGCTATAGGAAACACACGTTAACTCATTAGAGCTTAATAATAGTACTGTACTAGCTTACATTTGATTTACCTATTACAATAATCCCTTTACAGTATCATAAAAATACATGTATAGGTGGAATTAAAATTCTACAAAAGACACATTTTATGTCCAATAACAAATATTTTAGCAAAATGTATATTTGACCCAGAATTATTGCGCTCCTATTCGATTGGGCACCGTCTGTTAAGCGTACATTCGCGCATCAGTGCTCGTTGCTCTGGCGTGCCTCGCCCACTCCTGACAGCAAAATGGATATATCCTCATGACTTTCTAACATTTACAGATTAAAAATATACCTGTGACATGTCAGTTATGCACTGAGGTAAACATAACCTCTCAAATGCATTCAACAGCACAAATATATTCGCTGTTTGTCATTGTGGATCGATTTGATCCATGATCGACATTAATGGCAGGGTAAGCAATTTCTGGAAGCAATGTTGATTTTTAAAATCACCAAAACAAACACGCCCCTGCCCCAAAAGTGTCTCGCCCCTATTTTGATAGATCCGCCCAGCAAGTATATAGCCTACGCAACCCAGGCAATGATTAGTTCTGTGAAACATAAGGAGCTTTTCCATTGAAAATGCCTAGAAAAATATATCCCAGGAACTTTTTCCCCCAGACCTGTTGCTGTTTGCATTTCCATCGCGGTCTAAACTGCCGAGAAGATTAGGCAAATAGTCTGGTGACGTAACGTTAGGTCTGCGCGTGTTTCTCAATAACAAATACGCAAATTTTGGACTTGCATCCTTGGTAGTTCGGACTTCACGAGTTAGACTCGGGAGTTAGTGGACGGAACGACGCAAGTCCGGTAATTCTGCAAACAGCAGCGAACTTGATAACATCAGTCAGCTCGCCTCTGTCACGATTCACGGATCTGTGTGTTCATTCTGTGTGTCTGCGTGTTGTCACCTGTCTGATTGCTTGTCAGCGTTGCTACGGCAACTTCAGTGCTGATTAGCTAATCAGCACGGTCGCACCTGCTGTGCGTTATCCGCTGCCTTTATCTGGTTCGCGTTTGCTGTGCATGTTGTCAGATCGTTGTTTTCTCATGCCAGTTGGTTCTCTCCAGTTCTCTGTCTCCTGTTTATTTCCTGCCTTGGAATCCTGCTGTTTTGGATCGGGTCAGTGCCTCACAGTCTCTGTGCCTTGGAGATCGGCTGGATCGGGTCAGTGCTTCACAGTCTCTGTGCCTTGGAGATCGGCTCGTCTGCTTGAGACCTTCTAGCTACTCACCGTGCTTCATCTCTCACTGTTTGTCATTAAACATCTATTCACTTGCAACTGGATTCTGAGTTCTCATTCCCTGACAGAACGATCTGACCAGAGATGGATCCAGCAAGTGCCTCAGAGCTGAGAGACATTCTTACCAGCAGCAAAGTTCGCATGGAACAGCAAGAGGAACAGATCATGGCTACCGGTCGTGCCAGTTCAGGCACTGGTAACACAGGTCTCGGAGTTAACCACTCAGTTCCGACAGTTTAAAACTGAACCTACTCAACAACCCACCGCGCTCAATCCCCCGACTGTTCCATCTGTGGATTATCTCAGCCGTCGCGCGGAGCCCCGCCTACCGCCTCCAGCGGTCTACTCCGGTGAGCCCCTGTTATGTCGTTCGTTTCTGGCTACATGTTCTCTTCACATCGCTCTCCAGCCTTCATCCTTTCCCACAGAAGATTCCAAAGTGGCTTTTGTGATCACTCTGTTAACTGGACGAGCAGCTCTCTGGGGAACGACGGTGTGGGAACAGAAGCACCATTGTTGTTCTTCATTCCAGTCCTTCTCAGAGGAACTCAAGAAGGTGTTCGTTCGGGCTGCATCTGGCAGGGAGGCGGCGCGGGAATTGGCTGAGTTACGTCAAGGGAATCGATCGGTGACGGATTACTCCATCGAATTTCGCACTTTGGCGGCTGAATGTAAGTGGAACTATGAAGCGCAGTGGGACATGTTTAGGCATGGGTTGGCCGACCGTATTATAAATGAAATTTATACTCATGAATTACCTACCTCTCTTGACGGGTTAATTGATCTGGCGATCCGGGTGGACGCTAGATTGCAACGCCGTGGCCAACGAGCTCTACAGATGCCGGTTGTTAATACTGAAGACCGATTTTCCAGTATGGGTACGGTCGGTCATGTTTTTGATTCTGAACCCATGCAAGTGGGCAGAGCCCATCTTTCACGGGAGGAGAAGGAGAGACGCAGGAATCAGGGACTATGTTTATACTGCGGTGCGGCTGGTCATATTGCGGCGCAGTGCCCGGTAAAAGCCAAAGCCCGCCAGTAGATAGGAGGTTACTGACGGGTGGAGTCGTCTTCGAGAAATCCTCTTCTTCTGCTGCTACTCTTCTTCCTGTTCAATTACTTGTGGATCGTGCTGCATTTACATGTAAAGCCTTAATCGATTCTGGAGCGGAGGGCAATTTTTTAGATCACAAGACTGCGCTTCAATTTGGAGTTCCTGTGGTTCCGCTCAACTCGCCCATCTTTGTCAGTGCTCTCTGCGGTCAGTCTCTTCCACCCGTCACCCATGTCACTGAGTCGGTGAGCCTCATCACTTCGGGTAACCACACTGAGACTATTTCCTTCCTCCTGACTGACTCTCCTTTAGCTCCTGTGGTCTTGGGGCACCCCTGGCTCTCACGCCACAATCCCAACATAAACTGGCGCCAGAACACTGTTTCTTCCTGGAGTGAATATTGTCATGCTTCGTGTTTGTTGTCTGCATGTCCTTCTGTGTCTTGTTCTGTGTTACAGGATGAACATATGGATCTGTCTAACGTGCCCGCTGAGTATCTTGACCTGAAGGGAGTGTTCAGTAAGTCTCGGGCTGCTTCTCTTCCTCCGCATCGTCCTTATGACTGTGCAATAGAGTTATTGTCAGGTATGTCTCCGCCTAAGGGCAGGTTATACTCGCTTTCAACTCCTGAAAGGGAGGCCATGGAGAAATACATTTCTGATTCTCTGGCAGCCAAGATCATCCGTCCTTCCTCTTCTCCTGCAGGTGCGGGGTTCTTCTTTGTGGAAAAGAAAGATGGGTCTCTTCGCCCTTGTATTGACTATCGGGGGTTGAACAGCATCACGGTAAAGAATACGTATCCTTTGCCGTTGATGTCTTCAGCCTTCGAGAGTCTGCAGGGTGCTTCCTTTTTCACAAAGTTGGACCTTCGTAATGCCTATTATTTGGTTCGCATAAGGGAGGGGGATGAATGGAAGACCGCTTTTAATACCCCCAGGGGGCACTTTGAGTATCTTGTTATGCCGTTTGGGTTATCTAACGCTCCCGCGGTCTTCCAGGCACTGGTCAATGATGTGCTGAGAGACATGGTCGATCAATTCATATATGTCTACCTGGATGACATATTGATTTTTTCTCGGTCTCTCCAGGAACATGTTCAGCACGTCAGGGTAGTGCTTCAGAGGCTGCTAGAGAATGGGCTTTTTGTCAAGGCGGAGAAATGCGTTTTTCATGCACAGTCGGTCCCTTTTTTAGGTTACATTGTGTCGTCCGAGGGAATGCGCATGGACCCCGACAAGGTTCAGGCTGTGGTAAATTGGCCAACCCCAGATTCCCGCAAGGCCCTGCAGAGGTTCCTGGGCTTTGCCAATTTTTACCGGCGTTTTATTCGCAATTACAGCCAGCTAGCCGCCCCTTTGACTGCCTTGACCTCCACTAAGACGATGTTCAGGTGGTCCAGCTCGGCTGAAGCTGCGTTTTCCAAACTAAAGAGTTGCTTTGTTTCAGCTCCAATTCTTGTTGCCCCTGATCCCTCTCGTCAGTTCGTGGTGGAGGTCGATGCGTCAGAGGTGGGGGTTGGCGCGGTTCTCTCCCAGCGCTCTTCCTCGGATGACAAGATGCATCCTTGCGCGTATTTTTCTCACCGCTTATCACCTGCCGAACAAAATTACGACATTGGTAATAGAGAGTTGCTGGCAGTCAAGCTTGCCTTGGAAGAATGGCGTCATTGGTTGGAAGGTTCGGGGGAACCTTTTATAGTCTGGACAGACCACAAGAACCTTGAATACATCAGGTCTGCTAAAAGGTTAAACTCTAGGCAGGCTCGGTGGGCTTTATTTTTCGGTCGCTTTCATTTTTCTATTTCTTACCGTCCAGGTTCTAAGAACATTAAACCGGATGCGTTGTCCCGCATTTTTGACCAATCCGAGCGCCCGTTGTCTCCCGAGCTCATCTTGCCCAAGAAAATCGTGGTTTTTGCGGTGACTTGGGAGATCGAATCGAAGGTCCGTATGGCCTTACAAGGGGTAACACCTCCGCCTGGATGCCCACCAAGTCGTTTGTTTGTGCCAGAGAGTTTGCGGTCCGATGTCATCCGTTGGGGTCATTGTTCCAAGGTAGCTTGTCATCCAGGGGTTAATCGTACAATTTTTCTTGTTAAACAACGGTTCTGGTGGCAATCTATGGCCCGTGACATTCGACTTTTTGTTTTGTCCTGTTCAGTCTGTGCTATTTCTAAGACTTCCAATCGGCCCCCTGCTGGACTCCTTCAACCGCTGTCAGTTCCTTCGAGACCCTGGTCCCACATTTCGCTAGATTTTGTTACGGGACTCCCGCCCTCCCAGGGTAACACGGTAGTTTTGACCGTGGTGGACCGGTTCTCGAAGGCAACTCATTTTATCCCTCTGCCCAAAATACCCTCTGCCAGAGAAACAGCGGTTGCTGTCATTGACCACGTTTTTCGCATTCATGGCCTCCCGATGGACGTGGTTTCTGACAGGGGGCCTCAGTTTATCTCCAAATTTTGGAAAGAATTTTGTCGCTTGTTGGGGGCAACTGTTAGTCTTTCTTCTGGTTATCATCCCCAGAGTAATGGTCAGACAGAGAGGGCCAACCAAGATTTAGAACGTGTGATGCGGTGTTTGGTGTCTCAGAACCCTTCCTCTTGGAGTCAGCAACTTTCATGGGTGGAGTACGCACACAATTCTTTACCAGTGTCGTCTACGGGCCTGTCTCCATTTGAGTGTAGCTTAGGTTACCAGCCACCTATCTTTCAGAGTATGGAATCCGAAGTCGCGGTCCCCTCTGCCCACGCCTTTGTCCAGAGGTGCCGCCGCACCTGGAGGAGGGCTAGAGAGTCTATCCTCCAGGTGGGGTCACGCACCAAGGCCCAGGCCGATCGCCACCGGTCAAAGCCTCCCGTCTACGTCGTTGGTCAAAAAGTGTGGCTTTCATCCAAAAACATTCCTCTCCGTACCGTCTGTAATAAGCTTGCTCCTAAATTCATTGGCCCGTTTACTGTCACCAAGATTATTAGTCCGGTGGCAGTTCGCCTTAAACTTCCTCCTGCGTACAGGAGAATTCATTCCGTCTTCCATATTTCCAAATTAAAGCCAGTTTTTCTTTCTACCATTAATCCGCCGGCCCCAGTTCCCCCACCGCCGCGACTCGTAGATGGGGAACTTGCTTATTCGGTAAAACGTATCCTGGACTCGAGGCGGAGGGGACGCGGATTTCAGTACCTGGTGGACTGGGAGGGTTACGGTCCGGAGGAGAGGAGTTGGGTTCCTGCTAGAGACATATTGGATCATTCACTTATTGATGATTACAATCGTCAGGTAAGTTCCCCTGGAAGCGCCAGGAGGCGCTCCTAGGGGGAGGGGTACTGTCACGATTCACGGATCTGTGTGTTCATTCTGTGTGTCTGCGTGTTGTCACCTGTCTGATTGCTTGTCAGCGTTGCTACGGCAACTTCAGTGCTGATTAGCTAATCAGCACGGTCGCACCTGCTGTGCGTTATCCGCTGCCTTTATCTGGTTCGCGTTTGCTGTGCATGTTGTCAGATCGTTGTTTTCTCATGCCAGTTGGTTCTCTCCAGTTCTCTGTCTCCTGTTTATTTCCTGCCTTGGAATCCTGCTGTTTTGGATCGGGTCAGTGCCTCACAGTCTCTGTGCCTTGGAGATCGGCTGGATCGGGTCAGTGCTTCACAGTCTCTGTGCCTTGGAGATCGGCTCGTCTGCTTGAGACCTTCTAGCTACTCACCGTGCTTCATCTCTCACTGTTTGTCATTAAACATCTATTCACTTGCAACTGGATTCTGAGTTCTCATTCCCTGACAGCCTCGGCTACTGCAATCTTTCTCACTGTATTTACAGACGAAATATATCAAACACCACTGCCTCTTTTCGTTTTCATTTAAACATATCAGGCCAAGCTGCATAAATGTAGTTCAGGAAATGTACATACATTACAATGAAACAAAATATTATATCAAACATTGCTTGTTTTAACATATTAATAGAACAGTAGAATAAAGACCAAAGATTACCAGTCAGATACACCCAAAACAAAATATATTTTATATTTAACCACTACAGAGACATCAGAGCCAGCGGTAAATGTCAGAAGGACTAGCTGAGGTTATGCTCCACTCTTTGGGATACATGAGCATTGAGCGCCTGGTATATATATATATATATATATATATATATTCTAAAATATAATGTTGCACACACATATATATATATATATATATATTAGAGGTGGGCATAGATTAATTTTTTTAATCTAGATTAAAATGGCTCATTTGAATTCTGCCGAAGGCATTCAGAATATGTGTGCTACCCAAATAATGACTAAAAGTAAGTCTTTGAGAACGGGTTTCTCAAGCCAGGTGGCGCATTAGACCAGGGGCTCATCTCCTGTTTCCAAAATGCATCACAAACTTTAATCTCTTCCCGTCCCAATCCCACGAAAAAACTGGAGGAAAATCCCGTTCCACTCCCGGAAGAATGACTCCCATTCCCTCCCACTCCCGTGTTGTTGTTTTTTTTGTTTTTTTGCCGATAACTGTGAATTACAGTAAAAATATAGTACAGATCACAGCGTGCTCACCTTATTAGTTGAATAAAAACCCAAAATGTCGTTTTTTGTTATTATATTGAACTGAAAGCCATCTTATGCACAGTGTTGCACAGATTAAATTTCATGTAAATCATCCATGCTAACACACACGTCTTCTATTTGTATTTTTTAGTCATTTCACTCTCTATAGATATATTTTTCAAAGACGGAGTTTCTAGCTCAAGTTCACATGAGACCTAAAGCGCATCCTGTTTGCTTAAAAACGCAACGTTTCGTTGTTATTCTGAGTGCACACAAATAAACGTAGAGTCTTTACAGATTCGAAAGATGTATTAGGCTACTTTTATCTGTATGACCAAGAATGATGGAGATTTTAAGAGCAAGTGAGCGCACCGGAGCCTGTCCTGCAGCAAACGCGCTTCCACACAAACACTTCAATAGCGCACGTTTCTCTAGGTTAACATCATATTGAGCGGCCATGTAAAGTTGCTACTACATACATATTTCAGATGAAAAGCCATATTTGAGGTTGATGAATGATAGCTGAGCGTTTGGATGTCCTGCCCGATTGTATTACCACATAGACCAGCCGTTAACAATCTGTCCATCACGGACTGCGAGCCTCTAGTTCGAAGACTCGTTCTCGCCCCCTACAGTGCAATTCGGCTAGGTATACATCCGCGCTAAAATATCAGGGTGAAAGTCATCATAGCTTGCGTAGTATAAACCCAGCTCCTAACCCAACTTTGAGAATAGATTAACGGCGATATTTTTTTTATCGCCGATAAGAGTCTCGCGTTAACGCAGCACGTTAACGCCGATAACGGCCCACCACTAATATATATATATATATATATATATATATATATATATATATATATATATATATATATATATATATACATATATACAATATATAATGTATAAAGATATATATTAAACAAGTTATGTGTCTGTGTTTGACTATTGTAATGTAAATATATAATACATTAAAATAAAATAAAATATGTATATTGTGCACACATATATATCGCATTATATGAAATAATACATAATAACATACATATTATAAAAATAAATGAAATTAGTAATGAATATAATGATATATGTATATAAATAGTATAAATTAATGTTTATAGATAAATATCTAACTTATAATTATTTATATTAGATTAATATACAATACAAAATATTTTGGTTGTTGTTGTTGATGCATTGTATTTTTGAAAAGCTAATAAAAGAATGCAATAGACTTGTAAGTGTCATTTTGAATGGGAATGGTAACGGATGCTCTTCAGGCATATTAGACCTCCTTGTTATGATAGATCTCATGTATATTGTTTATACAGGCCAAGCTATGATAACCACCCCATATTAATCTGATTTATAGTAAATATGGCAGGGCAATGTAGCATCATGGTTCCCCCCCCCTCCCCCCTCCCCCCTCACTGCCATTACAATTACAAACCTGCCACCATTAACGGGCTTGTGTGTACAATATGTTGGCCCAGCCAATTTAGCATGATGGGAAATCCATCTATTTCTATCTGTCTCAGTCTTTTTAATTACCTTTCCTTTTTATATATAGATGTTTACATCTGCTCACTCATAGCAAACATTACATTAAGAGTTCAACTAAAAATACAAGTTTAGTCATAATTTACATATGCAGAAAATTTCTCCAAACCCCTTTCTAGAAATTTCTGCTTATTCGAACATGCTCACTATGGCTGTATATACAATTCAAGACAATAGTTTTAAACAGCATGTAGATGAGTAAAATGACAACAGTATTTTCATTTTTGAGTAAACTGACAATCAAATATGCAACACTTCTCACAAAATACATCTTGGCCGTTTATTCTCCGTTTTGTTTATGCGTGAATTAGAAAATGTGACACAAGGAATCGCACACACCTTTTCTCGCCTCTTCGTCTTTATGTCAAAATATTTGATCCGGGATTAGATTTGTTTTAGAATCGGGCGGAGAGACTCGGGTTTGAAGTTCTGGATGAACAACCTCATTATCTTCACCACAGCGCACTGTTATTCCGAATGAAGCGGAGATAAAGAGGGGAAAGAAAAGCTGAGAGCAAGGAGAAATATAAAAGAGAGCGGCGGAGGGAGGGAAGAGAAAGTTTGCAAGAGAAGAGGTGTGGAAGAAGAAAGGAAACAGGAACAAATTAGGAGGGGGAGGACGGCATCGTGTGTGCCTCGAAGGAGAGAAAGAAAATGAAATATGCGAGATAAAGACTCAGCTGGGTCTGTCGTTCCTTTGTTATGGCTTCCAACTGGCGTTGAAAGCAATGGAAGATGCATGGGGGAGGGGGTATTCCAGTGTTTTGTATCTGATTTGCTAGTAGTATTTTATAATCACATCTTTATGGATGAATTCACTAAACAGCTGTGCAACTTTTGCATGACATTTTAGTGCAAAAACCTGCATCTTACTCGCTAACCATTGCTGGTGGATGGGTCACCCCCCCGTGGTCCCTGGCCTCTTGGAAAGCATATAGTTTTGTTTTTTGTTTTATTAATGTATTTTTCAAGTGCTTGTGTGTGTTTTGTTGTTTTTGGTTTTGTTTAGGTCTTATTGTTTTGTGATTTATATATTTGTGTTTTTTATTTCACTTTGTTGATTTAGTTTTGGGGTTTAGAATTTATTTTGTTTTGTTAATCTTGTTTTTTGTTCTTGACTTGTTGTTTTTTATTTAGTTTTTTGTTTATTTAAAAAAACATTATTAATGTATTTTCTCTATTTATTTATTAGAGAAAAAAAGATAAATGCATATTTGTGTATGTGCGTTTGTGTGTTTATTTGTTTTGTGGTTGATTTTGTTTAGATTTGATTGTTTTGTGATTATTTTCAATCTATATAAACGTTTACTTTGCTTTGTTGATAATATTTTGTTTTGTTGTTTATTTTGCTTCGTATATGTTTTTTTTTGGGGGGGGGGGGGGCTTATTGCATTTGATTGGTTTTGTGTTTTTTGTTTTGTCTATTGATTTTTAGTTATTGTTTTCTTGGGGGGGGGGCATTGAGTGCTAAGACAAGTGATAAGACTATTTACTATAATTATTATTTACATCTCATAAATATTAATTCAAGATGACTGAGGCATCACAGCTAGCATCTTTGCTATTCTCAAAACCTCTCAGTTTTTAACATTTCCTTTCATCATTACTCTTTCTTGTAGGAACTTGCATGATGATTAACAGTTGAGTAGTCAGAGAAGAAAAGGAGGCTAAAGGGCAACTTGCCGGGTCCAAAGGGATTGCTGATTTCATTTGAACTTTTCAGCACTGCGCTGCCCAATCACTGGCCCTCTGAGCAATGACTTTCATTCTGGCCGAGACAGCTGTGTCCACACAGGGTTCATTTGGTACAGATATTTTAATCCATCACTCCTACGTGACCCCCTTAAACATCCACCAAACTACGCAAACCTGCAGCTTTTCTCAGAGAGCTGTGCAAGAAAATGTATTGAGTGCCATGATCTAAAAGAGGGTGAGTTTTTCAAAATCGCAGCGTTTCACAAAGTATCATTTTGTATCAGCTCAGCTGTAGGTTTGTAGATTAATATTCAGAATTAGATTTTTCTTATTTAGAACTGATTACATTTAGTAAAAACATACAGGAAGCATGTGATTTTTCATAATGCTCAACAAACAGAATGATTAACGAATAATTTAATGTTTAGTTCCACAAAAATATTATATTCTGTCATTAATTAGGCACAGAAATGCAGTAAGGACATTTTCAAAACAGTCCATGTGACCTCAGTGGTTCACTCACAATTTTATGAAGCTACGAGAATACTTTTTTGGCGCAAAGAATACAAAAATAATTATACAATTATTCTTCTCCTCCGCATCACCTTACGCTATTATTGAGAGTATCACGTTTACGGGCAGATCAGAGCACGCACATGCATCGTGATACTCTCAATAATGGTGCTAGGGTGACGCGGATGAGCAGACTTAATTGAATAAAGTCATTATTTTTATTTTCTTTGCACACAAAATGTATTCTCTGTAGTATCCTTTCTGACTGTGCAGAGTCAGAAATCTCTCGAATCTCATCAAAAATATCTTAATTTGTGTTCTAAAGATAAACAAAGGTCTTATGGGTTTGGAACAACATGAGGGTGAGTAATTTATGACAGAATTTTCATTTTTGTGTGGCCATCCCTTTAAAGTACTGATAGCATTGCCTGCAACGTGCCACTACTGGATCTAAATTGAATGCATTAACAAATATACAGCGCAAGCAATGCGGTCTAATGCATGGACAAATTGACTTAAAGTAAAGCAAAAGTACTTACTTTTATTAAATCTGTATATCCGTACTGGTTTCCCGATTTGTTATTCATAAGCTTTTAATTTGATTCTGATTCATTCAGTTGTATTATCGATTTTGTTTGCATACAAAAAAGGTGATCTCTCAACTAATACAGTGAATTATACTAAGCAGACGGATTTAAACTAGTCACTTTTTTAATATATATATATATATATATATATACCGGTGCTGGTCATATAATTAGAATATCATCAAAAAGTTGATTTATTTCACTAAATCCATTCAAATAGTGAAACTTGTATAATGTATACATTCATTCCACACAGACTGATATATTTCAAGTGTTTATTTCTTTTCATTTTGATGATTATAAGTGACAAATAATGAAAACCCCAAATTCAGTATCTCAGAAAATTTGAATATTGTGAAAAGATTTAATATTGAAGACACCTGGTGCCACACTCTAATCAGCTAATTAACTCAAAACACCTACAAAGGCTTTAAATGGTCTCTCAGTCTAGTTCTGTAGGCTACACAATCATGGGGAAGACTGCTGACTTGACAGTTGTCCAAAAGACGACCATTGACACCTTGCACAAGGAGGGCAAGACACAAAAGGTCATTGCAAAAGAGACTGGCTGTTCACAGAGCTCTGTGTCCAAGCACATTAATAGAGAGGCGAAGGGAAGGAAAAGATGTGGTAGAAAAAAGTGTACAAGCAATATGGATAACCGCACCCTGGAGAGGATTGTGAAACAAAACCCATTAAAAAATGTGGGGGAGATTCACAAAGAATGGACTGCAGCTGGAGTCAGTGCTTCAAGAACCACTACGCACAGACGTATGCAAGACATGGGTTTCAGCTGTCGCATTCCTTGTGTCAAGCCACTCTTGAACAACAGACAGCATCAGAAGCGTCTCGCCTGGGCTAAAGACAAAAAGGACTAGACTGCTGCTGAGTGGTCCAAAGTTATGTTCTCCGATGAAAGTAAATTTTGCATTTCCTTTGGAAATCAGGGTCCCAGAGTCTGGAGGAAGAGAGGAGAGGCACAGAATCCACGTTGCTTGAGGTCCAGTGTGAAGTTTCCACAGTCAGTGATGGTTTGGGCTGCCATGTCATCTGCTGGTGTTGGTCCACTGTGTTTTCTGAGGTCCAAGGTCAACACAGCCGTATACCAGGAAGTTTTAGAGCACTTCATGCTTCCTGCTGCTGACCAACTTTATGGAGATGCAGATTTCATTTTCCAACAGGACTTGGCACCTGCACACAGTGCCAAAGCTACCAGTACCTGGTTTAAGGACCATGGTATAACTGTTCTTAATTGGCCAGCAAACTCGCCTGACCTTAACCCCATAGAAAATCTATGGGGTATTGTGAAGAGGAAGATGCGATATGCCAGACCCAACAATGCAGAAGAGCTGAAGGCCACTATCAGAGCAACCTGGGCTCTCATAACACCTGAGCAGTGCCACAGACTGATCGACTCCATGCCACGCCGCATTGCTGCAGTAATTCATGCAAAAGGAGCCCCAACTAAGTATTGAGTGCTGTACATGCTCATACTTTTCATGTTCATACTTTTCAGTTGGCCAAGATTTCAAAAAATCCTTTCTTTGTATTGTCTTAAGTAATATTCTAATTTTCTGAGATACTGAATTTGGGGTTTTCATTAGTTGTCAGTTATAATCATCAAAATTAAAATAAATAAACACTTGAAATATATCAGTCTGTGTGGAATGAATGTATACATTATACAAGTTTCACTTTTTGAATGGAATTAGTGAAATAAATCAACTTTTTGATGATATTCTAATTATATGACCAGCACCTGTATATACTGTATATATATATATATATATATGCTTTTTTGCTTTTGAACTGTAACATAAGCAAAACAAAATACAAAACACAAACTTGTTGCACAAGGCATTAAAAAAACACACACACACACACACACACACACACACACACACACACACACGCACACACACACACACACACACTCACACACACACAAACACACACAATAGAATTGGATTATACAGGATATCATAGTAATTACAGTGTAAAACCTCACTCGAAAAGAGAATCCCTCCGGTCTATTGAAGTGTCTTCCATATAACGGAAAAGGGGTTGCCAACTTTTATGAAATACTTTACTTTTATTTCTTAGCCAGTGTGTTAATTTTTCCAAGGTTACACAGTTATTAACCTCAGATATACACAGGCTTATGGGAATTTTAGTACCAGATTTCCACTTTATTACAATGCACTTATGACACTTATAAGTCCTATGGCATAATATTGCGTAAAATTGGAATTGGTGTAATTACCCAACAAAACATAATTCTGGGTCTGTTGGAAAACTGACTTCATGGATATCAGAGTTACATACTTTTTTACATATTAGGTTACATACTTTTTGCCAAGATTCCTGAACTAGAGGGCAGGTCCATGTGGAATGTAAAAAAAACCTACAGCACATCTAAAGCAAAGAGGTGAAATGTTTTTATTAAACTTATGAAGTTTGGATGGTATAATACACAATTGATGAAGAAAGTTAAATTGAATCATTCTATATCTAGAATTTTATTATGATGCAACACCATCCTTACACAACCCCTCCCCCCATGTTTCTCCTTCAATGCTAATGTCCAAGTAATGTTCCCATCTCACTTTAGATTTGTTTAATTCAGGCAATGGTTTATTTATCATAAGCTAATTATATACTCTAGAAATCATTTTGTATAACGGTCAGCTTGAGAAGACAAATTGTGTTGAACTAGGTAGTTTCAGTTTGGTTTTAACTCTTAGAATGTCTCACAATTGCAAGTACTAAAACATTCCTTATTGCCTAAATTGTATTTGGACTTAAGCTGCTCAAAAGACATCAGTAGTTCATCCTCAAAACACTATAGGCAAGATATTCCTTTGTCCGACTCATTTTTTTAAATGCTTATCCTGAAAACATTTTGGGAGCAATCTATTGTTCCATAATGGTGTCTTAGGGGAGAGAGTGCCTTTCTGTCCTAATGTCTGTTGCAACCGTACCCACAAATAGACTGTATTAGTAACTATTGGGTTTCTGATTTTTAAAAACAATTTCTCATCCAATTTATATAAAATATCTGTGGTGTCATTCTCTTCTAATTCACATTTCAAGCCATGAGGGGATGAACTCACTCCCAAATATCTGAGCCAGATATCTGAAGTGTGCTGCACCAGTACATTTTAAAGTTTGGTAACTTTAATCCACCAGTTTTCAAGGCTTAATCTGGGTATTTTACCACGCCATATGAAACGTTGGATCAAGCCATTAAGGGAAGAAAGAAAACTTGGTGGAATATGAATTGGGAGAGATTTAAAAATATATAATAATTTAGGCAAGATATTTATCTAAATTACATTAATCTTCCCCAATAATGTAAGAGGCAGGTATATCCAATGGGCCAGGTCACTCCCCACTTTCTCCAGGGCTTTAAGTAAATTAAGCTTATAAAGATTTTTCAAGTCCCCATCAACATAAATGCCAAGAAATTTAATGCCAGCAGGTGAAAATGTAAAAGCAAGTTTGCCACTGACTTTTTTATATTCAACTGTAGATATAGGCAATATTTAGCTTTTATCAAAGTTGACCTTATAACCAGAAAACTGACTGTACGAATGTAATAATTTCTGCAGATGTGTAAGAGAATCTGTTGGGTTGGTTAAGAATAAGAGGATATCATCGGCAAAGAGTGATAGTTTATGTATTTCAGAGCCAATATAGAATCCTTTAATATTTAAACTAATTCTAATGGCTTCAGCTAGTGGTTCAGTTGCTAATGCCTGCATCCTCTAAACAGGGGAAATGGGGCAGAGATTACTCCATTTGCATTCATTTTAGCTCGAGATCGAATTCAAATCAATACACCAAATCCAAATTTTCAAGCACACAAAATAAGTACCACCATTCGTAGTTAGGATCTTAATGCAAGCGGGATGAATGTAGCAAGAGATCTTCCGTTCCTTATGTGCTTTCAGAGCTGGGATCATTTGTTAGTGCCTCTTAGCTAGATCCGGTCTCATGTCAAATATGCTAATTCTTCTTCCATTCATGGTTATTTCTCCCTCTGTTTGGCAAATCGCAGGATTTTTCCCGATCTTGGTAGCAAAATAGTCGGACCAGAATGGTTCTCAGAGGTTTATGGAGGTTTACGCTCTATATCCAGTTGTTCAGAGAAATGTTGCATGCCTAAAAATGTAGGCAGCCACTCGCTGAAGAATTTAACGTGTCTTTAGATTATTTTAGTGGCTTTAAGTCGCTTACTTCGCTGACTTCCTTCATACCCACTATGTTGCTGCATCTGCTGTAGTTTTCAAGGTATTCCTTTATCTTTTAAAGTTTCATTCTCTTGCCTGATCTTTTTCATAAGGAGTACGTCTATCCGACATACTTCGTCCTCAGTGTCACCGATGCATTGTTTGTCCTCCATTACTCTTCCAAGAAGGCTGCTCATTGTCAAGTGCAGGTTTTCGATGAACGTTTGGCAAGTACGCTCTTTTAGAGTCTATATTTTGCGAGAGGGTGTTATTGCCTTCTTGGATTTCTTTAAGAAGAACCGCAAACATGTCACCTTCCCGATTCTTTTCAGTTTCGATCATTCAGTCGGGCACCATATTTAGTTTGTTTCGCCTCCGACAAGTTCATGGGTTCATGGGTTCATGGGTCAGAGGATCATTCTTTGGCTTTGAACAGAGATCCATTGTAGAATTTCAAGGTGATTTATATGTACTCGAAGTCGTTGAATATAAGCATTTTCAGTGTTGTTTTAAGGTTAAACAGAGGCTAGTTCTGGGAGCTCGGTCTTTCACGTCTGCTCAGCTCCTTAGCATCATGTGACCTCTTCTCAAACTAGTAACTTTTTGCACTATTCATGAAACCAACTCATAACAGTCATTTGTTGTAAGAATCAAACTTCACTGCCGGTGCTGTGTGTTTTGATTACCTAAAAATGTATTCACAAAAAGTGACGTTTATTAGTCATGTTTTATGTTTGATTTTGCATGCAGCTCATAAGAACTGAGTATAGAAGACATTTCTGGGCATTGTTTATGATATACATTCTTTTTATTGCATCAGGTTGAGAACCAAGATCAAATATTATTTCATTTTAAACTATTTGTTAACAGAACTAGCTCATAAGAGTCATTCATTTTGTGAATTTGGATTTGGTTGACTAAAAGTAAATTGGATAATGCCGGTCACGTTTTATATATTTTTTGTATGCAGCCTGCGAGGACATTGTTTTACACTACAGACTATTTTTATAGCATCACATTGTGAACTAAGATAAAATACTGAAGATTCATTTGCAGTTTGAAAGCATATAGTTGTTCTTCCAGTACTAAAATAATAGTTAATTGAGTCACTAATGGAATTAAGCCGAATAAGAACTGGAACTGTTATGATTCCCACGATGTTAGAAGATGAAAGTAGGTTCTTTGGAAACAAATGACAATAAACAAATATTTATTTCAACTCAAGGCGCCGGCACTTTCAAACTTGCTCGTAGATGAGGCGTTACGGCCCGTCTCTCTATTCCTTCTGTTCCTTGTCTGTCATTCCTCTCGGGAGAGCAGCAGTGGGCCAGCGTGTAACGTTATGAAAGCTGCTGCCAAAACATGCTTTTGAAGCCGAGTTCAGAGATGCTAGCAGCAGCAGTGCACACGTGCCGACTGACGTAAATCAGCCCACCTCCCCCAACCCCCTGTGTTCGACAAACAGACAGGCTGTCCTCACAAAGGCTGTCAGAGATGTGAGATTTCTCTCCCTCCTTAAAAACGGCTAGCAAGGGATTCTCTGAATCTCTTTGTTTTGGTGGTATTTTGCAGCAAGACTCTCCCTTGAATACTACAGATGTTTCTTCTTGTGAAGAATGTGACATGCTATTTAAGGTGTCTGGCCTCTATCTTTTGTTTATTCCCCATCTTATTGAACATGATAGAAACACAGTTCTTGTGCTGTCACGTGTCTTTTATGACCTCATAATGACTAATGACAACGATAATGCAAATCAGCAAGCCAAAGAACGATTATGCCCTTTGTTCATCAAAGGCAGTTTGATGTTTTTTTTTTTTTAAGGAATAGTAGGTTTACATGCAACTTTAGTGCTTTAGTGGAGAATAATTGTAACATGTCTAAACAAAACAAAATATAAATTATGATTTTTTCTAGATTTTTAAAAATCATCATTATAATCATAACCGTTGTTATTGTTATTATTATATTTAAGAATGGTTTAAAAAATAGTTTTTTTAACAAATGGAGTTATAATTGTTTAAAAATAGTATTGTGTAGTAATATTAATAATAATGATGATACTACTACTACTACTAATAATAATAATAATGTATTATTATTGTATTTGAAAATTGTTTAAAAGTCAGACCTGTTCAAAGTTTATTTTTATTAGTGCTGTCAAACAATTAATCGCGATTAATCACATCCAAAATATATATTTTTTGTTTACATAATATATATGTTTACGGTGTATATTTATTATGCAAATATAAATACAAAAACGAACATGTGTATATTTAAGAAAATATCTTATGTTTATATATTAAATATGTTTATATATAATATATAATATAAATATAAGAATATGAATATGTATATACATGTAAATATTTTCAAAGTATATACTGCATGTGTGTGTATTTAAAAATACATTAAAAAGTTTGGATGCTGTGATATAGAATTCATCTGACAGCACACATTTTTTATGAACAGTCATAATTATTTCTGCGCTAGTAGTTTTTAACTTTTTTACTTCCAACTTCTTTCAAAATGTAGCTGGATATTTAAAATGTTATTTTATTGATCAAAGCCGGTTATTTTATTTTATTTTCACGTGGAATATTCCTCTTAAAGATAAAAGTGTGTTTAGAGAGGTTTTGTACATAGATAATCAAATGATTTCTTGCCTTGTCTTTTCACATGAATTACTCCCCTATCACAGATGTATCTTGTTTCATGCTGATGTGCAGTGTATGGAACGATTCCCTTGCATTCTTCATATTGGATTACTCCCGTAAAATACACGATATGGAGATTGACCATGATAAATCGGTGGCACACGTGAGGAAGCGTGGAGTTTGTTTTAGCTAATCAGGCAAATTAGAGCCATGATGCCGCAGCCGAAAAACTCTACATGAAACTCTGTAAGCAGGTGAACAACTCCCTGTGGGAAAAGCCTTGGATGAGCCTGGAGCCCACCATGACTGATGCCCGAACTGATCAGGGTTATTAAGCGAAGGCAAAACCAAACAAGATATGTTCTGTTGGTTCACGGCTTTTCCAATTTTGCTGACCGTGGCAGCTTGAGTAGATTGGATAAACCTCAAGTTGTTTTTATTCCATAATCGTACAAATCAGGCCTTGAAAAGCATGTTCTTTGGAGGCCATGTTACTTGAACTGAGGTGTTTAATGGATTATACATAACAAAGCTCTGAATCCTCAACTGCTAGAGGTGAAGAGGCCAAGTGTCACAAACTGTGTGGCACTTGTATTGATTAGTGATCAGAGTCCATAGAGAGCTTTAGAGAGACTGTGAGAGTGAAAGAAGGTATATGAGGCCCTGTTTGATGCTAATTTAACAACAACAACAAAACCAGTGTCTTTAAAGCAAGATTTCACATGATAAATGCAAATAAAAGTGAAATTGTGATATGGCTTAGTGTGGCTATCAAATCGCAAAAGCTGCAATTTAAATAAATACATGCACTGCATGTTTTAGAGTTAAACGTGGCACTGTGTTAATTTACACGCAAGAAATTAGCAAAAAATGTTGCCATATTGTCAAGTATTTCGATTTTTCTCAGACTTTTTTGCTGCATTTTGAAGGCCAGCTAATGCTAAATCTGTAAACAAAAAATTTCCAAGCAAGAACTTTGGTGGCTTAGCTAACTCCAACTGTTTATAGTCTAAACACAGCACTTGCTGTTTTCAATCGCTCGCAAGTAATGGAACAAAATGGTGATTGATTTCTGTCTAAACACTGATTTCTTCTGGAAATGTCTGCTACAATTTTAAATTCTTACTTTGAAGAGACAGATGTTTTTTGCTCTTTCAAATGGATTTGGCATTAGTTTAGCTACTTCGTACCTAGATATGGCCAGTGCATTGACTGCCAATGTGAACTTTAGCCCTCAGCTGACATCATGCATTTCATTACAATGATTTAGATCAGCCAAGGGCCCAGTGCAAGACATGATTTATCACAGTAAAAAAAAAGCTGATAGACTACCAGGCTGTGGGCCGTTGTGTTAGAGGTCAGAGTACACTTCATTAATGCAATAAGTGGGAGGACCATGCGAGCTGTAGCTTTAGTGTCACGTTCTCCATTGCTTTGACTTGATTCTATTTCGGAAAATTCATCTCAGGGTGTTCTTGAAAAAGAATAACAAAAGTTAGTTGTATGGTTTTAAGTAACATGAGATTTAGTAAATGATGACCGAATCAGTTTTATTTTAGTATTGTTGATATATTATAATGATACAAAAATATATATATTAGCAATGTCACACGAGTAGAAGTGAGATATAGGCTGTATATCGCCACGGCTGTGATATTGCATTTATACAACAGTTCAACGGCACAAGTATGTAAATCATTTAAAAACAACAACGGTGTATCTTTAAAAGCCCTCTTTTGTGCAGAACTACTTTCTTCTGCCACGGATTCAAATCTAAATTTGACAGTTTAACAGCTGGGTCCAAGCCTCCATTACTAATTCCAACACGTCACTTTAGAAATAGTAACGAAGGAACATTGAGTTGCTTCATTGAAAACTTATTGTAGTAAAAGCTTGCTGTATAATGTAAAATAAGCATTATGAGAGAGAGATGGACTGAGCGACTGTGATTACCTGCATCTGATACAGGAATCTCATTCTTAAGATTCAAGAGTTTTATTCGTCACATACACAATTATACAGAAAATAACCAGCAGTGACATGTAAGCGTTCTCCTAACGTTACTTACAAGTAAGTTTAAATGTCCACTGAGTAAAGCGTTATCTTTGTCTTAACGTCAATATCCTTTATTGATTTCTGATGACAGCACTCCTCAGTGCATTTGTTAGATGCGTCAAGCTGTTGTTGAAAGTAAAAATAACTTTTAAAACGTTTTAAAAAGCATTTATTTTTCAAAGTAAAAGTCTTTACTGCAGCGCTGACTCATAAAAACAGTCTGTTGTCGCTATCCAAAGGCGGAACAATGTAACTAAAATCACAATCACGAACACACACACCATGTTTCCGTAGTAAACACTATTGAATAATATTATTGTTTATATAAAATAGTAATAATTGAATAATCATATTTAATAAACAACAACAGCCATCATAAAAGTTGCTAGGCAATTCAGTCAACCGTAAGCAAAGGCACTGCGATATACAGCATTGAATTTACATAAACATAATAAACTTTTGCCAAAACTATTTGCTCTGGAACAAATAATAGTTTAATGAGACAAAAGACTGGCAGTTAGATTTACCCAAGACTAATTATATATCGTGTTTAACCACTATATAGACATTAGAGCCAGCGGTCAATTTCAGAAGATCTGGCCGCGCTGAACTACCGCTGAACTGCTGGAGATCCTGTCTTCGAAAACATTGAAGACAATTTTCAAATAGACCTTATATCTTTATTAACTGAACTAAGCTGGACAATGCCATTACTAAATTCAATAATGAAATGCATTCAGCTGATAATTGAGTGTTAAATCCTGTCATTTTACATTATTGACACAATTTGCCTATTTTGATATTGTGCAGTGCTTTGTTACAATTTGTATTGTTAAAAGCGCTATATAAATAAAGGTGACTATTAACAAACCGCATCTTTTCTGTCCAAGCAAGCACATCCTCACCTAAAAAATCCTTAAAACTTTATTCCGTGACACAAAACAGTATTATTATTTAGAACAAGCGGAGTGATAACACATTGTGAAAGGGCATTCTTGTAGCGATACCAGTACAATATCTCACGGTTCTCAACCAATCAGATTTGAGAACCAGAACAAACTTTTGTATAAATGTATATATTACATTTAGTTTTATTTTTTAGATTTTCACGTTTCAAGTTTTAGTAATTGTATTGTTGTTTTTGTTATTTATATAATTTGTATGTCTATGTATTTTTATTTATTACTTTTAGTTTATTTTTTTGTTATTTTAATACTAAAAGTTAAACTAAACGAAAATGATAAACATTGTTTTCACTGAAGCTTAAACAAATTTACCTTTTAAAAAACTTTTTTTTTTAATCGTGTTAGTTTTAGTAAACAAAAATAACTAGGGAACTAGGGGTGGGCGATATACCGGTAGACACGATTAACCAGTAGAAATTTGTCAACCAATAGAGATTTTGGGCTATCATTGCAGTTACATGCTCACATGATGTTGCTCTGCTACGTGGTCAGGAAAACATATCGTTTGCATGCGTTTTTAAGAGTGCTGTCAATCGATTAAAAAAATTTACGAATTAATCGCACATTTTTCTGAAATTAATCGCAATTAATCCCACCTAACATAAAAGTTTTTAAATATACTATCATATTGCAATAATTTCACATTCAATCTTCAAATTAATGTACAAACGAGATAAATACAGTATATATATATTTTTAATATTTGTTTAATGCCAACCTTTTGGCTGAAAAAAGGCCAGTATTGTTCATAACAGAAGGCCAGTATCACTGATACCAATACTACTGATGTCTCTATATAATTGGTTTCCCCCTAATATTTAGCCATTGGTTATAGCTATTCAGTATTACAGTATAACTGTGTTACTTTTTATCAATTTAAACATTCATTAGACATTAACAAAATAACTTCTAATTAAATTGAACTTAAAACAATATTCACATAAACCTATTATAATTTCATATTTAGATAACTGTGCCCTTCAGCATAAGTATACAGAAATTGAATAAAGTTATCAAAAAAACATTCTAAATTACATATAGATGAACCCCTTAAAAAGTTATGCATTATTCTTTTTTTCTTTTTCTTTTCTCTTTGAATGACAGACATCACAGCAGCTGGTTATTTGCCTGCTGTTGTTTTAAGAGCAATTGCTAAACATATAACGTATTTTCTTTCAACTCTATTTACCTTTTCTGACTCACTTCAGGGTTTAAAGTCTCTATTAATGAGCTGACTTGTTGAATCAAGGGTAATAGATGAGGGAGATGCTCCAGGACAGTTTTGAAAACCATTTCAGAGACGTTCTTAAATCTGACTCAAATAGCTATAACATATTACATGCACGCACAGATTTAAGGCAGCTTTAATTGCTTTTTTGTTAACTTCATGACTTAACTGACCACGATATTGCATGCACATTGTTTATTTCGCACTTTGATATGAAATGATACAGGCTACAGTGTGCACCGGCACCTTTATGCTGCAATAGAAGAGCACGCGCTTCGAGCCCAGTACCATTTCCGCACTCGTTTGATTCGCGCCTAAGTGAAAGTGGAGGGCGCGTCAGAAACGTCTCCCATTTGATGTGGTCGTAAAGATGTTCTGCAACTGAATAAATTAATGTATTGTCAATGCAGAAACAGCAGTTGTGAGTGGGGTGGCCAACACTAGCCTGTTATTTTTAACATGTTAAATGGAAAAAAAATTATCTCCTGCGTTAACGCGCTAATTTTGACAGCACTAGTTTTTAAGCATTGCGGTTAAAAAACAAGTGATTTTAAAGCGTTGAAATGCAATCAGCAGAGAAAGAGAACTCATTTTGCTATATCTGTGTGCTGTCTGAGAGGCTGTTTCTGTTATTTTTGCTGGTTTATAGGCCGTGAACATTTAATTCATACACTTGTATGTGTCAAAATACCCATCTTTGCAAGTAGCCTCATAAACACAGTAATTTACTTCTTAAGTGAAAACAAACAACTGAGAAAGAAAACACATGTGTAACAGTACATTTTATCAAAGCAGCTCTTAAAGTGACAGCAGTCTAATATTCCTGCTGTTTGTCATTCATGTTAATCAAACAGAAAAATCTCTCACTGCTCTTGACTAAATAAATCACTTTTATAACTTTAATAATGAATATATTTAATTTACACAGTGAAGAATATGTTTTTATATCTTTGATTACTTTATACAATATATTTAGAAATTCTTATTTATTTGTTCTGCTGTAGTTTTTTTGTCCTATTGCTTGTAATTTGTTTATTATTCTTGTTTAATAACTGACTGTTTCATTGTATTCAGTGAGATTGATTTATTTTATTATTTTATGTTTTTTTATATAGGCTAGTATTATTTTTTTGTGATAGTGACTCTGGTGACAAGAATTATGAAATGTCTATGGTATCAAAAATGTTGATATCATAAAGACTTATATCATGATATATATCATTAGGGTGAAAAATGCTCATATCGTGATATAAGATTTTGTTAATATTGCCCAACCCTGCTCTGGGCCAAATTTTCATTTTTTGGGTGAACCGTGTCTTTAAAGCAGTTAATGCTGGAAAGTGGCTCCAAATGGCACAATTTAAAGGACAAGCCAATTACCAATCCAAATTCTTGATGCGGCCTTCAGCCCCCTTTCGATCAAACTGGCACGCAAAGTCAAAATCCATCTTATTGTATCGGGGGAGTTGAAAACTTAGTGGAACAATAGACAAATGCCAGCCAGCAGCAAAACAACAAATCAGAAGCTGCCAAAGTGGGCGGAGTGTCTAAGGGAAACTTATGAAATGCGGGAACGAGGATTAGAAGAAAAGGGCAGGCAAACGAAGGGGGATAGATAAAATGGAGAGAGCAGCTGTTGTGAGGCCGGAGAGAAAGAAAGTGGGGAGAAGGGGGGGGGGGCAAGGGATCTCTGTTTTCCACTGGGAGCCGAGGGCCAGGGGAAAGTGATTTTGTCCTTGCTGTTTCAATTTCAGACTCTATCGGAAGCAATAGAAAGAAATAAATGAATGGGGAAGTTTTGCAACAGCCGCACTCAAGAGTGGCAGAGTCCAAGTTTGTTGCTGAGGAAGACCTCAGTGCAGTTAGTTACGCATTGGCACTTTTGCACGTGAGCTGCATTTTTATTGTAGAGGACTGCAATAAGCAGCCTGCGGTGTAAGAGGTTACCACTTTAGGTTAAATGTAATTTAACAAGTAAATACGCTACCACTGTGTCCTCCATGTTAAGTAGTCAAAACTCACTTGAAGATGAAGTGCGCAAAGAAATAGCTATTGGTTAACATTATCCAATTGTATGTGCCAAATAAACTACATCAGAAAAAAAAATAACATTGTTTCAGAAGAAATACTCATTGTGTTTTAATTTAAGATTACTAAGACAAACTAAGTGAAATAGACTATTGAAAAAGGCAAAAATTTAAGGTGGGTTCTTGATTTAACCCATTGATTTTTGTTTGGATGGAGTCGAATCTGAATGTGTGCTTGAAGTTGGTTGTAAAAAATGGACAGAGTTTAAATGGACAAAAATGAGTCCATTTAAAAGTATGTTGTGTATGGATCATTCACATTAAAATTACTATAGAAGATATTCACAATAAGAAAAGCATTTATATAATATAAGATTATTTTTAATTTCATGCTTTAACAATAAAACTGGGAATATGTGTTATATAAGTAAGTATGTTGGCTTTCAACACTTTCTCCTTTCTCAGTTTGTGGTAACAAATGTAAATATGTATGCAAGCCATTTGTTGTTTATTTGAAAAGTGTAAACCTGTGACTCAGAGTGACTGTTATCAAAACATTGCTTTTTGTTTCTGTTTTACAACCAGCCTGACATAGCAACAGCGTCTCAGCCAATCATGTGCATTTGGGGGCAACATTTTGTGTTTGACAAACCAATAGAAGAACAGAGGAGTTTGGCTAACCTGTTTGAAAACAGTCATTGGTTGTTTCAGTTCCATTCAGTGAAATTACACACTTCAGCTTCAGCTAAACATTTTTAGTAATTTATGGGTTGCTTATACTTTTAAAAGTACTGTTATAATATAAGACCAATTATTACTTTGCCTGAAAGAGCAACTGTGCCTCAGCCAATAACGTGAGTTTCAGGACGGGACTTTCATTTTTTGACCAATCAGTGGCAGATTTAAGAAACCATTCTGTAAAATGATACACTTGCTTCAGCTAGCCATTTAAAGTCATTTACAGGGTGTTTATATTTTTAAAGGTACTGTTATGGTGACCTTATAAAATTTAAAACTTATAAGGTTATATGTGGTCTGTCTTCAGTGTTGGGAGTAACGCATTACAAAAGTATTGTGATTACAGTAGTATATAACTTTTTGTTGTAACGCAGTAATATAACGCATTACTAATAAACTTTTTGTAATATTATTACTCGTTACAATCTCAGTAACACAAGTTCCCTATCAGTCAGTCACGTTCGACATAACGTCAGAGTGACTGACTAATGGGATCTCGCCGGAGAGCCCAATCACCTTCGAGTGTTAATAAAACAAGCCAATGACAGTTGGCGTGCGTGTTTCGCCACGCGCATTCTGCCCCGCGGTGCGGGTATAAAAGGAGAGCGCGTGCAAACGCACATCAGCTTTTCGCTTCGGAGCCGAGCCTTGCAAATCTCTAGAGTGTCTGCAAAGCAAGACTACAGCGTTGGTGTTACGGCGCGTCAGCGGAGGTTGCTGTCCAGTGCTGCATTCTTCAGCGATCACGCTGCTACCTCCCCTCGGTGCTTCAGCGCTGCTAAAAGAGAGAGTTTCAACTAAAAGAGCAAATCTAAAAGAGCTCCACGAGCGACGGGCGTCTTTTTAAAGATGGCTTCCCGCTCGTGCGTTTCTGGATGTGGTCGTTTCCTGACTTCATCTGATGGTCACGATCGCTGCCCCTCGTGCTTGGGCTTTAGGCACGCTGAGGCAGCGCTCGTGGATGAGTCATGTTCTCACTGTGGGAACATGACCATGGTGATGTTGCGCTCCATATACCTCCTCGCTAGACGTGGGGGTATCCCCCTTGCTCTGCCCCTTTCTAGTTCCTCCGGCCGGAGGACTACTTCGGCTCAGGGCCAGGGTGATTTGAGGATTACAGTGAGAGCTTCCCCGTCGAGTACGTCTCCGCGGGCCTCTCACTCCTCGAGCACATCGCACCGTCTGGGGTTCCCGGATGAGTATGCGGGGTCCTCGGACAGGGCAGGGCCCAGCATCTCATTCGGTGCCCCAGCAGATGACGGGTTATCGATCACCGCATCGGGGGATGAGCTAGGTTCTGGAGAGGACGATTTGGCTGCGCTGCCTCCGTCAGGAAGAGTAGCGTTGCCCGAGTCAGATCCAGAACTGACCGCTATGCTTTCCCGGGCTGCTGAGAGCATCGGGCTGCACTATAGGCGTCCGCCTTCTCCCGAGCGCTCAAGGCTGGATGATTGGTTCCTGGGGGCGCAGGCCGAACGTCGGCAACCGCCCCCGGTTCCTTTCTTCCCGGAAGTGCATGAGGAGGTGACTAGGTCGTGGAAGGCACCTTTTTCTGCCCGAAACAGGCCTAGTGCCTCCTCCGTCCTCACCACCCTCGACGGCGGAGCGGACAAAGGGTATGTGGAGGTCCCCCCAGTCGAGCCCGCCATTGCTATGCAGCTCTGCCCGCAAGGCGCTGCCGCCTGGAGGGGTAATCCACGCCTTCCGTCCAGGGCCTGTAAGTTCTCGTCCGCTCTTACGGCCAAGGCTTACGGTGCTGCTGGACAGGCCGCTTCCGCCCTGCACGCCATGGCCCTCCTGCAGGTCCACCAGGCCAAGGCATTGAAAAAGCTGCACGAGGGTGATGCTGACCCAGGTGTGTTGCAGGAACTGCGCACAGCGACGGACCTCGCACTAAGGGCGACGAAAGTCACGGCGCAGGCCCTGGGTCAGACGATGTCCACATTAGTGGTCCAGGAGCGCCACCTATGGCTGACCTTGGCGGATATGAGGGAGGCCGACAAGCATCGCTTCCTGGACTCCCCGATCTCCCAGGCCGGCCTATTCGGCGAAGTGGTGGAGGACTTTGCCCAGCAGTTCTCCGCCGCACAGAAGCAGACAACAGCAGCCTGCACTACGGCCGCAGCGTGGAGCTGGCCGCAGGAGACCGGCGCAGCCCGCCTCCGCCCCTGCCAAGCCCGTGAAGCGCCAGGGCAGGCGGCGTCCCTGAGACGGGCGACCCGGAGCTCTTGGATCCTGCTCTTCAGGAGATGGTGACCGCACCACTCCTTCCCCCGGAGGAGGGCCGGGTGGAGAATCTTTTGTTCTCTTTTTGTTCTGTTCCGCCACTGACCCCCGGGTACGTCAGTAACTCCCCTGGTCCCGCTTGTACGGTCCCTGGGGGCCTGGCTAGAGCTCCCCAGGCCGTCTCGCTGGCTCCTGAGGACTGTCAGACTCGGCTACGCGATTCAGTTCGCCCGGCGTCCCCCAAGTTCAGGGGCATTCGGTTCACCTCAGTGTTGAGCAAGGATGCCCCTGTCTTGTGTGCAGAAGTCGCGGTCCTACTGGCGAAGGACGCGATAGAGCCGGTCCCTCCAGCCGAGATGAAGTCAGGGTTCTACAGCCCCTACTTCATCGTACCCAAGAAAGGCGGTGGGTTACGACCAATCCTGGACCTGCGCGTTCTGAATCGGGCCCTTCACAAGCTCCCGTTCAGGATGTTGACGCAGAGACGCATCTTTCAATGCGTCCGTCCCCTCGATTGGTTTGCAGCAATCGACCTGAAGGACGCCTACTTCCATGTCCCGATCCTCCCTCGACACAGACCGTTTCTCCGCTTTGCGTTCGAGGGGCGAGCATACCAGTACAAGGCCCTTCCCTTCGGGCTATCCCTGTCGCCTCGTGTCTTCACCAAGGTCGTAGAAGCCGCCCTTGTACCGTTAAGGGAAGCAGGCATTCGTATCCTCAACTACCTCGACGACTGGCTCATCCTGGCCCAGTCTCGAGCACATTTGTGCGAACACAGGGATATGGTGCTCAGTCACCTCAGCCGGTTGGGACTTCAGGTCAACCGGGAAAAGAGCAAACTCTCCCCTACGCAGAGGATCTCTTTTCTCGGCATGGAGTTGGACTCGGTCAACCTCACAGCACGTCTCTCAGAGGAGCGTGCTCAGTCAATGCTGAGATGCCTGGAGTCTCTCCAGCGCAAGAGAACGGTTCCACTGAAACATTTTCAGAGGCTCCTGGGGCATATGGCATCCTCAGCCGCTATCACGCCGCTCGGATTGCTTCATATGAGACCGCTTCAGCGTTGGCTTCACGACCGAGTCCCGAGATGGGCATGGCGCCACGGCACATACCGGGTCTCACTCACCCCGTCCTGCCGTCGCACCTTCAGCCCATGGTCGGACCTTGCTTTTCTTCGGGCAGGAGTTCCCCTAGAGCAAGTATCCAGGCATGTTGTTGTTTCAACAGACGCCTCTGCCACGGGCTGGGGGGCCATGTGCAACGGGCACGCAGCCGCGGGGCTCTGGACAGGGCCCCAGCTGCAGTGGCATATCAATTGCCTCGAGTTGCTGGCAGTATGGCTTGCTCTGCGCCGCTTCAGAACGCTGCTACACGAGAAGCATATACTGGTCCGTTCGGACAACACTGCGACCGTTGCGTACATCAACCACCAGGGCGGTCTACGCTCCCGTCGCATGTCGCAACTCGCCCGCCATCTCCTCCTTTGGAGTCAGAAGCATCTGAGGTCGCTTCGCGCCGTTCATGTCCCAGGCGAGCTCAATCGTGCAGCCGACGAGCTCTCACGTCAGCACGCCCTTCCGGGAGAATGGCGACTCCACCCCGAGGTACTCCAGCTGATTTGGAGACGCTTCGGGGATGCTCAGGTAGACCTGTTTGCCTCCCCGGACACGTCTCACTGCCAGTTGTTCTTCTCCCTGTCCGAGGGGACCCTCGGTACAGATGCACTGGCATGCAGCTGGCCTCGGGGCTTACGCAAATATGCGTTTCCCCCAGTGAGCCTTCTCGCACAGACCCTGTGCAAGGTCAGGGAGGACGAGGAGCAAGTCCTCTTGGTTGCGCCTTACTGGCCCAATCGGACGTGGTTCCCAGAACTGATGCTCCTCGCGACAGCCCCTTCTTGGCAAATTCCTCTGAGGAGGGATCTACTTTCTCAGAGAGGGGGCACCCTCTGGAAAAAAGAAAAATAACACCCGCGCCCAGACTTGTGGAACCTCCACGTATGGTCCTTGGACGGGACGCGGAGGTTCTAAGTGGGCTGCCTCCAGCGGTAGTAAACACTATCACTTCTGCCAGGGCCCTGTCTACGAGACAAGCTTATAGGCTGAAGTGGAACCTGTTCGTCGATTGGTGTTCTCCCCGCCGGGAGGACCCCCGTAGATGCCCGATCGCAGTCGTGCTTTCTTTCCTGCAGGATGGGTTGGAGCGAAGGCTGTCTCCCTCCACCCTCAAAGTGTATGTCGCCGCTATTGCCGCACATCACGATGCTGTAGACGGTAAGTCTCTGGGGAAACACGACCTGGTCATCAGGTTCCTCAGGGGGGCAAGGAGGCTAACTCCTCCACGCCCTCACCTGGTACCCTCTTGGGATCTCCCCTCGGTCCTGTCGGCCTTGAGGGGGGCCCCCTTTGAGCCTCTGCAGTCAGTAGAGCTTAAGTTTCTGTCTCTGAAGACAGTGCTCCTCTCGGCATTGGCCACAGTTAAGAGGGTAGGGGACCTGCAAGCATTTTCGGTCGACGATTCGTGCCTAGAATTCGGGCCGGCTGACTCTCACGTTGTCCTGAGACCCCGGCCTGGATATGTGCCCAAAGTTCCCACCACGCCCTTTAGGGAGCAGGTGGTGAACTTGCAAGCGCTGCCCCGGGAGGAGGCAGACCCAGCCACTGCTCTGTCCCGTTCGTGCCTTGCGCATCTATGTGGACCGCACGCAGAGCTTCAGGACCTCAGACCAGCTCTTTGTCTGCTTCGGAGGACAGCAGAAGGGAAGAGCTGTCTCCAAACAAAGACTCGCCCACTGGATAGTGGAGGCTATAGTCTTGGCCTACCAGGCCCGGCGCTTACCGTGCCCCCTTGGTGTGAGAGCACACTCTACGAGAGGTGTTGCTTCCTCTTGGGCCTTGGCGCGGGGCGCCTCGATAGCAGACATTTGTAAAGCTGCCGGCTGGGCGACACCTAATACGTTTGCGAGGTTTTACAATCTCCGTATAGAGCCAGTGTCCTCCCGTGTACTTGTCTCAGATGGCCAGTAACACTGGAACCCGCTCGGTGTCAATCACGCTTGCTGCGCCATTCCCCTCTACGGACCGGATACGTGCGCCTTGTTGCTTCTCAGTTCAGTTCCCCACGGCGAACCCTGGTGAAGTTCCTCCCGCACCCTCGGCAGTCAGGTGTGGCGGAGCACCAGACGCCAGGTCCAGTACTCGTACATTGCCCAAGGTCAACCCTTGTGCTGGGCTAGGTGCCCGTGTGTAGTGATTCCCCCTTGGTGATCCCACATGTGTATTCTTCCACGGTACGGCTCCCCCCCATGTTGAGCCCGTGTCTTCCCTGGCAGAACCCTCTGCCTTCTCTGCTGTGTAGCTATCTCACCCCAGGCGGGCTGGGTCTACCTCAGAGACTCCCGTATGTGGTACTGCCCTTGGCCAGTCCATACGTGTAATCTCCACATGATACCTCCTTATGCGGGATGTGGCTCCGTAGCGTTTCCCCCTACTTGGGGTACGCTTTCCCAGTGTTATTCTACCCACTGAGCGGAACAGCAGTGCGGTCATCTCTGCCTAAACCCTGTCCTATCATCCATCCCAACTGGTGTGGGGGGGACTTGCCGGCTTCTGCAGAGCACTGGAGGGGGTCAGCAATAGTGGTGTTTTCCAAGGGATCCCATTAGTCAGTCACTCTGACGTTACGTCGAACGTGACTGACTGATAGGGAACATCTCGGTTACTTGCGTAACCCCCGTTCCCTGAAGGAGGGAACGGAGACGTAACGTCCCGTCACCATAGTTGCTGTACCACCGCTGTACGGCCGGGGCACACAGTCTCGGCTCCTCAGCGAAAAAACTGATGTGCGTTTGCACGCGCTCTCCTTTTATACCCGCACCGCGGGGCGGAGTGCGCGTGGCGAAACACGCACGCCAACTGTCATTGGCTTGTTTTGTTAACACTCGAAGGTGATTGGGCTCTCCGGCGAGATCCCATTAGTCAGTCACTCTGACGTTACGTCTCCGTTCCCTCCTTTAGGGAACGGGGGTTACGCAAGTAACCGAGACGTTACTATGTATTTTAACCCGAAATTAAGTGGTGTTACGTTTTTTTTTAAAGAATTTACCAACACCACGAGACATTCCCGCACCAGAGAAAAAAATCAGTGGGTAAAATAGTATGCTAAAGTAGTATCCTAAAATAGGAGCTTGATGTTTAATGACTGCAGAGATGGATTCAACATTTATGAGATGGACATACTCACATTATTTTCAGTTTGTCAAAAAAAAGGACAAGAACATAATAGTCAAGTACAATCTATGTGTGACACCAAGGCTACTCTCAACATCAAGAAACAGCACAAGTAATTTAAAGAAACACCTGGACTGGTGCCATGCTAAAACAAAGCTAACAGACAGCGTTCAGGGATGTGATTTTTCCATATAAATACGTATTTCCGTATTTCCCTGTGATTCGCTTAGATCCGTGTTGTTGTTTTGTTTTTTTGTTTTTGGGGGGGGGGGGGGGGATTACTGCATGATGATTGAAGTAATCATTACCTAATTGCCTAAATAAACTGCGAAAAGATTGTTTTCTAAAATATCACGGATCCTGAGAGTGCCGCACGAGCTCCCTGCGCCATCTGCAGGACAGTTCAACGCGGTAAAATGATTTAAAGTGCCAAACGCGCGTAGAATCAGCACTGAAGCGTGTTACTAGACCTGGTGACTTTTTATGAATGATGGTGAGAATTTGAGATTGCTAGTACTGTCATAAAACTCACAACGGTTGTGTTGTAATTATATAATAGGCTGTAGTCTCACTAGTCTGACGCGCTACATGTCTGCTGTTACAGTACTGTGTTTACTTTCAATTCGCTTGGTTTGAGGTGCTTTAATTTGCATTTGGGAACACATGTGTAATTATAATTTTTTATAAATCTGTTGTTGTTTACAAAAAGAAGTACAGTGTCACATAATCCTTCAGAAATCATTCTAATGTGCTGATTTGCTGCTCAAGAAACATTTATCATTAATATCAATGTTAAAAATATTTTTGATGCTTAATATTTTTGTGGAAACAATGATACGACTCTATAATAATTTTATTAATGCATGAAAGTGATAAAAAGTGAGTGAAGACATTTAAAATTATTTATATTCTATAACAGTCATTATTCTATAGCACATCGCCCTTTACTGGATGTTTAGTGAGCAGCAGTAAACTACATTTTAGCATTTTAGAATGCCTAGTCATACTTCTGTGGTTATTTTAGTGAAATTAACATAAAAGTAATACAAAAGTAGTGTAACGCATTATATTTCAGATACAGTAATATTGTAATGTAACTAATTACATTCAAATGACAGTAACTAGTTATATATAATGTATTACATTTTGGAAGTAACTTGCCCAACTCTGTCTGTCTTACACAAGTAAACAAAAACCTTTTCAGTTTATAAGAGCACCACAAATCATCAAGCCTTGTATGAAAATCTATTAGAAGCAGCCCACTATTACCTTGTATTCATTTTTATTTATCTTTGAAAAAATTTCACTAGGAACCTTTAAATGGTTCTACACATGCATGTAGGAGTACAGATCTGTTTTATGGAAGAAACAGCATAGCAAAAGCTTTTCTGACCCTTAGAAGACATTTTTGTCAGTGTCAAAAGATCATTCAGTAAGAACCCACCACAGGTTGACATGAATAAAGCATGTGCTATTCAAAACAAAAATTCAACCAAATGTGGTTGTTTTTAACTTTTATTCAAGGTTTATTTGCAGACAACACGAATTTAAAATGTACCCAATCAAGTTTCATAAAGGAATAGTTCACTCAAAAATCTAATTCTGTTATTTCCTCACCCTCGTGTCGTTTCAATTAAACCTGGTATGACTTTTACAGTGAAAAGATTACTCCTTATAGGAGCTAAAACTTTCAAGTTTCAAGGGGCACTTTGCAAATAAAAAAGGGGGAGGGGTGAATGAAGGCCTTCTAAAGTGAAGCAATGCATTTGTGTAAGAAAAATATCCATATTTAAAACTTTATAAACTGAAATCTCTAGCTTCTGCTAACTGCCGTATGGCCAACTGCCATCGTGAGTAGGGTTGGGTACCGAAACCCGGTACCAACATGGCACCGGTACCTATGGAACCGGTATGTACCGAACCGAATCAGAACGCAGATTTCGGTGCCTCATTTCGGTGCCATGCCTGAGCGATCGGTTGAAATATTTGTCCTTTGTTTCTCCGAAACGGACGTAAGAAGCATCATCACCAGCACCACACGTGCAAAATAATTTCCCGACTGAGAAAATGCACATGAACTCAATTCATAAAGCTCTAATAAGTCCAACAAATCTTTGTAGTAACCCGAGTGTGTGGTTTTCACATTCAGACTTAAAAGAAAAGCACAACTCGGGAAATGAGAGCATCAGGGGAGCGCGTGAATGCAGTGATTACACTTGCTCTGACGGCAGCAGGTAACTAGCCTTCCATTTACTAGCTAACTACTTCTACTCCATAGGCTACTAATACATCGATTAGCAATGGATTATAAATATACTTAATTATTATGAAAATAACAGAGATGGCTTGAATAACACAGATAAACTATGCATTGTCATAGTCGAGTGTTTATTGTATTTATTTTATCATTCACATTCACAACGTTTATATCTTCTGTTTACTTATCCATATCACGGTGGAAAAGAGTTCGCTACTTCTGTGACTGAATCTGTGGGTTTTCTGCGCGAGGGCGCCTTCTGGTGTCTAGTATGAACAAAAAAGACATCACCCCCCGGTTTCACAGACCAGGCTTGAACCTAGTGCTAGACTGAAATGTAAATCTTAGCTGTTTTAACTGAAATAAACTTGCACTGACTGATCCTAAAATATATCAGTGCATTTGTTTTGTCTCAAGATGTACCCCAGTAATGTTTTTTTTTTTTTTTTTTTGAGCATGTTTATAAAATTACTTAAATGTCCTAATTGAACTATGATCTAATCCGGGTTTACATTTACATTTAGTCATTTTGCAGATGCTTTTATCCAAAGCGACTTACAGTTGGGGAATACATAAAGCGATTAATCTTGAAGAGGCAAACAGACAGAGTAAGTGCCCATAACACCAAGTCTCAGGCATTGTTCAAATAAGTACAAGCTAGCAAGAGAAGGAGATAAAGATAAAGAGAACGATGAAGATTTAGAAAAAGTGAATAATCAAATTTTTGATAAAGAGAGGTGTAGTCTAGGGTTAATCTAAGCCCTGTCTGTGTGTCTGTGAAACCGGGCCCATGTGTTTAGTGCTAATGGCCAATCCAATTATTAACTGGTAATTTTTTTTTATAAGTATCGTTTCAGGCACCGTTTAGGCACCGGTACCATTTTAAAAGTATCGATTTGGCACCGGTATCAAAAAAAACAACGATACCCAACCCTAATCGTGAGTAAATTACATCATTTGTAGTCAGAGTCTGCACAGTAGAGGTTCGTTTGGATCCAGAGTCTTCGCAGTTGTGTCGTGAGGTGGACCCGTGGTATAAAACTCCTGCCCAAACTCCCACAGACCCAATCAACAATAACAACACGCCCGGTTATCATAGCATAAAATTACTAGCTAAAATCAAACTTATCACAAAAACGAACAATTGAACATATATCAGCATGATAACAACTACTTTAAATTACCAAACCCTTATTTTGGAAAATTGAATTGAAAGTGTAATAAATATTTTTTTATGTTGACTCATTTACATGGAGAGGGTGGGGTTCAGGACCTGTACTGCACTGCAGTCAGCCACCAGGGGGCGATCGAAGAGCCCGCAGCTTAACTTTTCAGAACGTGTGAGGCACACCCGCGTAGGATGTAGATGTAGGTGTAGCATAGGTAGTGTGTGCATATATTTATGATTATTACAGTAATCTGCAGGCAGCGCAAAAATAAAAAAGTCTATTTAGATGTTTTTAAGAATTGAAAATTTTTACAAACTTTATTCTAAGAAATTTATTTAGAATATTTTTGTGAATCCAGCCCCAGGAGATGTTTAGAAAGAGCTGCGTCTGGCGGACAGTGCAAGTGGGTGGTCCTTACTTCAGTTTACTAGTTCCTGTTGCTTTTAATGAGCTCATTAATATTCACTGGAACCATTTCTCCCCTCCTCTTTAGCACCTAATTACCAGCTTTATTCAGCTTTGCACAGCTGTAGTTCATGTATTATTCAGTGTTAATTGCAACTTCGATAGTCATTAATAAAGACTTGTGTTCTTCCTTTGAGGAGATGACACACTCGCTATGGAAGGCTGACTGTGTGTGTGTTGTGCCTCTGGTGCTGTGGATGATGATGATGATGGTGATTATTATTTTGGTGAATGTGCATTGCAGCAGTGCTCAACAGCTGTGGCGAGAGGGCGGTGTACGTGCGTTCATGTGTGTGCGTGTCCTCTTTTAAAAACACTATTGAAATATTTGTCTGCACGCCTCAATGGCATTTAATCTCCTGTTGTTCATCAGTTTCCACTTGATTTATTTCTTCACCTTTGCTTATTTATTGAATTTAATTACACACAAAACCGCGGATGGTGGCTGCTTGTTTGTGCGAGTTTACGCGAGCAAAGTTTTTACTTTTTTTATTTTTACGCCTCCCTCCCTCCCCTCATCCCATACCCCTCTCCCCCCAAAATCATTAATTGCAGACTTGATAAATTGATATAAAACTGCAGCCAGGCTGCAAATGGTGCCAAACGCACCCGTACAGATGAGGCAGAGGGACGAGGGTCTGTGTTTTTTAGGACAAGAAAATATGCTGGTATAGGAGCCATTGTTGAATGATGAAGAACGACGAAGAACCAGAACAAGGTCAAGAGGTTCTTGAGTGATTTATAGATCATATGGATTTATTGGAGATGTGTCTGTGGGTGACTAATTTTAGGGCAAGCTGCCCGCAGGCATTTATGAAAGTGTGTTAAGGTTTGTGCATTAATGTATGCATGCTAGGGTGCAAGTCTGTATGTGGGATATAGCTGAAAGACTTTATATACTCAAAATATTTATTTATGTTTATGTATTTGCACTAAAATGCCTTTAAATTGTGATTTTGTATTTTGGTTTTAATCAGTTTGACCAAACAACCACTGATATGTTGTCAAATAAATTTTCTTGAAATATTAATATGCGTTTCTGAATAATTATTTTATCTGTTGCATATGCGCCAGTTTTAGTTTAGTATTATTTATATGCCATTCGTTTTTTTATATATTTAGAATTAGCTTGTTTTTATATTTTAGTTTGAGTATGTTTGTGTGCTTTTGTAATGTTTATTAGTATTTTAATTAATATTTCCACTTAGCATAATTTTTTTCTTTCAGTTTAGTTATATATTTATATTTATAAAAAAAAAAAATATATATATATATATATATATATGTGTGTGTGTGTGTGTATTTGCACTTAAATGGCAAGTATAATTAAGTCTTGGATTAGTCTTGATTAGATACTATCATAGTATTTATTCATAATATCTATCTATCTATCTATCTATGAAACGTTTACATTTTAATATTTAAAATTGTTAAAATTGTGTGTATTTTTTGTATTTCAATATAGTTTATTTAATTATAACTAATAATTATATATATATATATATATATGTAGTTTGTTTTTTTTACAACTTAATTTTAGTTACTTATTTTTTTGGTTAGTTTCCAAGGCAAATTTTCTATATTTCTAAACTATAGGTTAGGAATGCACAATATAACTGTTCCAACATTGTCATCTCTGGCTTTATGCTCACTTGTCACATATATATTGTGAAACTAATCTAATTCGATGTTTAGTGACTAAATTCATGATGAAATTACAATATTCACAGCATTGCTTAATTTTACATCAGCCTTTTACCATTAATATATCTTGAATATATAATATACGATCCAACCTTGTTGGGATATATGTTGTGTTTTGTGTGTGTGTGTGGGGGGAGGTTATTGAGTCAGAGAGGGAGTGACAGTGATGACCTCCTGCCAGAGGGAAAGAGCTCGGAGCCAGAGGCCTGCTCGTATGTTTCAGCATCAGCACTGACCCTCGCTGTCATTTCAGCTGATAAACTGAAGGCCGAGGATCTCCCGCAGACACACACACACACACACACACACACACACACACACACACACACACACACACACACACACACACACACACACACACACACACATGTTGGTTTTTATGGTTTACGGGGACTTTCCATAGGCGTAATGGTTTTTATACTGTACAAACTGTATGTGCTATTGCCCTACACCTACCCTACACCTAAACTTAGCCCTCACAGGAGATGGTGCATTTCTATTTTCCCTCAAAAAAACTCACTCTGTATGATTTATAAGCATTTTAAATTATGGGGACACTGAAAATGTCCTCATAAATCACCTTCTCCTTGTAATACCTATGTCATACCCATGTCATTATACAAATTTGTGTCCTCATAAACCACATAAACATGCCCACACACACACACACACACACACACACACACACACACACACACACCTTGCTCCAGAGTGAGTCAGTAGTAGGACTATGAGTCACGTATACGGATCTATGAATCATGGGTATGTCAGTAAATCTCTGCTCCATAGGAATAACTTTCACCCTTACATGCTACTATCTACACATGTTCTCCTGCAGTGAATTAAGTGGCGGCTTAGAGATAAGATTATGAATGCTGCACTAAATGTTTCATGAAATACGTCTGCATACTGTGTTATGGCACATGAATCAATTAAATTCTAAGAACAAATTTATGTAGTAGATTGCATTAATATATTCGCAAAAATATTGCAATGATGAAACAATTTGTTGAATATACTGTGTATTTGGGATGCACAATATATATGTTTATAAATGTTATTGCATTGGAGATGATTTAAGTGTGCATGCTCATTCTCATTTCATGCTCATGCTCGTTTTGTTTGATTTGTGTTTTATTTGCAATATATTTAAGCCATTTTAGTGTAGTGTAGTTTAGTTGTTAAAATCAGGGTTATTAGTTAACTAAAACTAAAAATGAAACTGAAATAATAGAAAAATTAAAACCATTAAAGACATTTTCATTATTTGAAATAAAATAAATGTTAACTGAAAATAAAATAAAATAAAATAAACAGTATTTTACAGTATCAAGAACCGGATGAGTAGTTTTCGGATCACCAGTACACTGAACCGGGAAATGTTTCTTTCGGACACGTCCGATTTGAGAACTGATGATCTGATGCTCATATCATAAATATGATTCCTATCATATTTTAGAGAAAGCCATGCTTGCCATGTCATCTGAAAACAAATCACCTGCCGTTGTTACGAATCAAAAGTGCCTACAAATTCTTAATATGCTTAAGTATTAATAAATTATTAATAAATATGGTGTGTCTGCTTGTATAGCCGAAGTCACGTAACAATAAAAGGGAATGTAAAAGGGACACACACACAGAGCAGCAGTAGAAGAAACATTGACACACACAGTTGGAATGAGTTTGGCGAAGCAAATAACTCCCATTCAGGGGCTTTCATGCCTGTCCGCCATTCTGCTATCTGAGGCTCCCGGGCTGTGCAAAGAAATCTCTCGATCTCTTTCCTAGGCTCGCAGCCTCGCAGCGTGCCGATGGCATATCTCCAACACACCCTGATGTGACGAGCCGGTTGCATGGCAGTCTGACGGATTAAGGGCCACATACTGATCCAATCCTCGCCCCTCCCCTCCCCTGCTCACCCCTCACCCTGCCAGCCCGCTGATATTTTGCCACATCGTCAACGCCAGCCAAAGCAGCAAACTTCCTGAATGGATAAACTGGCGTTTTTTTGTCAGAGATAATGACCAAGGCCATTTAGAAACCCGACTGGACATTTTACGACTTCTCGGAGCAATGAGTTTGATCTTATGGTCTTTTGCTCATTGCTCTTCATCAAATTTACAGGAGTTAAAAAAGTGGATGTTACTTTTAGAAGATTTTTTTTTTTCAGAAGATCACATCTGCACATGTGCACAATATCCATGCATCACTGGCGGAGCCCTGCAGTATATAAGGTCCATACAGCACAATTAGATTGCTCAGCGGGTGCTGATTTACACTCCATGTCATGGGCTGTTTTTTTTTTTTTTTTTTAGAATAACCAGGGCCTCTTTTGGATAACGGCATTAAAACAAAAGACTGTATGAAGGGATGATGAAGAGGAAGAGTTGAGAGCAGGGTCTTGAATCTTATTTGATTTACATTCTAAGGGATCCCAAGAGGGAATTAGGAAATTAGCTGTGGAGAAACCAGCCCACGATTGGCACAGGGAGACTTAGCAGTGTTGCGCCTGACGTAAAGGGATAGTTCACCCAAAAATGAAAATGCTGTCATCATTTACTCACCCTCAAGTAGTTCCAAACCTGTATGAATTTCTTTGTTCCGCTGAACACAGAGGAAGATGTTTTGAAGAAAGTTTGTAACCAGGCTGTTTTGGGGCACCATTGACTTCCATGATAGGAAAAACAAAAATACTATGGAAGTCAACGGTGCTCCAGAACTGCTTGGCTTCCCACGTTCTTCAGAATATCTTCCTTTGTGTTCAGCAGAACAAAGACATTCATACAGATTTGGAACTTCTTGAGGGCGAGTAAATGATGACAGAATTTTCATTTTTGGGTGAACTATTCCTATAAGGCAAGGAAAGGCAAGTTTATTTATATAGCACATTTCATACACAGTGGTAATTCAAAGTGCTTTACATAAAAGGAAGTAAAATAGACATTCAAATAATAATAAAAACAAGGAATAAAAAAACATATAATCACAACAATAAAAACACAATGATATAGACATTTATTTTAAATGGATTTAAAACAGTTCAGAATAAAAAAAATATTATACATAGTGCAATCAGTTTGGATGTGGCACAGTGCTCATTCAACAAATGCACAGCAAAATAGATGAGATTTGAGTCTGGATTTAAATGTGGCTAATATTTTAGCTCTTCTGGAAGCTGGTTCCAACTGCGGGTGGAGCTAAAAACCCTGACTCGATCCTACTGATCTGAGTGGTCTGTTAGGTTTATATTCAGTGAACATATTTGCAATGTATTTAGGTCCTAGGTCATTGAGTGATTTATAAACGATTAAAAGTACTTTAAAATCAACCCTAAATGTAATTTAAGGGCTTGTGGTTTTTTTGTTAGTCTGATGGAGCCTTTCCACTGTGCAGAGATTAACTTTCCCTGCCCTTGCTCTTTGGATAATGAAGTGCTAATACTAGCAAGCATGCTGCAGCACATTCTGTCTCATGCAAAAAGTGTGAATGCGGAAATGCTGTGTAGTTAGAGCTAGCTTCTTGCTAAAATATTCTGACAAACTGTTCTTCTTTGGAATCCAATAGTTTCTGTTGTGGCCTGGATGGAAAATAAACCAGCCTTAAACTGGGACCGGTTGCATACATGGTTAAGACTAGTCTTAAAAGTTAGTCAGCTGATTTGTTTCCTTAAGACTGGTAATTATTATTTTTTTATTCAGTTACATAAAAATGTAGATTAGTCTGAGTTGAATTCAAAAAATAAGACTGATTAACCTTTGGCTAACTGCTAGTTGGTCAGAATAGTTCTTAAGACGTTGTCTTAGAGACTAAGTTTATGCTAAGTTTAGCTGGCCTAGTCTGAGTTTCATGGCTGTTCTAAATGTGATTAATTCATGCAGTAGTTACACTACTCTGGTCACCACTCACAAGAAGAGTACTGAAGTCTGCTTGTCGCATTAACTGTGCTAGAAATATGTAGCATTAAACGTGCTACATTTCAGAATCCTTTCATTAAGTCTAACACGTAATCGTTCTAGAGTAGTAACACAATCAACAAGAAAAGTCTGAACCCGAGAAGGTGTCGCCTTCCTCGTATTTTCAGGAACAAACGGTAACCTTTTTTCCCCATGTACCTTAATTCAGTTTCCTGCCTCATTTGTTGTTAACACAAGCTCCTGAGCTTGACTGCTTCAATGGCTCATGTATTCCATCTCATGGTTAGCCCCCTGCATTGCCGCCACTAGTTTGCCAACAGAGAGCAAACGACCCGACCCCAGAGTGTCGAAAAGATGTGCCAGCATTACTCTCCATTACAGCATGTGCTCATCAAGGATTTAATCTCCCCTCCAAACTCTTTGTTCTTTTATGCATTTGTAGATAAATAACCAGGTCCCATATTTGTTCTGACATCTTTGTTCTTGTGCAGATGTACATGAGGTGTCCAATAGGACTGTTGAGGTCCAATTGCATTGTGAATCTTCTGTGCTAACAAATGTCAGATGCATCGATCGACAGCAACACACCAAAATAACATGGTGCTGGGATCCCTGTGCTCTAGTAAAAATGAGTGAGCTTTGGTGTGTGTGTGTGTGTGAGCGCATGTGTTAAGGGGCAATTGAAAACCCAACTCATTAACTCCCAACTCAGCAGTTCCAAGTTTTCATGGATTAATCAATGCTAACTTGCTTTATCAGAGCCACTTATCTCACCTATACTGGAATTATTGCTTGTCCCTGACCAGCAACTTGATAACAGGAAATATTTCACATTGCCAGTGTGCCGAAACACTTCAACCCTCTTGCCTCTGGTTCCCTCTTACTCACTCTTTCTTAAACATCTTTGAGAACGATGCATGTGCACGTGTATGGGTTTGTATTGACTGTGAATCCAGATCTTATATTAGTTCATTTTGCAAATTTCTCTTCAGTAATTTGTAACTGTACCACATTAACACGGTACACACTTAATGGAGCTTAGATAAGCTGCCCTATTCCCCTGGATCCAAGCGAATAAGATGCACTCCAATGCATGGAAGTTACCCAGGTATGGGCCTTAAGTTTGGCCCCGGCACAGAGGGTCAATTCTGGCTTGACTGACAGATTGAATCCCCTCTTCCACTCATCGTCTGGGTGAATGCTGCTGCTTAATCTTGCTTCTCCAGATCGATCATTGGAGGCAGGCATCTCCTTGGCCAATGGGGCAGGCAGTTTGTCCTGTCTCTCTTCTGCCTCAGGTACTGTCTCAGATGTGTCGGCCTAGTCTGATTAACTATTTATGTATGCGTTTAATTATGTATTTATTAGATACACTTGCTCAGCAGTCATACTGCCTAGTCTACCTCTGGGGAAGGTTATGCTACAGACCAACAGCTAACTTGACAAGTCATTTGATTTTGGCAGGCTCGTAATAATATAACAGTTTGAGTTGTTAACAACCTAGACCCCTTTCCCCTCCCTCCTTACCGCTGCCCTCTTTGTTGTCTAAAGTAATTACCGGCTCATTATGGATGTAAGAAATATCTACAAAGTGATTATGCTCTAAATAAAAGGCGTGAAAGCATAAAGTGATGGGAAATGGACCCTTGCAGCATCTGTAAATAGCTAAGGGGATTGTGGACTAAGCTCCCTAGAGAGTCAACTCGACGGCTGCCACAGTGGCGCTCAGAGCCACATTGAGTGTGTAATTAATGTATTTACTGTATGTACCGCTGGCCTGCTCGGCTCCTCTTCAGTTAGGGGTTATATTCGACTGGGCGCTAACAGGGGCACAAGGTTACAGCTGCTCCAATTTTCCTGGCCCTCGCTCTTTCCACCGCTTTCTCTTTCCTCGTGCTTACGTGATGTGTGTCACAACAGCTACACCATTAGAGTTGGTCGTTTTGACAGCCAAATAGAATAAAATTATTTTGGCTTGTGCTGATTGCATCGTGTAATGCATAGATCGTCCTTTAGACTTTCTCTCTCCTTTCGTCTTCATGGCGCCGTTTCGAAATCGTGATGGAGAATGTTAAAAGTGCTGAGTCATTTGTCTGATCGGCTAAGTGAAACACATTTGGAGCAAATGAGTCAGGAAAAGAAGTGATTGAAATAGCTGTGGAAATTTCCATGAGAGAGGAGCTAGAGTTTCTGTAGAGGAGCGCGTGGGCTGAGGCAGATGGAGGCAAGGGTCTAATCCCCTCACACACAAACACACTCACACGCTTCGCCACAGGAACATTGAAGGGCAAGTGTTTGAATCATTTAAAACTCTAGGGAACCGGATCTATTCCAGTGGCCAATGACATGGCATGCTATGAGTGCATGGCCATGACCCGCAGTGCTGCTTAATTAACGGACACAAGACGTAGAGTCCAGAGACACGAAGATAGACGGGGATAGAGGCATATATAGAAAGGAACAGTAAAGATGGATGACATTGGAAGGACTGATCTTTATCCTGCCAGGTTTACTGGTACTGAAGGTGTAGTTAATTGGGGTTGGGGTGATTGCCCCACCTGTCTCCAACCTTTTACATCTGTAGTAACTTTTATGCATGAGAAATCAAACCGTAAAACGAAAATCGCAACTGCTAGAATCCCGAGTATAATGTCAGATGACTCGTAATCTGAAAGGATCACTGGATGCTGCTAACATGCATTGCGGGACCTTCCCTGACTAGGCTAGTCATTGTAGATATGACCCTGCATCCAAAAGATAGGTTTGCTGCCCAAAACCTAGGAGATTTTGATGATATAGTTGTCCCTTATTTAATCAACTGGCAGCCTTTATTTGGTGTTTGTTACCCTCCTTTGACCTGTGGGGTCCATTAAATGTCACTTCTCTTTAAGTGAGAAAGAGAGACAACTTTGCCCAACTTTGCTTCACCTTTAAAGGTCAGGTGTTGCCATGGTGACAATCCCCCCCCAACCAACCAACCAACCAATCTGTGTCAGCTTCCTTTTGGTTTCCCACTTGTTTTCACCTCTGTATATCGCTATCTCTCACTCCCTCTCTCTCTTTCTCTCCAACCCTCTCACCTTCCCTGGTCCTGGCAGATTACAGGATGTTTTTCTTCAATGTTTGGCCTCTGATATGGTGGCTGACGTTTTTATTAAAAGTACTAGTCGTGAATGTGGGGGCTTAAGTGAAGGTGCAACAGGCAGGACAGACGCGACCACACTCCCCCGCACCACCACCATGGCCCATTGATGAGAATTAATGCAGTGGACGATATGCAGAGAGGTGGGAGAAATCAGGAGGATTAGAACTTGAGCTTTCCAGTCACGCTACAGCAATTTATTAGAATTTGTTTGCTTGGCCCTGAAGTCTTCATTCCCCAACCCTGACGGAACGAGAGAGAGAGGCTGGAGGTGGGAAGAGTGCAGGAGAGGAGGGGCTTGGGAGCCGGGGAAATGGAGATCCAAATGAAGACACAGTCAGCACAACCCGACTTCAAGGGATTTAAGCCACTTTGAGAGTTCAAGGTTCAAGGTTCAAGGTTTCTTTATTTGTCACATGATAAATTATACAGGGTATAATCAAAAGTGAAATGTAGGTCAAATCAGGTCCGCTCAGTGGACAGTGCAAAGAATACAAATAAAATAAAAAATAAAATCAAAATTAAATTATATAAAGTAACACCACACAAGAGTATATATATATATATAGGTAAAAAAAAGAAATAAGAAGTAAAATGTGCAATAGAATAAAGAAAAGTGCAAAACATTAAAACACTAAGATGTGCAAAACAAATTGGATGTGCAAAAACAGTATATGGGACTTAATAAATATTAGTATAAACAGGAGGGATGAGAGGGATGTGCAACGGGTTGTATTGGGTAAGCACACATAGCAGCAATATGGATGATGAGAATATGAATGTTTTTTTGAAGCAGTTACACTGCTTCCTAATCAGACACAATGCGATATGTAGTAATTTACCCGTCTTTCCACACTGAAAATTAATACATCAGAAATTTAGAACAATGAAATTTCAGTGTGGGTGGGGCTATCTAGTACACTATTCTTTTTTTTTTTTTTTTTGGTGTTGAACCACATTTACATATAAAAAATATTGGAACTTTAGATATAACTGATGGTTAGAGGGCAGACGTTAAGGGATAGTTCACCCAAAAATGAAAATTCTGTCATTAATTTTCTCACCCCTATGTTGTTCCTAACCCGTAACACCTTTGTCATTTTCAGAACACAACTTTAGATATTTTTGATGAAAACCGAGAGCTTTCTGATCCTGCATAGACAGCAATGTAACTGACACATTCAAGGCCCAGAAAGGGAGTAAGGATATCGTTTAAATAGTCCTTACAGTGGTTCAACCATAATTTTATGAAGCTACGAGAATACTGTTTGTGTGCAAAGAAAATTAAAATAATTACTTTATTCAACAATTTCTTCTCTTCTAAGAGAAGAAATGACCACAACATATACGCGGGCGTGTGAGACTGACATGGAAGAGAAGAAACTTACAAAGTTGTTATTTTTGTTTTCTTTGCACACAAAACATATTCTCGTAGCTTCATAAAAATGGGGTTGAACCACTGATGTCACATAAAGATGTCCTTACTACCTTTCTGGGCATTGAACATGGTAGTTGCCTTGCTGTCTATGCAGGGTCAGAAAGCTTTTATCAAATATATCTTAATTTGTGTTTTGAAGATGAATGAAGGACTGACAGGTTGGGTAATTAATGACATCATTTTCAATTTTGTGTGAACTACCCTTTAAAAATTAGATAGCTTGGTGACATTAGACTCAAACGAAAAGCCATTTTAAAGGTCCCATATTGTCAAAACTGAAATTTCCTGGCTTTTTTCATGATAAAAGAGGTCTAGGGGATATGTAACTACCATATAAATTTCAAAACATTCAATCCACAGTAAAGTGCACAAAGCCTGCATAAAGTAGCTGTGCTTTTTCACGAGCCCTTGTGACTTCCATAAAAATGTGATGTCAGAACTACTCAGTCCCCGAAATGTACTCAGAAATGTAAATCAGGACAGGTCCGCTCAATGGACAGTGCAAAAAAATGAAACATAACACAAGAGAATATATATAAATATAGGTCAAAATTAAATAAAAATAATAAGAAAAAATAAGGAGTAAAATGTGCAATAAAATAAAATGTGCAATACAGTATACTGTGGACTTAATAAATAATAATATAAACAGGGATGTGCAAGAAGAATGTACAAACAGGTTGTACCGGGTATGACACATAGCAGCAATGCGGATGGTGGAGAATAATGAATGTAATACAGTTTAATAAATTGAGTCCTGTAAATGTTATTTGACCGAGTTTGAGTTTAGGAGCCTGATGGCCAGAGGGAAGAAGCTCCTCCTCAATCTGACAGGACTGTTACTATGAGGTGGATCACGTCTAACATGTATAGATAAAGACAAACTCACCATGTCTATCTAGTCATGATGAAGATGTAAATATATTTAAACTTCAGCAGGCAACTATTTTTGCAGCTACATTATTATTCCAGCCACAATTAATCACAACACTGTATATATAATTACAAATTATTATAAATCGTCAGTTTGTTGTTCTACACACATGCACACAGACATTATTTCATACACAGCATAGTCATGAGATACAAGAAATCTTCAGACGCGCCCACAACAACAAAAGACAATACTTTATTGAACATTTTCTGATAAGAAGTGTGTGCTGCAAACGTGATCATGTTTGATGATCGTTTCTGTCCAGTCTGTTCGTTTTACCGCATTTAACCACAGCTGTCATTGTTTTTTTTTCGTCTGGCAGTGGCAGCAGGTACACGGTCAAATTTCTAATTTGAGGCTGTATTACATCGATTTTGGCACCCAACATCACAACAATATTATATTTAAAGCTACTTATGTAATTTAGCCGAATCTGCGCTGGTTTGAATGGGCAGCCTCCTTTTTATTTTCTCCAGCTTAGCGCGGTGACGTAAATGTGATGTTGGTGCTACATGACCCTAGTTAGCTGTGGCTGGCCTAGCCATGCGTCACTCAGAAAACAACCGGCCAATCAGAAGATAGGCTCATGAAAATTAACTAGACAGGCCAAATCGGTCTGTTTTCAGCAGAGCTCCTGAGAAAAGAGCTGTAAGAATATATATTGAGATGGTTTTTGGTACTTATACCGCAGACATATATTCTTAAGGACATCAACACCTACAAATAAAACTCCAGAAAGGTGTACAATATGGGAACTTTAAGGTCTTATTGCAAATCAATTTAGGTGCAATTCATTTTTGCTTGTCTATGTCAAATTCTCCTTCCTTTATATTCTTCCCTAAAAATGTGGTGAAATGTATTATATTAAGATACAATATTTACACGGTACTTGGAAGTACTTCAATAAATGCCATGGTATTACCATATTAAACGTTTTTAGATGTTCACCTCAGTATACTCTACATCCAAAATACATGGTAATATTATATAAATGTGAGAGTATATTACAGAAATGGCAGTAGATAATTTATAGCTACAGTATACATTGATTTTAGACATTAGTAAGTACCACAAGGTTGTACAAAATACAATATCTTGTGCATTTCTGAGAAGTGGCAGCCTTATAATACTGAAGGCCAAGGTTCCCCTCTGATGTAAGTCTTGTCTTCAATGGATTGAAAATTCCTTTCAAGTATCTGCTGTCTTGGGTTAAGCATTTAGTTTTGACAGAGGATGAATCATATTATAACAGATGTTCAGACAACATGACTTTGAAATTATATATGTAATTTGTTTTCAAATTTCTTATGCGTAGCTTCTTAAGGCAGTAGATTTGTTAATCATGTAAATTATTATTAGCTCAGCCTGTGCTTGGTGTATTCTATTATGTCCCCTGGGTCTTACTCTCACATAAGTTGGTTTTGAGTCGTTCCCCCTCATAGCACGGCGTGATTGTACTGGTTCCCATACAACGTCTCCGACTCAGTACGAGTGAAATATCAAAAGGGAACGTACTATCGTAACCTCGGTTCCCTGAGATATGGGAACGAGTACTGTGTTCCTGGCTTTGCAATGAGCAGCACGCCTTTGGCTATGGTGGGCTGCATAGCCATAGACTCGCTCAACGGCGCCGACGAGTCATTGGTTCGTTTTTATAGCACTGCACGAACCAATGGACGTGCAGTTCCACTGCGTGATTAAAAAAGGCTTCAGTTGAAGAGGAAAAAATTTGTTTTTCCCCATACAGTGTCTCCAACGCAGTACTCGTTCCCATATCTCACGGAACCGAGGTTATGATAGTAACCGAGTACATTTGATACCTTGTAAAAGCCATTTTGTAAAATGCTTTTTTCATGAAAATTGTCAATGGTCTTATACTGTCACTGGTGTCCCCTGACCTTCCTGATGGGTAAATAAATGCACAAAAAAAAAAAAAACATATATACCCTGTAATTTATGTATATTCATAAAATAAAAATGTTATGTATGTATAATTAAAATATAATGTGGTATAATTTTAAATGTTAGAAAAAGATATACATTTTAAGACATTGCCATACCAAACGCGGACATTTATGTAGAATGGCACATTAACTACACATTAAATACGTCTTTTTACTTAAGTAGCAAATATGGGTGTCATGCCTTAAAATATTTTAATATAACTGACTTTGTATTTAATGTGAATTTAATAAAAAACTTTGTAAGTTACTAATTATAACACTTTCATTGTATAGAAACACAGCAAAGGACATTTACATTATCAAAGAACGTTATCATTTCATTATCAAGATTTCTGTCTCATAAAAACTCCCATTATAATTACTGAAGCTGTTTGAACTGTGAAATGGATATCTTTCTTACATCGTACACATTTTTTGCACTTTGTTGTTTCTAATGAGAGAATTCTTGAGGGAATTCAGTCAGCAAGCGCGCGCCTTGAACTCATCTGAACGTCTCTGATTGGTCATTGCATTCATAAGCTCAACAGAATCGTGTGTGATTGGTTATAATGCACATAGCTGTATAAATGCGTCTGTATCTGGTTCAGTGTCAGTCAGCGAACGCAGATTTTAATTTAGCAGCTGGTGATATGATGCACTGAACGTTTTAATCATGAACGATACAATGTGATTGTATCAAACCCACTTGGCTCAAAAATCTGATGGGGCACGTGCCCCCTCACTTTGAATGGGCATGACGCCTCTGGCTGTATTATAAGTCTTCTGAAGCAATGCAAAAGCTTTGTGTGAGAAACTGACCTTTTTTAGTGAACTAGTCCTCTAATTTGATTCACTTTGATTTGCCTTTGAGTCATCTATGCACATGTCAAACCCTGATATATCTTGTATATACAGTGTTTATATACCACCCCCTTATTCCAAGTTCAAAGACATTATTGAAGAATTTATGAGGCAGAAGTTGAGTCTGCTTCATGAATGAGGTGTTCTCACGAATATTCTCCTTTCAGTGATTAGGAAAGATACAATATTATCCTGAAATGTCCTAAAATGAGTGGCACACGTATCACCTTGTCGAGAAGTGTGTATGATGAGGATTCTGGTTAGAGAAGCAAAGTTAGAGAAGAACTATAACACTAAGTTGGTGTGATGCTGGGAAGTGGGCTGCAATACGATGTGACATACATTGAGTCAGCTTCTGTTCTTCAGGGCCTGAGCTCAGCAGGAAAGCATCTCTTTGGCCATGCATTCCCAGTGTGCAGTACAGATGCTGCTTTCCACCTTATCAACTGCAGCAGGAATTTAGATTGCAAGCAACGGCGCAAGAGTCTGAAAAATTATGGAGAACTTTAAAAGGAATGTGTTTCTATATCCTTCCACATTATTTAATGTTCCAGATAAACAGGAAATGTTTATTATTAAATTAAAAGAGAAAAAACACATCCATGAATGCAAAAAACTGCCCTTATTAAAATATATAATTCATATTCACAACAGGGACCTTTTATTGGTGAGGAAAATCTATTTTGCTGCCCTGTTTGCCCAGATATATAGCAGACAGATTTATCTCAGCACTATAAATAATTTATTACTTCTAACTCCAAAATAATCATGACTCAGAGAACTGAATTATGAAATTTTACATATTCCAGTGATAGCTTGGACATTAATTAATTGATACCAAAATCGTCTAAAGATTTGAAAATGAAATCAATACATCTTCAAAGGCCCAGGCTCGTAAATAAGTCATAGTAAATAAACATTATACATCAGCATACAAAATGAATGGGAGGTTGTAGCTCTTACAGAATCCTGTATCATTGATTGTCTGAAATGTTGACATTAAAAATTTGTGTAACATATCTGATAAAAGAAGTATAATTTAATATAAACTTAAAACTTTCGGAAAACTCAGGTAAACTCAGAGTGCCATTTGAGTGGTATTTCAAATATGCAGTGCGAGAATGCTAAGCTAAAGGCTAGCTATCATAAGCCGGTATTGACCCTCTGCAAGCTTCTGTTTTTCAACCTGTAGCTTAGCATTGACGATTATGACAGATGTGCGTCAGTATTGCGTGACTATTTAGGAGGTATTTGCATATTTATGCTTTACAAGCATAGCGCAGGGAGCTAAGGCAGGCTGGGTGGTAGCTTAAGTGCTATCTGAGTGTATGTGTGTGTGCTCGTGTGGCTGTATGCCGGCTTTATGGTGACGGGGTCATTTACATATAAATGAAAGTTGCCGATCACATGCGGCTGACCCCATTTATTCTGTCGGACGGACAGGCAGGCCCGGCTAGCATCGACACTGCCAAATTACTCCAAATTACCACATTTCCATCTCCACATCGGCCCTGTCAAACAAGTTCTCATTGTCACCACGTTTTCTCTTCCTTTTTACCTCTTGCTCTTTTTTTACCCTTTCTTTCTCCACCAGAAGGAATAAGTGTAATTGGCAATGGATAATTTAAAATGGTTGTCATTGCCTGTGCTAGGCACCCGGACAGCAACCCACCATATTTAAATAGAGAGATAGGTTTTGTATTGGGTGTGAAACTGAGACAGTGTAGGAAATACCTCAGAGATTATTGCCCATCGGAATAGCGGAAGATTCTGTCATTTAGCTGTCACAATTCTTTATCCAGCTAATATCTCGTCAGACAGCTTCTTTCAAAATGAGAATTTGAATGTTTCATGCTTGCAACATTAACAGTTGACTTTCTTTAATTTGGTGTTGGTGCACACTTTACATTACTAATCGCAGACTAGTGCATCAAATCGGTGATTGGTCTTGGCTGAAATTTTGGATTCTCCCAGTTGTTATTCCCGAGAGAGCGATTCTGGAATAATCCATCCTGATTCTTGGATCTGAGAAGCAGTGGTATAGAAATATTGAATTTGTTCCCTTACATTGTCTATCCATGATGAAGAGAAATCTCTGCAGCAAGATCTCCCAAATACCATTTATTTGATATTCTGTGCACCTAGAGCATCTATAATCTCGGGTCTCTTCAGAGCAAGAAGCAATCAGTAGCACCATGAAATCAATGGTGAGGACAATTATGAGTGAGCGTGGAGGTTAACTGGACGTATATGTCCATGCTATCGTGATGCAGCCTGTCAAATGATGGTTACCCGTCTCCAGTAGGAATAGGTCAAGCGGTCACTGCATGACAGGACCGGGACAGTGACTCAAGACCTCTAGAACCTGAGGCTAACCTATCTAGTCAGTAATGTCATTGGTGACTTTGGGATTCTATTAGTGGCCTTGGAAGAGGAGCTGACCCAAAGCCCAGCAGTACAACCATAATTGATCTGTCATAGAAGATGCCCCTACAACCTCCCTTGTGGCCCCAGCTGAATCCCCCAAAAGTCCGCTCCATGTGTCTCCATCTCTACCTGGAGAATGAAGCCATAAAATGGCCTGAAGGTCACATTTAATGATGGAGGTGGAAAATAAAGAGGCCTGAGATGTTGGATACCGACCATAATTGCCAGTGGGGTTATTTGATATTGATTCTCAATGAGGGGAATCCATGATGTCTATACAGGCCGTTTACGTGTCTGCTAGATGACTTCAGGCCGGTCAATATCGCTGTGCGGCACCTGGGAACCCGAGGAGACCCTCCACCCGAGGCTCATTTGAATGGGTGAATAGTTATTGGTTCCCTCTCCCCTGCAGCCGTTGTGTGGCCTCATTTGTATTTTTAGTGAATTATTCTGGTTGCGCAACCTGAAACCACTTAAGCGTGTCACTTAGCATTTGTTGAAGTTTCGCCGGGGTGCGGGCCTCATCAGGTTTCAACCTGTGAGTCTGTGGTTAAGTGCCCGCTTGTCATGTTTATTTATTTCATTCTTTCTCTTTTTTTATTTTAATTTTGTAATGCAGGATTGCAATGCTGATCGTGGCTGTCTAGGTTGTTTAAACCAGCAATTCTCAACCGGTTTTGCTTTTAAAATTGGTGATCTAACACAATCTAGTTATTGGTTATCTAGCTATCGGTTATTGGCAGATATTAGAGCTTTTGCCTTTAAATGTATAACATATCTATAAATGTATAGATATTTAACATTTAGATTACATTTGCCATCTTCTAACACTCACTTAAAATCTTTAAAAATAAAAATAATTTGGTAACATTATTAAATCTAATCTTTTTGTTTAAATCTCAAAACACATTTTTCATATTGTAATGTTGTGTTGCATAAGTTTGCTTGAAACATTTTAAAACACTATTTTATTTATTTATTTTATTATAGAAAAAAATATCATGGACTTTTGATATTGGCTGTTTATTCAATCATTCTTGGTATCAGCTAGAAATTTACTATCAATTTAAACAAAAAAGCATTACATTTCAGTATTTGCCGTTTATTTATTTATGATTATATGTTTATTAATAGTGTCCCAAATTTTACAATCAGTTTATTTATTTTATTGTACCTTGTTTAGTTTTCTTCAGAGTGTTTGAGGGTGAATTGTCATGCAATGACTAGCTTAGCATTGTTATTGTATTTTGTATTGTTTTTCCTTGATGTCCACAAATCTACCAGAACAGACCGTGAATATTTTTTTGCGTCACGACCCACCAGTTGAGAACCACAATTTTAAACACAGCCAAAGGATAGAGAACAGGTGAAGGTGTCGCCATAATCCTGCTAAGTCGCCATTAGATTACCTGCCGGTGTCAGTTAAATGCTGCAAATCTGCCGAAAACTCATCCTGACTTGAAACTAGAAAACATGATGATCTTAAAGCCGCTATGTCTGATCCCAATTTGAATAATCTTAACTGTTTGTATGTGGCAAGATGCCTAATCCCTATGACTCACACTATAAGGGGCGCTCACTTGAACGCATGACGTACTAGTGTGGAAGTACAAATGGCACTGAATATTGAAATTGCTCCCTGGAGGCAATTACTCATTCTTGTTCTATTTCTTGGTCTTCCTTTACCATGCCACATATTTTGTTTTGTTTTTCCTCTCTCTCTGCAGGAGAGACTCTTCCTGGTGCCACTTTAGCATGCTTGGAAAATCACTCACAAATCCACAATATACATTATAAATGAGGCATCCGATCCGGCACGCTTGTCATAGAGCACAAATGTTTGTGTCACCATCTTTCCCTCAATTCACACACAAACACAGCTCTGATGTCAAGTGTACAGTGGCAGAGCAAGTGGTCATGATAGGAATATGTTGGGCTTCATGCCCCCTGGCCACATGTGTTGTTGATTTGTCTCCCCTAGACTTTTTATTTATTTATTTTAAACAAGATGGAAAAAATACTTGAGAAATGAGAAGCCTGAGGTGACAAGAAAAGGATTACAAAAAGTAAAATGGACAAAGTTGTGGAGGGCGATTTAAAAATTACAAAAACATAATTTTTTAAACATTTTATTAATGTTCTGAATTTTAATTTTGTATATTTTAATTGTAAATGTGACATTTAAGAATTGAATTAATGTGTGTGTGTGTCTTGTTTTCTAATTGATTTTAAATAGTTACATATGACCCTGGACCACAAAATCAGTAATAATGGTACATTTTCTGAAATTGAGATTTATAAGCTTTCCATTAATGTATGGTTTGTTATGATAGGACAATATTTGGCCGAGATACAATTATTTGGAAAATCTGGAATCTGAGGGTGCAAAAAAATCTAAATATTGAGAAAATTGCCTTTAAAGTTGTCCAAAAGAAGTTCTTAGCTATGCATATTACTGATCAAAAATTACGTTTTGATATATTTATGGTAGTACATTTATTATTTTATATTCAAGGAAATGTATCTTTATTTAATATCCTAATGATTTTTGGCATAAAAAAGTGATACTTAAGACTGGTTTGTCCAGGGTCACACTTTTTTTTCAAATTATAAAATTACAACTTTTCAAATTCCATTCTGATCTGAGAATGTCTGAAATAGCTTGTAGCTCAATAATATAAAGTTGTCGAAAAAGATTAAATTATTTTAAGAAATAGCGTTTACTATCTGTAAATGTTTATACTCAACAACATTGGAAAAAAATAGGGGTCATGGAGAGCAAGGGAGGAACAGATATTAACTTTATTTAAAAAAAAATCACTTTGATTTTTCTACCTTTCAGTGGTTTATCAATTATCTCCAAGCACAGAATTGGCAAAAAATGGCCATCTGTGACATGCCACAGTTCCTACTTTAAAATTACTCCCTGCCTAGTGAATCTGAAGTTGTGCTCTACCTAATCGATGCCCCCCATTAATTCTTCTTAGCTTGGGTTTAACGTTACAAGTCTAGAGTTTAGCACTCCACAAAAGCCACCTATTCGGGATGGGTCACCTTTATAAGTCTCAGGCCCTGCATTGATTTTCAGCAGGACTTATTTCATGACCCAGGTCTTTGGGACAGGACACAGATGAAGATGAACTAAGAGGCTAAATCACTTTTCTTTGGCCTCTTTTTGCACTCGCTCTCCCTTTCGCTTGAAATCCCCTCACCCTTTCCCATAATTCTCTGCTGTCATGTTTCCAGTGGAGTGTCCAAGGCGGAGTTTCAGAAAAATACACTATTTTTATTTTTTTTTGCATTTAACTTCTTAACACCAGGATGGATACATTATCTGTCACGTTTGAGTTGGTTTATGTGAATTACTAGCATGTGTAAACACGCCTTTGCTGGCGGTGGGTTAAAATATCAAGTGCAATGTGTACGCGCAAGATTTCTCAAGCATAGAAGGCTAGCAAAGAGGGTTGACTTCCTCAAATGTAAATGCTGCATGATTTATCAGGTTTCCATAGCTTTACAAATGAATTATGAAGAGTGTGTGAACTTTAAAAAAAAAGAAAGAAAGAAGAAAAGCAAACCTTGTGGCAGGAGGCTTATGCAGAGTGCAGGGCATTCGAGGGAGTCTTTGCATCACTCTTTCATTCTGTCTTGCCGTCTTTCTTCCAGCGTCACGGACATCAACATTGACACCTTTAAATGCGATGCTCCTCGTTGAATTAATGTCGGGGTAAAATAAATGTCCCTGGATGGTTCTGTGCATAGGATGACAGGAAGCGAGCATCTGTCAACATGGTGGGATGGACACAGGTGGCGGAAATGATTATGGAAATGTTTATGGAAGGGACTTGTCCCTCTGTGGGATATGGCTTAAAGAAAGGAAGGAAGTCGAGAGAGCTAAATCAACCCACAACCCTTGGGATGTGTCTTAGTAAGATCCCAAGTGTAAGAGAAGATGTCCCAATATACATTAAGGGCTTCCTTGCATACTGTATCCCCATGTGTGTATGTAACCTATGACCATAGGAATCTGAATTTCAACAGCGAAGTTCAACACATTCTCCATCCCAGGTGTGTGCATTAATGAAATATGTTATCTAATGATTAGGATTTCAGATACAAATAAGAGTGAAGTATTCTTAGCTTCTTTACATTATCCATTAACGTATCCATTTATTTTCCAATAAAATCAGTGCGAAAACGGTGTAAATATATTCTATAAAAAGGTAGACTGACAATGTCATAGTCTGTATTTTTGATGATAAATAGTTTTGTTTAACTTTGTCATATTCATTATTTTTAGTTAATTTGACTAAATCAGCATCTAAATTAGTCAATTCAAATATTCAATATACATTTTAGTTTGTTCAAAACCCGTTTTTCTGAAATAACACTGTTCATCATTGTCATACATTATGCGTTAGTCATCCGAGTTTTAGCGCATTGTTACCTAACTAGCATATATATTCTGACATGATTACACATTCTGACTAGCAATAAGGACCTCACATTTACTGTTTTTGCATAATTTTGTGCAGATGTAAGTTGTAATATTACGTTTATCTATGTTGCACGCTATGTTGCAATTACCGTAATTCTGAGATGACAACACGTGACGTTCAACTGGGTGCTGTTCACGTCCTCGAACTGGGGATTATCTATTTAGTGTCAGTCAACAAAACTAACCTGCACGAAATAATGTTAATGGCATCAATAAAACACAATACAAGTAACAGTTGCTATGCAAATGCGTTATTATTTGACTTTATAATTATTTATTTATGTTATTATTACATGGATAGCATGTATGTCTTTCATTTATGTTCACATTACATTTGTATGAAAACACCTACATTGGCAAAAGTAAATGTTCGTCAACATGAATTTAAAAACGTAAATATTACGAAATAACTGCTTAATTACATTTTACTACTGGAAGTGCCGCCATTTTTCTCTGATTCCGCGTGAGGTGCAGCAGTCATGTGGTACAAGCCGTAGCTCTCAGAAAACTGCCAGTTCACAAGTTGTAACATAAAAGTTTTTTTCAAGTGGTTATATTTTAATCATGGTAATTACGATATGCCGTGAACGCACCTTTATGCTCAGGTAAATTCACGCCATTATTGACTATGACTAGGTTATATAAAACAGTCGTATCCTCGTCATATTTTCGTTGACAGTATATGCTTAAATTTCACCGTTTAATGATTTCCGTGATGCGCACTTTTAATCTTTTATTTAGTCAGAAATTTAGCTATTTAGATATTAAATTTAGATATTGATATTAAAACAGCTATGAACACCTTGACAAACGCATGTAAAGTCACGTTCCCTCTATTAAAATCAATATAGATTTACTCTGAGATGGACAGACACTTACATCATGTTTTTACATCATAACTGCATCGTGTTTTCACGTAGTTGAAGTCCTTCGGGGAGGATATGGAAAATGCTGGAGTTCATCTGCCTGTCAGCACAGAGGTCACGCTAGTTCAAGGTCTAAACTGCCGCGTGTTTTATTTAGCCTGTTTGTATCCTCCATGTATAGGAGGATGCAGGGAATGGTTTTCTGGAAGGAGATATTTTAACAAAGCATCTCTCTTTAGGTTGTTTCATGAAGGATTTAACTTTATTATATGGCATAAGAAGGAATTTAGCTTGTGTGATATTTTTCTGTAAGTTATGAACTTCTTAGCATGTGTTGAGGGTTTGTAACATATGCTATTTAGGAGAACACTTATGTAGATAGTTTTAAAATCACTAATTCTATGCTTTTGGAGATTCAAACAATCACTATCAACTTATTCTTCATCTGTCTACTTTTTGTGTTTCACGGATGAAGAAAATCCTATGGGATTTAAGTAAATTATAACAGAAATGTTCTTTTCGAGTAAATTATTTTTATGTATTCATTTAAATTAGTTTGCTATAAAAATGTTCTGTTATGTATTTTTGAACAAATATACAGAAGGTGACAACAGATGTAGACAAAAAAGTTCATTCAGTTTAGTAACTCTTAATTATTCAACAAAACAGTGAAAGCAAAAAAATGAAGTGGTTTTCATTTCATTTTAGTTGTATTAAAACAGTTTTTTTTTTACTAAACAGAAAAACTGAAAGAAAATAGAGTTAATGTTTTTCTCTGATGTTTTTCAATAAAAACTTTGAACATAACTTCACCTCTAATATTGCTATAAAAATGTGTGTGTGTATATACGTACATACATACGTACATGTATCAGTTACTTTCAAGTAAGGACAAACAGGTTTGATAGATGAACAGATAGATATTTAGTTTTATTTATGCAACAAATGTATTTGAAGTGTTCAAATGTTAATCTTTTTTAAATTAAAATCACTGGACTGTAAAATTAATCAACAAGATGTTTCGGTGTCTATCCGAACACCTTCATCATTTGTAAAAAAAGAGGAACATTTTAATACCTGGATGATTTAGGTATGGATTTACATAGAATGTTTTTGAAGGACTTTTTTTTTGCACTGTTTAATTATCATCTCTGGATGTACTGTACGATACATCAGTGAACAAATTAATACAAGCACTAAATTGCATTTTTGTTTTATTGCCTGAATCTGTCTGATTGGATTGATAATATAAGCAGATAATGAGGGTCTAATTTAAATCGTATACTCTTTATCTATGCCAGAGTGGAGTTGTTATTGGAGTTGAATTGGACTGCAACCGCAGACAGATGGAATAAACATGCTGGGTCCTCGTTTAGTTTTAGTCCTTACAAACACACTCACAATGACAGACACAGAGCCACATTGCCTCGGCTGTAAAACACTGAACACACAAAGATCTGTTGTTTCACTATCGATCGTCAAGGCAACGTTGATTTAGATCACGTGTGAGATAAGTGTGCTGAATCGTAAGAAATGGACAATGGTTGAACAATAAGACTGGTAAATTGGACACACAGCTTTTTGGGTCAACAAAAAAGTCCTCCATTTATTTAGCTAGATTATTTTGTTAGCTGCAATTTGCTTTTTGCACAGTTTTTTTTTCATGCTGTCCAAACCCTGTAAGAACTGACCAGCGACCCATTTTTGAGTTGCAACCCACTGGTTGGGAACCGCTGCAGTCGGGCACATTACCATTATTGCATCATCTCTCATCATGGCAAATAGGTGAATGGCTTTGAGCAAATGCCACTTCTGGCTTCAGATCTTTCTCTCTTTCCCGTTCCATCTGTCTATCCTCCCATCTCCTAGTCATTCCCCCCGGCCTTTTTTCTGTCCACACCTGACACTTGGGTGACTTGCATCACTGTCTCCCTCTCTCTCCTCTACCTCTTTCCTTTCAGTTCTACTGTTGTCATCCCCTCAGGACTGTGAGGTTGAAAGAGGTTAGCTGTGGCATGGAAGAGTGCAGGGTTGCTTAAAAAAAGACAAAAAACTGCAAGCTGTGGTGAATTGCTAATAGGCTATCATAGCGCTGAGAAGGCGTTGGCTCACTGGAGGTCTGTAACCCATTAAAGAAACGTCAACTCGGCATAGGTATGCCGGGAATTATGGGTCACTGACGGGGAAGCGGTGCTGGCCACCCATTGGTCAGAGGAGTGCCCTGTAATCTGTCACAATCCTGTAGCGGCAGTGACAGCAAAGGGAGCTTCCCCCTCGTTCCGCCACGGCAGGGCATAGCAAGCACAGAGCACAATACCGTGAAGCCCCCTGAATGCTGTATTAGCACATCCTAAAGAGATCCGGCAGTCGAAATGCTAAGGTTACCAGAGTGTTCACATAGTTATGTATATACATCATACTTTATTTAATCTGGCCTGGGGTATTTCTAAGCAGAGATGTAGTGCTGGTTTTATCCAGATAAACAGAGAAAAAGTATTGAAGCCTCATGGAATACTCAAGGTCAAGGTTTCATAAGTAATTTAGGTCAAGAGATCTCAAGAAAACTAGTTTCGATTTTGAAGATTTTTGAAAAATCTTGAGAACGCAATCTTGTTACTCTGAAATTATGAGAAAAGTAAGGCTAAGCCTTGAGAAAACAACATTGGTTGTGGCGGTCTCACAAGAACAAAGTAAAAACTGGAGAAAACAACAAATTGTTATTGAAAGACTACAAGAAAATTAAGTCAAAAACTCAAAGAAAAAATGTTTTCTATGTCTAGATCTCAAGAAAACTGTTTATGTTGAGATCACTTGCCCATATTTTGGTTTGTTGAGATCTTGAAAAATTAGAATGAGATTTAGACAACACAACCTTTGTTAGATTGAGACCACAAGGAAATTCATGACAAAACAAAAAACAATAACCATGCACTCTCATGGCTTCCTTAGATGTGTGTAGATGAGTACAATAGTATTTAGATATATTCATTATTCATGAGAAGGCATGGCCTAATCATCAGAGGGTGAGTTTTTTTCAGCTTGGAATCTTTTACTTTTAAAGCCGTCATCATGAAACTTTGAAGACATACGACTAGCTAAACATGATTGCTAACATTTTGACATGAAACGCCACCAATTGCTCTTCAAATAGGTTCTACGAGACAAGGCTGGAAACGAAATTGAAAATAAAAAGAGATCAAAACAAACACCATGGTGCTTCTTAGGAGTTTGTTGACAGAGATTCTTTTCCTCCAACAAACCTCACGTCTCTTTCCAGAAAGCGATTGCTTTCTTTGAGCTGCAAACGCCTTTACCAGAGATGTCTGGGAAAGATGCCCTTCCCCTGATAAAAGACCACGGCAGCTGTGAAGTCAGGGAATCTCTCTTGTGCACTAACTTTCTCTCTTTATCTCACTTTGACACTCCGGTGACTGGCTTGTGAGCGTTTGTAGGATTAGAGCCTTTTATCATTCTTCATTCTTTTTTTATTTGTTCTTGTTGAGTTTTTCAGCTCGGACCTTTCATCCACATCCAGGTAAACCTGTGTTAAAACTGGGTTCACTCCAGGAAGCGTTGTACACGTTCATACGGACACTGTTTTTCTGATAGTCTTCGGTTGGATCCTGGTTGTAGTGCTGTGAAAGGTCAGCAGCTACGTCTTGTGGTGCAAACTTAGGACGCTGAGGAACATTAAGGGGAAAATATTTAATCTAGACCACTGACCTTTTGAGGGACGTCAGACTGAAAGCACACACTTGATGTGGCGTATAACTTGACGTTAGTTGGACCGCAGCATTAGATATTTTCAGAGCACTGCAGACGTTCCAGATTGCTCTGAAAGTGCGGTGTCAATGGTTGAAGGCACTGGAGCTACATCCGACCTCCAGTATTGTGCGAATTGGATAGAAGCTATTGGAGTTTTCGACTTCAGATGCGTGCGATTGACAAGTCGGTGCAGTCGATACTCTTATCAGGACTTCCACAGAGGTGCTGGGAGCAAAATACCTCACACGCATACATGCTTGCAGACACTTCTTCACCTTATTCTCCATTATCCATTTTCTGTCTCATTTTTTTTCCTCTGAGAGACTGTTAAACAAATGACTTACATTTTAAAGGAGTAGTTTACTCAAAAATACAGAAGTTCAAAGCAGCCATGCATTATACATTGCATTATACGTGATCACGACTTAGTTTTCTCGTCATAAAAGTTGTTTTCTCGTTATCATGACTTAATTTTCTCGTGATCTCGACATAAAAAAAAGTTGTTTTCTCGTTATCACGACTTAATTTTCTAGTGATTTCACATAACAATAGAAGTTATTTTCAATACAATGATTGTTTTGATTTTTTAAACAATGCATTGTGAGTCTACTGTTGCTAAAGTAACGAACGCAACCTTGACAGGAACATTCTAAAATGCTTAACCTGGCTTAATGTGTTAATGGAGAGTGTTTTTAAAAGACAAAAGTCAGCATACACATTATTAGTAATGCAAGGAACGCAATGTGTTTAATTCCACATTAAGCAAATTCTGTATGGACAACATGTGGCTTAATGCATTAAGGCAGTGTTTTTAAAAGACAAATCTCAGTAAAGTCATCATTAATAAAGCATTCTATGTAGCCTACAGACAAGCAAATAAGCCCATAATAAGAACGCAATGCGTTTAAAGAATTAAGTGTTTTATCATAGAAATATAAGAAAAACGCATTGCGTTCGCAACCTGGACTCTGGTCTGTACATATGCTATTATAATTTATTAATAATGTGTACTGAGTGTTCTTTTAAAACACTCTCTAATGCATTAAGCAACGTCAAGCATTTTGGAATTCCCCCTTTGATGAGCAAATGATCGACAGACAGTGGTGGTCAGTAACGAAGTAAAACAACTTCGTTACTGTACTTAAGTACATTTTTCAAGTATCTGTACTTTACTGGAGTAGTTTTATTTTGAGTAACTTTTACTTTTACTTCACTACATTCCAAAGCATAAGATCGTACTTTTTACTTCACTACATTTCATAAAACATATCGTTACTCCTTATAATACATCACGTGCTCCGAGACGCAGAAGCGGTGTCTGATTCATGAACAAACTGATTCTTTTCAATGAACCTCGGTTCGCAAATCGCAACAAACGATTCATTCACGAACTGCAATGATCCGATTGCAGCTGTTCACGAGTCGAAAACTCACTGATTCAAATGATCCGTTTAGAGCGAGTCTTCTTCAGTGAACTGAACTCACGAGTAAAGAACCGGGAGATCTTGTGTGCGCGCGCGCGCGCAGGCGCGCAACAGCTGCTGCGAAAAGTAAGTTAATAATGTCGGATTTTTTGGATTAATTATTGTAACTGAAAATAATAATTAGGTCAAAACTGTCAGTTGTTTGTGAACTAAATCTGCTGTAAAGGGTGATCTATTTAAGCCCACTGAAATGCTTGAATGCAGACAGATCAACATCAGTGTCTCTAACGTTATGTTTTAGGTAAAAAAACTAAACATTAAAATAACACCGATTAAATAAAATAACTCATGCACGTTCATATTCCCCGCTGCTGTAACGTTAGCAGTTTTATTAAAATGCTATGCATTTAGACCTATGTGACGTCTGTTTTTATATTGTTTATCAACAGTATACATTTTTATATTGTTTAGATCAACTAAACGAGTAGACAGATATGAATGTTTATTCATAACCATACTGAAACTAAGTAAATATTGTTAGCTGATGCTAGCTGTCTAGCTAACAAGCTTGCTGGTGCTAAGTTGAGGAATTTTTTAGATATAAAGTCCAAATATCTTTATTCAGCCACCGAGATAGATTCCATCTGAGGGAAAAAGAAAGGATTTGATGTTCAGAACATAGTAACTACAGTAATTATTAGAGTGGGAAGTGATGCCCTCTGGGGGCATTTGGCCAGGGGTGTTTTTACACCACAGACAAGGTTTGAGAAGAAAAAAAAATCATTATGAAAATATAATTAGATTTTCCTTAAAATGTTCTTCCTAATTTCAGGCCTAATTCTCATGTCATATATAACTGACGTTCTGCAAAACAACAAGTTCTAAAACACTTTTTTCTTCCTGGTGAAGATTAGATGGTGAAATCTGTTTTCTCTCAGGTACATGGCAGTGTAAGCTTCACAGTGAACATTACTACATCACGCTCATCAACGTAGTCCATATCAACAAAATATATATCTTGACTATATAGTGGTTATTTTGGGAAAAACCCAGGTATTTGGGGCAGTAGGATTATAAAAATATGTGCTAATATTAAATTAAATAAAGTAGTCTATATAAAATTGCAAAATAAATCTGTCTATCAGTACTTTTTTACTTAAGTACATAAAAAATTGAGTACTTTTGTACTTTCACTCGAGTAAAATTGAAAAAGCAGTACTTTTACTTTTACTGGAGTAATATTTTATTATACCTATCTGTACTTTTACTCAAGTACTTGATCTGTGTACTTTGCCCACCACTGTCGACAGATAACCGTGCGCTCTTATACTGTATCTTGTAGATATTTCAGCAAATGTTGCTTCACTTAGAAATAACTTCTGCAATAAATAAAATAAATAGGCTAATTATTGCTGATTTTGTCGAGTTAGGCTACGCTAAACATTTTATTTGTGTAATTAACATGTTTAAATGGTCTAACAACAAGCATTCAACACCGCAAACGCAGGCGGAGCGCCTTAGAAGAATGCAAAGAAGAACTAGCCTATTCTAAAAATCGTAAGCTTGGATTAAACGCACTTAATTTTCTTTGTTCATTTGAAATAAAATAAAATATAATAATATGTTATAATAATATGTGATTTTTATTTGTCATGTAGGATAGGCTGTGATATCATGTGCGTTACAAGCATGGATGCAGTTATGTGTGTGTGTGTGTGTGTGTGTGTGTGTGTGTGGTTTACAAAGAAATGTACAAAATACAAAATAGTAGGCTACTGTCACAACGGGTTACACACAGGGGGCCAGGAACGAGGAGGCGAGGAACTTCTCTTATAAACACTTTAATTTCACAGATAACAGAGATCGCTGGAGACACACTTCACACAAGTAATGACGTTAAGACTCGACAAAGACACTGAGAACACTGAGGACTTATAAGGGGAAGGAAACGAGATAATTACAGACACAGGGCTGGGGACTAATCAACTAAAGACACAGGGCTGGGAACTGATAATTACAAATGAGGACAGGAACAGGAACTGACCAAATATGGGCACGAGAGGAGGGGAAACACAAGACACAGAGAACACAGACCTGACATTACTCCCCCCTCCCGAACGGTGCGTCCCGCACCGTACACCATCCAACGGGGAGGGGGGGTGGGCGCTCTGGAGGCCTCAAGGGACACGGAGACAGGACAGGACAGGAGGCCTCCAGGGCGGCGCCCGTTCCGGGAGCCATGGCGGAGCGGGGAGCTCTGGCGGCCATGGCGGAGCGGAGAGCTCAGGCAGCCATGGTGGGTCAAGGGACTCGGGAGGCCATGGCGGATCCGAGGACTCAGGAGGCCTTGGCGGGTCAGGGGACTCGGGAGGCCATGGCGGATTGGGGAGCTTGGGTGGCCATGGTGGATCCGGGAACTCAGGAGGCCTTGGCGGGTCAGGGGACTCAGGAGGCCATGGCGGGTCAGGGAACTCGGGAGGCCATGGCGGATCAGGGAGCTTGGGTGGCCATGGTGGATCCGGGAACTCAGGAGGCCTTGGCGGGTCAGGGGACTCAGGAGGCCATGGCGGGTCAGGGAACTCGGGAGGCCATGGTGGATCGGGGAGCTTGGGTGTCCATGGTGGATCCGGGGACTCCGGAGGCCTTGGCGGGTCAGGGGACTCAGGAGGCCATGGCGGGTCAGGGAACCCGGGAGGCCATGGCGGGTAGTCCCCCCCCAAAGATTTTTGGGGGATCTTCCCCAACAGGTGCTCTGGAGAGCTGGACGGAGCCGGCAGGGGCTCTGGAGAGCTGGACGGGACCGGCAGGGGCTCTTGAGAGCTGGACGGGACCGGCAGGGGCTCTTGAGAGCTGGACGGAGCCGGCAGGGGCTCTGGAGAGCAGGACGGGACCGGCAGGGGCTCTGGAGAGCTGGACGGAGCCAGCAGGGGCTCTGGAGAGCTGGACGGAGCCAGCAGGGGCTCTGGGGAGCTGGACGGAACCAGCAGGAGCTCTGGAGAGCTGAACGGAGCCGGCACTGGAGGACGCTCTGACAGCGCAGCGTCTCGGGGGCGCTCTGGCAGCGCAGCGTCTCGGGGGCGCTCTGGCAGCGCAGCGTCTCGGGGGCGCTCTGGCAGCGCAGCGTCTCGGGGGCGCTCTGGCAGCGCAGCGTCTCGGGGGCGCTCTGGCAGCGCAGCGTCTCGGGGGCGCTCTGGCAGCGCAGCGTCTCGGGGGCGCTCTGGCAGCGCAGCGTCTCGGGGGCGCTCTGGCAGCGCAGCGTCTCGGGGGCGCTCTGGCAGCGCAGCGTCTCGGGGGCGCTCTGGCAGCGCAGCGTCTCGGGGGCGCTCTGGCAGCGCAGCGTCTCGGGGGCGCTCTGGCAGCGCAGCGTCTCGGGGGCGCTCTGGCAGCGCAGCGTCTCGGGGGCGCTCTGGCAGCGCAGCGTCTCGGGGGCGCTCTGGCAGCGCAGCGTCTCGGGGGCGCTCTGGCAGCGCAGCGTCTCGGGGCGCTCTGGCAGCGCAGCGTCTCGGGGGCGCTCTGGCAGCGCAGCGTCTCGGGGGCGCTCTGGCAGCGCAGCGTTTCGGGGGCGCTCTGGCAGCGCAGCGTCTCGGGGGCGCTCTGGCAGCGAGGAGCTGGACGGGACCAGCGGAAAAGCAGGAGAGAGCTTGCGAGGAGCAGGCACAGGAGGGCGCTGTCGAGGGGCAGGCACAGGAGGGCGCTCGGGAAGCGCGGGCTCTCTACGGCGCTCGGGAAGCGCGATCTCTCGGGGGTGCTCGGGAAGCGCAATCTCTCGGGGGTGCTCGGGAAGCGCTGAACTGGAAGGTGAGCTGGGCGGGACCAGCGGAAAAGCAGGAGAGAGCTTGCGAGGAGCAGGCACAGGAGGGCGCTGTCGAGGAGCAGGCACAGGAGGGCGCTCGGGAAGCGCGGGCTCTCTACGGCGCTCGGGAAGCGCGATCTCTCAGGGGCGCTCGGGAAGCGCAATCTCTCGGGGGTGCTCGGGAAGCGCTGAACTGGAAGGTGAGCTGGGCGGGACCAGCGGAGACAAAGATGAGCTGGACGGGACCAGCGGAGACGAAGATGAGCTGGTTCCGACTCGGGACCGGAAACTTCCCAGACACCGGAAAATACCCTCTCTCCAACACAATCCCGTGGTGTCTGGGAGTCCCATGGGGCGATGGTAAGAGGCCCCGAGCTGAAACAGGTGGAGGATGGCCGCGTCGTGCATCTCCGTCCCCGCCACGAGCCCGCAGAATTCCCCGGCGAACTCCACGAAGGGGAGGTCTCGCCGGCTAAGGGCAAGGACGCTGGCGGTGAACTCCATCGCCTCGGAGGAAGAGGATGAGTCGTTTGGGTCGAGTCTTCTGTCACAACGGGTTACACACAGGGGGCCAGGAACGAGGAGGCGAGGAACTTCTCTTATAAACACTTTAATTTCACAGATAACAGAGATCGCTGGAGACACACTTCACACAAGTAATGACGTTAAGACTCGACAAAGACACTGGGAACACTGAGGACTTATAAGGGGAAGGAAACGAGATAATTACAGACACAGGGCTGGGGACTAATCAACTAAAGACACAGGGCTGGGAACTGATAATTACAAATGAGGACAGGAACAGGAACTGACCAAATATGGGCACGAGAGGAGGGGAAACACAAGACACAGAGAACACAGACCTGACAGCTACAACACAGTATAATATAATTTAACTAAATTATACACATGTAAATCACATTTCTTATTAATATATATTTATTAACGATAAAGATTAAATATAAAGATGCACATTATAAATACGTCGGTGTAGCCTAAATGAGAAACTGTGATGAGTCATGCAGCAGTAATAACGTAAGATAACAGATACAATTTCAAGCAAAATGATCATATTTATTCAAGCATTTAAAATGCATAAGTCAATTAAATGTCAGTAATGAATTGCACAAATTATAGCGATCACGAAGAAGCTCCTCTGTCCCAAACGTGTACAAATGCAAATGTAGTCATTTATTTAACCTCATGTTGTTTGAAACTCCTGTGGAGGACTAAAGGTACATTGTTTTGAAGGATATCTTAACCGTTGTTTTCCATAAAACTAAATCGAATGAGTACTGTGTCTGTAAAGCTTCTAAATGTTTCATAAAAGTAGCCCATATTATTTGTATGCTATATTACAACTCTTACTTGTAGCTTTGTGTTGGAAGCAGAATAACTGCTGGAGATGGAAGAATAACTCTCTCTCTCGCCGTCCCTCTCTCTTCTGCTCTCACCTTCCTGTACGGTAGATTTATTAGTTGAGCCGAGGCCCAAGGCTGTCACCACACAGCGCACTTTCAAATCAATAATTGGAAATATTAATTATCGCAGTTAGGATGCTCCAGTCAAAAGGTGTTTATTTCCCAATTAGGAATAACAGAGGAGAAGGGGCTTTGATGGCCTGCTAATGCTAAATAATGATCAGGGAATAGGCTGTTATTTCACTGTTAAACTCCAGCCAAACCGACGGCACGCTCCCTCACACACACACACACACACACACACACACACACACGCTCACAAGCAGGATCCCCGACTCTTAATCAGTCGAGCTTGTTCACAGCAGGGTTGCTTTTTTAAATTATCACTAGTTTTTATTTTTTTATTTGTTTGTTGTTTATAATGGTTGTTTAAAAAAACAAAAAACATTTGCATTGTCTTAACAATAATATGTATTTTAAGTTTTTGTTAACTATTTGTATATTTTGGTAAAGTTTTTCATGTTTTTGAAAGAAGTCGTGTGTGCTCGCCAAGGCTGCATTTATTTGATTTAAAAAAAAAAGAAGAAAAAAAGAATATTACAAAAAATGTTGTGAAATATTATTACAAATTAAAATATAAAATGTATTTTAAAATATAATTTATTCCTGTGATTCAAAGCTGAATTTTCAGCATTACTCCAGTCTTAAATGACACATGGTTTGCTGCTCTGGAAACTTTTCAAACTATTATTCATTTTGAAAACTTTTTAAAGGATTCTTTGATGGAACATTTAAGTGAAATATCAATTCTATATTCAATTTAATGTCGCCTTGCTAAATAAAATAATTACAAAAAATCTTACTGACCCCAAACTTTTGAATGTTAATATATTTCAGTTGTATGCTTTGTAACATGAAACATTAAAACTTTTAAATGTACTATTTATGTACTTCATAAACTCTCCGTTTTATAAAATTATTTTAAAGCACATCATTGAACTGTTACAAGTTGTGAACCATTTTAATAATTCATGTGAATGGAAAAAAAAGGATGTGGTTTGAAATGCCTTTTGAATATACAGCCCAGCAGGTGAGCAAAGCTCAAAGTCGTTTTTTAACAGGATTCTGCAAACCGTGACTCACTGACCTGGAAATAAATAGTGTACAATAAACATCCTAGTTCGGCTGCTATGGAAAACAGTGTTTTTTTCTCATTCACAGTTTGTAAAACCAAAGCAAACCATACATTTCGTCCATGTTGACTGTTTGTCCTGCATGCAATTTACGACAGAACGGCGTAAAACAAATACGGGAATTATTTCACATTCATCATAGATGGAGGCAACGAGGCACAGTCCCGATTTGCTCGGAGCAGCTTGTACTGAATTTCTATCTACCCCAGCACAGCGGTGCCTAATCAAACATCACTACAGAAGAACAGATTGTCTCTCAGGAGAATGGCTGTTTCATATCCCCCACTGTAATTTGTTTACCCTGTTTCATAGCTCCCCCTTTTGAAAGACAGCAGCACAGCAAACAACCTGATTATCGAGTATTGTGTGCTTAAAGAAACATATGACAAGGACAAAGAGACAGTTGCTCCCGTAGCTATGTGGAAATCCCGAAAAATATGTTCCCATATGCGCCGGTCGGGATTGCAAGGGACTGGAGGATCATCCCGAACGAGATGCAACCGACACACTCCTGTTGGGACGTGGGGATTTGAATTGGTCTGCTGAGTTTGAACAACAGATTGGCAAAAAAAACAGCTTTTGCTGTGGGCGGGAAACCTATAAGTGTGTGTTTCCGTCAGCACGAGTCTATCAGCATATGTGGGGGAGCAATAGGGTGGAGTCACGGCTCTGGAAATGCCATTCAACTGAGAAGAAATCTTATCTGCCAGTTGCAGGCAGTTCTCATTTGCCTTCCATCCTCTAAAGCCCACTCCATCCCTCTGTTTTTGTCCTGGACCTCGGTGCATTCGCCATTCCGAGTGTGGAAACCTCCTTGAATCTATCACAATTAGAACACGTGTTGTTGTTGTTTTTTGCAAGGAACGCAGCATAAGGCGAACTCGTTTGTTTTATCTTATGAGTAAAGAATGCCTGGGTAATAAAGGCACAAAAGCAGCGAAGAGGCATAGTGAACTCTCCCAGGACTCAAGCTAATGAATGCTTTCCCTGACGACAGCACAAGTTTGTCAGCTGCCGGTCGTTTTGTTTCTGTCGCATGTCAATGTGTGTGAAATGACAGAGGTCATTTATGGTTAAGATGGCCTTTTTCAATTTTGTCCTCATCACCACTTTTGAAATTGTTTATAGCAGTGATGCATCCCCATCTAAAATGTCATTTAAAAATGCTTTTGATTTAATATGTAATCTTATATATTTGCTTATTATTTAAACTCGGACAGAAATAAATGTTGTCTCAAGTAGTTATATGTTAATATCAGTTTTTCAAAAATATTATTTATGTATCTGTATAGTATTATTTATTTTATATTTTCAGCTTTCATATTAATGTTTAAATTGTATGCTCTATTTTAATTTATATTTTTAATATAATTTTTTTTGTTAAATATTTTTAATTCAGTTTTAGTTGTTTTAGCATATGTTCACACACACCACGGTCCCAAATCTATACTATACTTAACACACCAGGTCTATACTATGGAAGTCAATGGGGATCTGTGTGTGTGTGTGTGCGTGTGTGCATGTGTGCGTGTGTGTGTGTGTAAATATGTGTACCTAAAATGTACGCCATCCCATTAGAGGTGAGAAAAATGCAATAAACAGTTCCGTCGATACTAAATGTAGAAGGGAGTAACGCATTGCTCTTAGGAAAACAAATGGACCATTACACAAGAATTTTATGACCAGGACTGTGACTAGTTAGATAGGTGAATGCATAAACCTTATACAAATGTCCAATGTGTTGGGAATAAATCTCACTGATGGCGTTTACAGGTATGAGGTAGTTCTGAATGCATTCCCTTGCAAAACAGAATCTCCTTTATTACCATGCATTGAATCCACAGGGTTGCATGCATATTGCGATGTGTTTATAAAAGCGTCTGTTTTGTCTAATGTGGGCCACTGTTTTGGTTTGTCAGGTGATTTGTTTGGAATGGTTATGTCTCACAATTATGCCTACTATTGGATTGTTTTTGTCTTTATGCTTGAAAATGTCTGAGTTGTCATAATGTATTTCAAATAGAGAAATGTATTTTTGTTTTTATTTTTCATTTAACTTAAGTGAATGACAAAGCTACTGAACTTTGACCTTCAAAAGAATTATATATTTTGCCTTTTCCCCTTTGTACAGAGACTTAGACCCAGGTAATTATTATTTACGATGGACACATTTATGGAATAATTTCTCAGAGGAAGGTTATTCAGTTCCTCAAGGTGAAAATGGATACGTTTAACACTTAATGAATTTGGCCTGACCCTCTTCCTCATATATCATCAGCATGTTATTATGGCATTTTAAAATCCCATTATGGTGTTTCTCCTTGAACAAGTCAAACTTTTATGGGACTGGCCTGTCTTTAAAACGGAAAATGTTCAGTTTGCTCCGCCCCCCACATACAATTGGACAGTAAAGAAAATATGTTGAGTATAAAGGCAAAATGTTTATCCTGTCGTCTCTGAAACATTTTCCTGGCTCTTGAGTTGGTGTCGACATGAAACAAAAGTTGCTGCAGCTTTCAAAAAGGCTTAATTTCAGGTTACAGATGGCTGGGGAGCCTGCAAAGAGCACTTTGCAAATTTGGGTAATCTTGTCGCAAATCTACATGCAGCCCTTGGCCCTTTTTCATGGAAACTGGGCCTGCTGTGTTGCTATTAGCAGTTTGTTTTGGATCGATAGAAAGCTCCCATTGGATTACGATGCTGGGGAATGGATGTTATAGTGTAAACTAGGCCTTTAGGACAGGATCTGTCCTGTTTGTCAACAATTAAATAAAGTGTTGCCATAACTTTATATCTCTATATAAATCAGCATTTATGCTAATGGTTCAAATGTGCATTATCACAAAATAAACCCTGAAAGAAAGCACATCAAATATTAAGAAGTCACTTTATAAAGTTGCTTTACTGCTCCAATAGTCCACACTTATAGTATTCCTTTCTACAGTACATCCCCAGGTAGGAATAAATGGGAGAATAGAAAAACCTTTTGAACATCCTTTGATTCTGCAGCAAAATTGGTTTGAATCCTTGAACGATGGGCAAAGGAAGGAAAAACAAACAAACAATATATATCTTCTTTCTGTTTTGCTCAAGTTAGTAGAATAAGAACCAGTCAAACTTCAACCTTTACAGGGATAATGGGAAAAAAAAATTGTCGAGCGAAATACAGAGCACAAAAACTGTGATGACAGGCATCTAATCCAACAAATGCCATTCTTATCAGGCTTTAGTAGATTACCGTGAGTCTTCTACCCACAGAATCCCTCCTTGCCAGACACTCTCCACAGCCTACGGGGCAGGGATCAATAGGGCTTCATTGATCTCTCTCTCTCTCTTGCGACTGCCTCCACGTTAATTGTTGTTGCATTTCACTTCCTCCTTGCCACCATTGCTACAGATTGTAACCAAGCGAGGAATGCGAAACAAACATAAAAAGCTTGCTGATGAGACCAGAGATTTTTCAGAGATGGAGATGGACTTTAAGCTAAAGAAGCTCATTTTAAGATACCAGTATTGTCGTATTTGATTCCTGATTTGGAATTTGTCATTGAAGTGTGATTGTGGTGAAAAGTTTTTGAGATTTCAGTCTTTACCAACCTGTAAGTAGATGTGCACTGTACCTACAGTAGCAGCCCAGAGCATTAGCAATATGGTTTCTGAGCGAACTGACTTGACTGAATATAATAAATCAGAGGTGCCTTTAGGGTTTTGTCTGTTGTTCTGATGCTCAGAAACTTGGCCATGTCCCCATATGCCCCAGTGCTGATTGAATCCTTAAATAAAATGGTAGTCATTGCAAACACATGATATTTGCAAATACTTCTATTTCAGATGGAGAAAATAAGAGCTGTGCCTGGAGTAGTTGCGCAGCACTTTAAAAGTAGAAACAGTGAAGGCATGATGGTTAACAGTGAAGTACGTGAAGGCATGATGGTATAAATCACCACTCTTGTATTTTGTATGTCTCCTGCAAACCGACATGTTGATCTTTGCATATGATCCAAACTTAGACTTTTTTGAGATGAATATAGGCTCAATAGTTTGAGGCTGTTGGCTTATTGTGGTGACAGCGGTTACCTGTACCTGAACTAAACCTTTGTCTTGTCTGTACTGTTTTTCTTCTTCCAGATGACTCGCCCCATCCAGGTGAAGCCAGCTGACAGCGAGAGCCGTGGAGGTAGTTGTTCTTTTTTTTTTGATGTATCTTTTGAATGAACATACATGAACTTGCTCGCCTTTCTTCCTGAACAGATCAGCAAATCTGGCCACCTATGTTTGTTGTGTTTTGGATGCTGGTACCCAATATGAGATCCTGGTATACTGATGAACCCACTAGGCATTTCGATTATTTCCGTCAATTAGTTCTTGAAGGATCATGTTGGTCAAAAACAGATCCACCTGCTAAATCACTACAACCCAGCATGGAAATTTTCAGCAGGGCCTATCTTCCTATCTTCACAATTCTCTTTCTCTGACTCTCCGTCTATCTGATGGATGCCCAGATTATTAATTTTAATTAAGGAGGCCGTGGTGCTAGTGAACGGAAGGGAAGTGGCTTCTGCTGCCTGTCTAACCTTGCTCCCTCTGCCAAACCCATTAACAGCACGCTGTAAATTAAAAAGCAATTAGCTTAGATATTGAAACGGGAGCCCTGAGCCCCAAACCCCCAACTTGATGTCGGGTCAAATCAAGGGGCATATTATAAACAAAAGGTGTAAATGCCATAGGGATAGATGTTGGGGGAAGGTAGAGTGAAGTTGGCCAAGGATGCACAACTTGCCTAACAATCAATTATATTGCAGGTCACTTGCCAATATCCTTAATTCTGGGTCTCTAGCATGTGATCTGCTGTTACTGTAAATAGACATGTCTATTGAAATCACCCATGAAAACATCCTGTGGTGGATCATTTAATGATTTTAAAAAGGTGTAAAAGAGAGCAAAATGGGCATTTTTCTATTTCATTTTTTTTATTTGATGGTCCTAACCGGGCATTGGCAGCTGTTCTCCAGTGAAACTACTTCCCTGAATATTTTAGTTTCATCCCTAATCAAACACACCTGAACAAAGTCTTCAATATTTGAAAATGCAGTGTGTTCAGTTTGTTCAGGGCTCCTCCCTGATCTAAACAGACAACTTATTTTTGCCATTACAAAGGTACTATAAAAATCAATGAACCTTTACACTCATTTAAAAAAAAAAAATGCTCCCAATTTGACCACCTTGCAGACATAAGAATCTTTAAGGGAATGAGAGAAACCATCAGGCATGGGTCAACAAAATCTCTAAAAACCTTCCCTGGCAATATTTGGAAAATGGTGAATGTCAAAGTCCCACATCCAGTGGTCCATCCCAGCAGTAGACAAGCAGGCCTTTGTAGAGGAGATTGATGCATCATAAAACCCCATTGATTTTGCCATTGTAGTGGTGTGTGTTCGCATTGACTTTGACACTTTGCTGTCTTTGGACTTCCCTGTGAGTGGCCAGCTTTAGCGATCCCTAGGCATCCATTGGGTTTCCTTGGGTCCCTTATTACCGTCCTCTCGGTGACCATGTTGGAGATGGAGAGTGTGCTTAGGTCAGACCCAATAGTTGCAGATCATCCTAAATGAACAGCACAGAGTAGCACCCCAGGAGCAATCCAACACTGTTGTGACTTTAATGGTTACCAGGGATTTCTTTGCCAACCCTAGGCCAAACCTAGAGTGTCCTACTTTGACAGATTTTCTACTGCTTTAGGCAGTACTTGCAAGCTATGGGCACTAATGCTGCTTTTTCTTCGTGGGCACGTCCTCTAGTCCCTAGAGTAGTTGAGGATCCATGCGTTAGGACTTAATTACGTTACTTTCTCTAATTCCGAGGTGGCACCCAGATGGACACTGGTTATTCTCTCGAGTTCAAGTAGGTTGACTGTTGGGACCCTCAGTGGCTCCAGTTCTAATTATGCTCGTAATCTCATTAAGTGGTTGCAAGGTCACCACACCTGTTCAAAGAAAAACAAAAGAAGAGACCTTCTAACCCTCAAGGTACCTCCTTCACAAGGGCTTTCAGTCAGTGGTTATTAAGTCTATAGAGCTGATGTGATTAAATTGTTCTTCTAGATGCTTTTTAAAATCATTTCAATCTTCATGAGGTCATGGATTAGAAGGAATCTCCTGGATGAATCACCTGATTGACATGCTGCCTAGTTAAATTAATAATGTGGGTTATCATTAAATGAACAGTGTGCTGCCTGATAAAAGGTGCATTTCTGAGTTTATGAGGATGCCGTAAGTGCTTGTAACTGTTGCCAACCACATGCTGTTGGCTGTGTGCTAATATTCTTTGGCTCACTGTTAGGGTGGTTCTTGTACCACAGCTGTTTTGTAAGCGAGGACTTCTGCCCAAGCAAGTGTGTCCATGCTGAGCAGAAAAGGAAGGGAATTTGAAAATATAAATTAAAGTATGTTTGATTGACAACTCCCTCTGTACCATCTGAGCCTTTTTATATTAGTCCTCATCTCCAGATAACAGCATGTTTGCCTTATTGAACACTTTTCTATCCTTGCTCTGTTATGCAGCATGTGTCATTAAAAATAGCTTTGGGGACAGATTGTACACTCACATACACATACACATACACACACTCTCTCCCTCTCCCCTGGTATCTCCGATATGAAACAGATTGATTTTGCTTCACAGGCAGGCCTGATGACTGACACAGGCTGGATATAAAGGTGGCTGCTATTGCTTTTGGAAGGGCTGTTCAATGCCTCTCAGAGGTATTTGAGCTCTAACACAGGATAAATCAGCTTTAGTCACTTTGATCTTCTGCCCTCCCCTAAGTCCCACCCCCTTGAGCAGATACCCCCAATACCAACCATCTAGTCTTTTTTAGTGAAATCATCTCAATGACAGGTTTCATGTCTTAAATGTCCCTCCCAGCCTATAAATAACATAGCATTACTCCACATAGGCCAGTCAGTACAGTATATGGAGTTTTCAAAACTCAGTCCTTGGAAGCAATTGCTTGAAATGCATCGGTGATGCTCCTATTCCCCTTTTTGTGTTTATAGTTTACTTGACATTTTACTTGTTGAATTATCTGTGCATGTTTCCTGGACGTTTAGAATCTTCCAAAAAATTGAACCCATCCTTACATTTGGAATTAAGTTAAAATTTGAGTCAAATTAAAATTCTGCCAAAATCTTGTGCTTCAACACGTATTGAAAACCATGCACTTACCCTAACCCTAACCTCTCAACTAAAATGGAACAGGTCAATTTTCCCCTCAGCGCCTTGACTAACTGCTAGGTTCCACTTGTGGTTAAGATTTAGCCACATTTCACCATGTCTGCATTATCGCCAGTCTAAAGGATAGTGGGCATGATTGCATGAATTTGCTTGGATGCGACAGTCAGGGGTAGATGTGGAACGTGTCAGTGAATGGGGTGAGCGTTGCGGAATAATGAGTTCATCAGAAAGAACCCTCTTTCAACATGCACGTGCATTCTAGCCTGCATGCTAAAAGAAGCTATTGGTGGAATAAGCTTGTAATATTAAAAAAAGAAAGAGTATGGCAGAATTACATGTAGCTTTTCCTCAGAAAGGGGAAAAAAGGGTCCAGATTACTCCTTTCAATTACACTTGGCTGGTCCAAAAGTCTGAAAAATATATGCTAATCCTCTTCACACATAAGCATAGGCTAAGTTGAATATTTTAAAACCCATCTACTTAGCTTTGAGTATTCTGTGTCATCTATGCACCTGTACTAAAAAAGCTTTGCTTGAAATATAATTTCTAACGGAGTATAAACATTTGCAGTAGCATTACCAGCTACATTTGGCGTAGCAGAAATAAAGCTCAAGACATATCATGGCATCTGCTCTGTGAATATATCATTTCAAATCGAGTGTTAAGTTTGCGTTAGCTTTAGCAGTTAAATTTGGGGGACCAGAAATAAGGTACCTTGTATCTTAAAGTTTCCAAACCCTGTCGAAGCAATTTGACTTGAATTAACATTTCAAGCTAGCAGGTTCCAAGACAGAGGACGGCAACTGAAGGAACATCTTTCAACCGCTGATTTTCTCGTCATTCTCAGCCTCAACATGCAAGTAATCGCATACGCAGCAGTCGGGAATTTATTTCAGCCCGCCTGTGCAAGCGGACCACCAAAGGTTACTGTTGAACACAAGAAGTAAAGGTCAGAAATCATGTTTAGTTTTCCTCCAGCTGTGAGGTAATTCCAGCCAGCAGATTGTGTCCCCACCGAGGCAAGGCAGAGGAGCCTGGCGCAGAAGGGCGAGCAGGCACAAGGTTATCCAGTCAGTACAGCCGCCACAGCCCCTTTGCTGTCACCCCTAATAAGAACTACTCCCTTATAACTACTACAATCACCTTGAGAAGCAAACTCTTCTTGCTTTTTCCTTAGCGAAAGGCATGGACAAAGGTTGACAGGGTTTTCAGCCTGCCATTCTCATAATGGTTTATCTGCTTCTATCAAGCGGGAAGACTGAAGATAGGTTGATGAAACTTGTTTTCCTCTATCTCAGACAAAAGAGTTTGGAAAATACAAGTCAGATTGAATAACTTAGATGTTGCTATTTGTGCAAGACTCGTATCACACCTACCATTGACCCTACATAGAATCACTGGTGTTGCTTCCAGGTTGTTTAAAACAACAGTTTACTATGGAAGCCTGTTTCCACCACTGAATAAAGTTCAGAGGGGGGGACTGATATATTTTTAGAATTGCAAGTTTATATCACACAATTCTGACTTAATAACTTGCAATTGCCTGTTATAAAGGCAGAATTGCGAGATACAAACTCGCTATTCTGAGAAAAAAATTGGACTTTTTCAATATCACAATTGCAAAAAATGTGTGCAATACTGACATTTTTAATCGCAATTGTTTATTTCACGCTATTCTTAAAAAATATGTCAGAATTGTGAGATAGTAATAAACTTTTGATTTTTTTTATTCAGTGGCAGAAATGGGCTTCCATAGTTCACACATACCTGTAAAAAAAAAAGAAGATGATTCTGTCATGATTCTCACATTCATGTGCTCAACCTAATTTTCCCATGTGGAACGCAAAAGTAAATATTTAGAATCATTTTTTAAGCAAAACTTCTCCATAAATAGTCGTGCCAAGTTTGGCGTAAATTACAGGTTCACGAATGCGTCATTAAAGATTGCTTTATGCCAAATTTGAAGTCTCACATTTAAAATCAGGTGGATTCCGATTGGAATTTTTTTTTTATCAGCTGGAGAAAAAAATTAAGATTATGGAAAGTAAATCCAATTAGATCATTCCTCTGTTTTGTTATGGTTGTGGTGTGGATATCCCTATTTTAATAGAATTAGAACAATTATTAAAACTTCATAGTTGTTGTTATTGTCATAGTCATCGTCCTTGGTCTGAACAGCCCTTTACTTTGTATTCCAGTTTTTCATTTTATCAAGTCCAAGGAAATGGGAATCAAGCCATGGCCTTGATGTTGCTAGCACCATGTTCTGCTGTGTGATTTATTTATTTATAAAAAAAAAAATTGTTTTTGTTTTGGTGTTTGACACCAGACCCCATTGAATTTCATTATGTGGAAAAGTGCAGCATACAAATATTTTAATAAACATCTCTTTTTGTGATATTGGAAATAAAGTCTACAGGTTGGGAAAGACACGAGAGTGAGTAAATGCTTATTTTTTTAATTAAAATGCTTTTTTTTATTTTATTTTTTTTGCATCTGTTGCATATGGAGAACTGGAGAACATTGTTCTTACATGTATACTCCGTTCTACTGGGTGGCTGTTGCTAAGTGGGCCAATGTGGTGGCTGATTGCACGGGCTCTGAAAGCGAGCTCTTGAGGTGTTCTGATTGGTCAAACAGGTCAAAAAGAGCAGACCCGAATCACTGCAATCACCAGGCTGCTGCCTCTCTCAGTGCTAATGACAGTCCTTCATATTCAGCCATCTCATTAAAGCTATCATGTTCTCCAGTGCCACACACACTCATGCACACACACACACACACACACACACACACACACACACACACACACACACTACTCTGGACACATGAGTACACATTTCATCTCACATGTGCAAGCATGCCACAAAAAAACTGTCAGTCTCACCTTCTTACACATGAAGGACAAGATACATTTGTGGATCCACTATACACACACACACACATGCATCTTTACTTTGCTTCTATATCAGCACATACAATTTTGTTTTAATATAAAGCTAATAATATACTTACATAAAACTTTTGCTTTTTTACTAAACAAATAGCATAATAGGGCTATGTCTTTTCTAATTGTGTTAATTTAGTAATAATTGCTCTGTTGAAATAAACAATATATTAAGATCTAAAACCACTTTTTGTAACATCTAGTCAATGTTTTATCTGCCAGAATGCAATTATTAATTTGGGGGTCTTTTTACTGCAAATATTGGTTGATAATTGCATATAGATGATTTATTAAGTATTTATATTATTATTTATATAAGTAATACATTGCAAACATTAATATATAAATAAATAAATAAAATTGTAGGCCTATTTATAAAATTGTAGTACAATTTGCAATATTATTATTATTTATAAGTTATATTTATATAATTATTCTAAAGCTGTCAAATCGAATAATCGTGATTAATCACATTCAAAATAAAAGTTTGAGTTTACATGATATTTGTGTGTGTATGAATATGATTTGTATTATATATATAATATAAATATATATTTAATATTTCTTAAATATATACATGTTTATATATACACAGTACACTCATATACAGTATATTGTGTAAACACAAAATGTTATTTTGGAAGCGTTTAATCACAATTAATCGATTGGACAAACCTAATCATATAATTAATGCATTTATTTTAAAATAGTACATTGTGAAAATGAAAAACAAAACTTTTATTAATTGCAATTTCATAATTGATTAATTAATTATTATACATTATAATTATAATTTTAGCATTAAGTTAATTTATTAATTTGAATATAATTTTAAATGATTTACAGTTCTATTAGTTATCAGTGTTTTTCCAAGCTAGGATGTCCCTAGAGGGAGGTAATGTTACTTTTAGGTAACATCTACTATTTTATATGCCCTAACCATATGCAGAACCCTCACAGAAACCTTTATGCATTTTTTATTTTCATTAAGGTATATTTATAATGTTTATTAAACCATTTTTCTCATGGGTACAATTGACTTTGCTCCATGTCAATTTTATGATCCTTGTGGTTGCATTTGATCCCCACAATGTAGGTAAAACCTGACCTAGACAGACTCATACAATTTCAAAACGTTCTTTGTATAAAAATATAACAGACACAAGTTCGTACAGGTCAGAGTAGTGCGTTAGAGTGTCCGAAAAGCCCAGATGGGGCGGGCCAGAGCCGGGCGCTGTGCAGGGAGAGCAGCTCCTTTAGCAGATGGGAGGAGATTACGACAGACTACATCCAGAACTGCTTTGAGACCCAGCTCATCCTAACACACTGACTGCGAGTCTTACATTACACATGCAGACACACGTTTTGGCAGGCCTGAGATACCTCAAGGTTTTTCTGTGGCAAGTGAGCAAACTCAGCCTGATGAATATTACATGTAAAATCCAAGGATGGATTACAGCACAAGCATCCTTAGACATAATACGAGTCAGAATTCAGATTTAGTCGGCATGGTGCTTTTATAAACCCCAGTTTTTTATGGATTTGCCTTTGTATCGTTTGTACGTGATTTTCTGTCTTTTTTCACACCCTTGAGATGATGTCACACTGTATACAAACTAGGAAATATATTGAATAATTATACACAATATTTTCATAATTATTATACTGGCCATTAGGTTTCCTAAAATATTTTATTATATTCATTTTGTGATCTCTCCATTTCATGACTTATATGAAAGATTAATTGAATAATCTCTGAATTAAAGTTCAGTATTATAAATGGCATCAGAGTTATTTCAATTAATTTCAGTTGAAAAAATAAAAAATGTAGATTCAGTGAATCGATTCATAACTGTGAACTGGGATTGAAAGATTAGGTTGCATTATTATCCCACATTTCCTTCCTTCCTTTTCCAATACCATGAAAAACAACATTAAACACAGAGAGATGTTTTGCAGCTCTGCACACTATGATCTGAATGCACAAGTTCATCATGGTTTAAACAATAACTATGAACTAATCGCAAGCGCTGCATACTAGAAACATCAAGTATGTATAATATTTACATTCTCAAGGTTTTTTTGTAATAGCCCAATCGTTTTGAACTAGCAAACGACCTTGTTTCAGAATCTGAGGGGCCATCCAATCTATCAGTAAGAAAGATTTTCAATACATGCATTTTTATCAATATTTATTTTATTCTATAATTTAACACTCTACCATTTTTTTCTTTAGCCAGAAAGAAGCCTCTGAAACACTGAAGTTAGACTAATAGAAAAGAAATATGTGACAGTTCAGACAAAGTCAAATGACAGCATGCTCTCTGCTTAAACTGTATGAAAATGAGACTAATGGATATCTGAAGAACACTGCTTGATGAAAAGATGAGCATTTTTTCCTTCTCATGTACATCCGTATGGTGTATATAAATATACATAAATATGTAATTCAATTCAAACCCCATAATTTCTGGAATTGGCACAGGTCCCACTGCTATAATGTGATTCATCAGCATCTTCAAACTGAGCGCTAGGGAATAGACGCTCGCCGCTCTTCTGTGCTGTTTCATGCTGCAATTGACCGTTCGCAGGGAGCTAGATTGACAGGCGATTTGACTAATCAGAACGCAGATATTATGTACCGCCAATGCTATTAACCATTTTGTCCGACAGCTCCATAGAAATCCATGTTAAAATGGGGTAAAAACATTGATTGAATTGACACTTTTAAAATATAACTAAATATAAATATGTGCGGAGGGTTAATCTGTACTGTTGACTGCCACATTAATAGCATTATAGAATACCTTACCTTACATAGCTTGTTTTACGTACCATAAAATCTGTCATGTCCGGCACTGTATGCATGGCTTGCAGCACTTAAATAAAAATACTGAGTGTGAAATAATAAAATAATATGTTAAAACATATGCAGCTCTTATTATTCTGTAGATGTACGTGTTCCTGTGGCTCAGTGGTAGAGAATTGCGTCAGCAACGGAAAAGGTTGGGGGTTCGATTCGCAGGGAACACACATACTGATTAAAAATGTATAACCTGAATGCAATTGTAAGTCGCTTTGGATAAAAGCGTCTGCTAAATGTAAATGTAGACAAAATCATGTGAACTTCGACCCGATCAGGAGCTGTTTATGCACATGTGCGCTCATCTGTTTTCAATGTAGCTAACCTTGCGATGCTTCATGCCATCTTCCCACTCATTAAACTATGACAGGTCCTTTACTACAAAAAGACGGTGATTGTGACACTGTAAAGTGACGAAACTATGGTGCCATGTGCATTTATAAACGATTTTAATAGGTTTCACGTTATATTGTTGGCTCTGAAAATATGCCAATGTGACTAGAAACACCAGAGACTGGAAATGTAACGTTCCAGTCGTGTTTTATTGTGTTTTATTAACGTCTACACCTACCCCAACCCTAAACATTAATGCAAAAACAATAATTGTTGTACAGTGTGACAAAAATTACGCTATATTGATGTGCACATGCTCAGTAGCCGCAGCTGTATCCCTTCTAGCCTTAACCACAAATCAGACAGGAGAGTAGATAACTCTAGTAGATAAGTATCGGTCAGATCATCTGTCAGTCAAGCTCTTTGCAAACGGATTTCACAATTCTTCTTCCTACTAAAGGGTGAAAATGTCTTGATGGGGCTTACCCTCTCAAATCGCCCCCCCCCCCCCCCCCTCTTTTTTGCTCCATTTGTCAGCGAGACCAGACGCGTATCATTTACAGGTACATTATTTATGATGCTCACCACACCTACAAAAATAGCCCAGCAGCAGACAGACACCAGACCTTGGCAGATACACACGGGTACTGCAGGGACTCCAGGAGCAATGCACCATTAAAGAGAGCCCATGCTGCTTCAGAGGGCATAACAAAAAGCCTTTAAACGATGGCTGCTCGCTAGAACCGAGAGCTGTGTGTGTGTGGTGTCATGTTTTCCGGCATGGGCTGCTGATTACCTCGCCAGGCAAGGCAAATGAGTGTGCAGGTAATAGAGAAAGAAGTGCTCACTAGTCGGTTGTAAAAGCCTCGTAGTTAGAAGATCTGTAACCTTTGCTGTGAAGCGTGAACAAAACGTCCAGCACATTAGCATTGATAACTGTGCTCTCTCGTTATGTACCTGTGGATTTTCTAATACTGGCGTGCTGTGAAGAGAGTTTGTCACAATTACTGGGCCTCAACAGTGAGGATTTTTACAAGTGACACGGTTGGGCCGGTAATTCAGATGAATTACTTGTTTTAAAAGTATTTTAAGTGGAATAAATAAATAATATATATATATATAAAAAATATATATTTATATATTTTTTTTTTATCCACATATATATTTGAATTACTTTATTTTTATTATACTTATACTTTATTATATTATAAATTGTATTATACTTATACATACTTTTTTGTCTATAGTGCTGAGGTTCTATTTTATGACATTGAAAGGCATACATTTTATTTTTAGCAACTGAATTTTAGTATTTGAATTGGTTTATTTACATCAAAAGAGTAATTTATCCATCTATCCATCCATCCATCCATCATCCATCCATCCATCCATCTATTATGCCATCGTTTTTAAATCAAATCAATAATAATAATAATAAAAATAGCATTTTATAATGTTTTTTAATATTTGTATTTTTGTAAAAGATATGTAAAAACATAATTCTTCAAATTTATATTTTTATCAATTAAATTGATAACAAAACTATTATTATGTATTATTATTATTATTATTATTATTATTATTATGTTTTAGTATTTGTATTTGTTACACTATTTATTTATAAATTATATTTATTTATTTGTAATTATATTAATATTTTTAGATATTTCATTAATACTTATTACTTATAATAATTTATTGGGATTTTACATAATTTATTAACTAACAGTGCCTATAGACTTATTTTTTATTTATTCACTGATTACAACAAATAAATACATACTGATAATTTATGATGCATTTTAGTATGTTTTGCATTATTAATAAATTATATATATTTATAAATATAGTTCTTCAAATTCACATTTGTCTTTATCAGTTTATTTGTTAATTAAATGTATAACAAAATCTGGGCTTTTTCATATAAAAACACAGACACATTTGACCCTCTATCAATAGCATATTTATTCTCTAACTGTTAGATTTTCTTACAAACTAGCACTAAGTTTCTATGTTCTATATTCTATATACTCGTTTTCTTAAAAAAAAAAAAAAAAAAAAAAAATTCCTTCCTACATGTACTGCGTTAGGCTAACCAGGACTTGTAATAGCACTTGCATGTTGTTGTTCTTTTGTTGGTTTTGATTGCTTCTATAATGTCCTCATTTGTAAGTCGCTTTGGATAAAAGCATCTGCTAAATGACTAAATAAATAAACAAATTAAATATATGTTTTTACTCAACAATAGCTAAAAATGATACAGTTTTGCTATTCCATATTGCCATTTTCTTCTAACACATTCTTATGCTTTCAATTTTAGTGACTTTGGTGACATTTCAATTTTCAAGATGTAACAGAAAACCATTTTTATTTTCACATCTGCTTGGCATAAAAAGACGTGTACATAACATAATGTGAAATGTTAAGTAATATCACTAACCTAAAATGTTATTGCTAATCGGTCTGTAAAACAAGCTAAAATTCAGAAACCTATCATATATTTATATTATTATATTTTTTGACATGTCATAAGACAAAGACAGCATTAAGTTGACTTTGTGATTTGAAACACCATCTAATCCAAACCAATGTTTTTCTACTTCCGGCATCGAAGTCTCTTAAAATCTTATGCAAATGAAGAAACATATTGTAGCTGAACAAAGCTTGTTTCTTCTTGCCCCCTTGTAATAAATATGATGGAACGGGTAAGAACATAAAAGCACTGGAATAAGGCTTCACATGCCTGCCGTTACCTTTGGCTACAGGAACTCTGACCTGACACCTGAACCAATCAGTCTGGAGAACATGAACTTCAAAGAGCACTTTGATGGCAGGGGAGGCTTATTGGATAGATCAGAGTATGAGTGGCTTTTCACTTCAGATTAGCTTGACACGAGCTCATGACTAATAACAGAGATGCACCATCGTAAAAATGAACCAGGAATCTCGGCCTTGGAAAGGACATAGCATACGTGATCGGTTGAAGAATCAGCACTAATCAGCGTCTGAGATAAGAAGTGCTGTTCTATTCTATATTCTCAAGTAATGTAACGTTTAGGAGATGCAGCGATTGCATGTATGAATTACAAATGGGTCGGGAATTGAATTAGAGGTCTGCTACCCGACCCGAACCCGCGGGTCCCGAAATACTTTCGGGTCAGGTTTCGGGTTAATGTTTAATGGATAGCTTCGGGCTCGGGTCGGGTTCGGGCTCTAAATTTAACTGTGCCGCTCGGGTTGGGTCGGGTCGGGTCAGACGACTCGGGTACGGGCCGGGTTCGGGCTTCAGTTTTGAGCCCGTGCAGACCTCTAAATTGAATGGATCTTTTTCCCTGATTCAATTTAACATCTCTGGTGTGTTAATAATTGTTTTAGTAGTTTTATGGAAGTGTAATATCTTGATTTGTCAGAAGAATCACTTGTGGTTCAGTGAGTGAGTCAGATTCAATATCCACTGTCTGATTCAGTGAGTTGTAGACTGATTCGATCTCGGTCTAAATAGCATGCTAGAATATTATTCTTCCTGTTTCTGCTGAATACAGGTACATAAAAAAAGGGTTTTAATTTTAATCATTAGAGCTTCCAGCTAATGAAAGTCAAAATCAGTATCTCAAAATATTATAATACTTACATTTGAGTTTCAATAAATGACCATCCATACAGTATAAATGCTGGGTATCTCTTGTTCTTTGAAACCACAATAATGGGGAACACTGCTGACTTGGCAATGGTCCAGAAGATAATCATTGACACCCTCCACAAAGAGGGTTATTACTGGAAGAGGTGGCTGATCAAAAAGTGTATCAAAAGCATATTAAATGCAAAGTTGACTGGAAGGAAAAAAATTGAGTAGGAAAATGTGCACAAGCAACAGGGATGACCGCAAGCTTGAGAATACTGTCAAGCAAAGCCGATTCAAACACTTGGGAGAGCTTCACAAGGAGTGAACTGAAGCTGGAGTCAGTGCATCAAGAGTCACCACGCTCAGACATCTTCAGGAAAAGAATTTCTAAAACAGAAACATCGTCAGAAGCATCTTACCTGGGCTAAGAAGAAAAATAAATGGATTGTTGCTCAGTGGTCCAAAGTCCTCTTTTTAGATAAAAGTAAATTTTGCATTTCATTTGGAAATCAGGGTCCCAGAGTCTGGAGGAATAGTGGAGGGGCACAGAATCCGTGTTGCTTGAAGTCCAGTGTGAAGTTTCCACAGTCAGTGATGATTTGGGCTACCATGTCATCTGCTGGTGTTTGTCCACTGTGTTTTCTGAAGTCTACAGTCAACGCAGCCATCAACCAGGAAATTTTAGATCACTTCATGCTTCCTTCTGTTGACAAGCTTTATGGAGATACTGATTTCATTTTCCAGCAGGACTTGGCACCTGCCCACACTGCCAAAGGTACCAAAAGCTGGTTCAATGACCATGGTGTTAATGTGCTTGATTGGCCAGCAAACTCGCCTGACCTGAACCCTATAGAGAATCTATGGGCTATTGTCAAGAGGAAGATGAGAGACACCAGACTCAACAATGCAGATGACCTGAAGGCCTCTATCAAAGCAACCTGGGCTTTCATTACACCTGAGCAGTGCCACAGGCTGATTGCCTCCATGCCACGCCGCATTGATGCAGTAATTCATGCAAAAGGAGGCCCAAACAAGTATTGAGTGCACAGAAATGAACATACTTTTCAGAAGCCTGACATTTCTGTTTAGAATATAATTTTTTATTGATCTTATGTAATATTCACATTTTCTGAGACACTGAATTTTGGGTTTTCATTATCTGTAAGCCATAATCATCAAAATTTCAAGAAATAAAGGCTTGAAATATTTTTCTCTATTTGTAATGCATCTATATAATATATGGGTTTAACTTTCTGAAATGAGAGACAAAAACATATTGACCTTTTTCATGATATTCAATTTGTTTTAGATGTACCTGTAGGTATTAATACGTAACATTTACATGCACAAAACATACATTTTTATAAATTTTAATGATGCTAAAACGTACAATTTAGACTTATATCAACATTTAAAACTTACAAATCGCCATGTATTTTCAGCCGCAGTCCTCTCTGGCGGAATACAGTAGGTTTGTGTGAGGTGCAGAGCAGAATATGAATTGCTAATAATCGCTGAAAATATTATCGAGATTATTTCCCCGATCCACTCCGTGAATTTGTGAAGGCGTGCTCGCATCATTCAAACACACCCTCACCAGAAACACGGCGTGTCGCAATCTGTGACGAATGTAGGCGAGAGCCAATGAGCGTTCAATTATCCTGCCGTAAAACCTGTAGTTTGAAGCAGCAACATTTCAATTTGTTATGAGTGCATCAGTTAGCGAAGGCTTTGCTGTTTACGGTCACAGGACTCGCTGCTCGGAAAGGAGATGAAGATCGCCGAATAAAGGCTTGAATTTGGGTCTGTTCCTCGCAGTCATATGGAGACAGAAGATTTGGATTACAGCGCATGAATACATTTGTTTAATTTAGTAATTATGTTGCATTTTCTGTGTAATTTATAGTTCTATTGTCAGTCACATGCCAGAGAAAATGCCTTTTGTGGCCCATGGCAAACAAAGTAAACGGTACATGATAAGTAAAAGTTAAACGATTGCAGAAATGTTATTTATTTGAAGGGTTTAACATTATGTAGGCCTATTCTTGGAAACGAGCTGGCAGCAGAAATCACAACAAAACAAAATGTTATCTTTTCATATTAAGTAAACAATTTAAATTGAAAACAAGGTTATTGATATGACAACTAAAAACAACTAATAATTAAATGAATGCCGTGATTTCAATATTCATAAAGATACATTTTTAGGTGTCGTGAATAAGTCAGAATTATACGTTCAAATTCTGAAAATACGTACGTATTTGTACGTTTAGATGCTGAAAATAAGAACGTTTTAGTGCCCGTAAAAACGTAAGTAAATGTTAGTTTTACAGAACCACTTTTTACATAAAATACATATAAATTATCATGAGATCACACTGTTATGTCTCATAATTAGGATTTTTCCTTGCAATTCTGACAAAAATTCAGAATTGGATGATGCAGATTCAGATTTTTTTTTTCTCTGAGTTATGTTTACTTCTCGCATTTCAGTTTTTTGATAAAAATTGAATTGCAACTTTTTTTTCTCACAATTCTTATTTTGTCAGATTTCTGAGTTTGCATCTTGCAATTCTATGTCAGAATTGCAAGATGCAAACTCAGAATTCTGACTTTCATTTTCAAGATTGTGTTGTGAGAAAAATTGTAGGGAGAAAAAAAATCTGAATTGTGGCACAAACTCAGATTTGTGTTGTTTTTTTATTCATTAAAAATTATAGTAATTAAAAAACAGTTGCTTCTTTTTTGTGCACATTCAAATCACTGTCAATAAGACAGCAAATGCATTTACAAGATAAATATGACCAATTTTCATTTCATGCTGAACATTTATTTGCGGTTTAAATATTTTAAAACTGAACTGATTCTGAATTCCCAGCCCTAGTTTGAAGTAGTTTAAAGAAACACCATATTGTTGCATAATTAAGAGGGTTACGGATTAAATAAATATCCATGTCTGTGTTTCCCAACAGATGGCATAACATTATTCTGTAATAAATCGGTTTGAAAGTGGTTTGAAACAATCAATCTTTTTTCTCCTGTGCATTTAAGAGAAACAGAATGCATTCGCCAGTCCATCACGTCTATCATCCACATGGATAAAGCAGTCAAGTAGTTCTTAGTTTAATTTTCATCTGGGATTTTGAAACAAAAAAACTCTTTAATGCATTGCATGAAAAAAAAGTGGACTCCATTATGGACATCTGTCTCCTATTAATGTTGCGAGGGAATAAGGGAGAAGCAAAATATGCGTGAAGGAGAATTAATTTAGGGGAATGCAGGGACTGATTCAGAATGTTAACACAGAACCTTGAAGTCCCTGCTAGAGCAGGAATGGACAAGGCCAATGCATTCTGGAGAGGCTTTTTAATCCACGCCGCACGCCTGCTGTAACTCACAGCTGCTGGCAACAAGCATCAAACTGCGATATATCAAATCAAGCTCCGGAGGACTGAAAAGTCCTGGCCGCTTTAAAACTGAGGCAATGCTGAAAGCTTAAAAGTGAGACTGTTCCTGTCTCAGGCTGAGTGGAAACTTCTCACTGTGTCTTTTTAGTTGACACCCTAAAATGTAATGGCAGTTCCCTTTGGCCGCTGTCAGGTCGTGTGTTCACTGCTTTTCTAGAGGTATTTTTGGTACAATCTCCCATTTTGATCAGATCAGATCTCCACCATTGGGTTTAACTCACACTTATTTGCGCATAAACACCTCTGTATGAATGTTTGTAAATAATGAATTCATAATTTTGCATCTTTTTTTCTAAAATTAAAATAAATTTTAGGAACAAAAATATAGATTTAAAAAGAAATTATATTTATTTTTGTTTGTTCACATCTGCATGTTTCAAAAAATTTCTCATTTTTAGTTTATATGATCATTTAAAAATGTTAATTCATTATTGTAAAACAAATTATATATTATAAAATATCATAAATATAAGAATTGTATTAAATACATTTATTTTAGTATTTTTATATTATTATATCGAATCAAATCACTTTTATTGTCACATCACCACAGCACATGTGTCTTGGTGAGTGAAATTCTTGAGAGCGTGCTCCAGACAGTGCAGAAACAATTTACATATAGACAGTACATATTTACAGACTTACACAGATGACAATGTGCAGAATACACATACATATACTCAGTACACACAGTGTACTATTAGACATACTTACAGTTATCAATACACGTTATGCACCCTATGTAAACATTCTACATTATATACACATGTATACACACAATAATATGCAAAGGTGCAGCAGATTATATGTAGATATGCAGTGTCATGGATGTACATTGGATGGTATCCAGTGGTAGCAGATAGGTTGTAGTATTAGTGCAGTGTGTGTGTGTGTAGTCCAGTTGAACTGTGTTAGAGTTCAGGTTAAAGTGCAGTGCATATTGTAAAGTGGGAGTGTGCTGTAGGGTGTATTGGTTTTTGCTGTTCATTAGCCTGATATCCTGAGGGAAAAAGCTATCCCTCAGTCGGCTAGTGCAGGATCGGATGTTGCGGATATATTATTTATATTTATTTATATATGAATATTTATAATTATGTATTGTTATATTCTACATAGTGCAAGCATATTACAGTTGTATAATAATAATAATATTAATTATAATAACCATTAAATCATTACAAAATTGTATTAAAATATATGATAAATGTCATAAAATGTTATGATTTATATTTGTATTATGTATCATATTTATTGTTTATTTATTTATAAATTATGTATATTTATTATTTACTAATGACTTTATTTCTAAATTAATATGTATATGCTTTTTATTATAACTTATATGTAGATGCAATTTTTATTTTCTAATTGCATGTAAGTCTTTTTTTCTTTTACAAGAATAATTATTTATATTTATATTAGCAGTGAACACACACCCAGCAGTGAACACACACCCTTCAGTGAACACACACAGCAGTGAACACACACACCTGGCAGTAAACACACACACCTGTCAGTGAACACCACACACCCGTCAGTGAACACACACACCTGTCAGTGAACACCACACACCCGTCAGTGAACACACACACCTGTCAGTGAACACCACACACCCGTCAGTGAACACCACACACCCGTCAGTGAACACACTCCCGTCTGTGAACACACACCCGGCAGTGAACACACACACACACACAGCAGTGAACACACACCCGGCAGTGAACACACACCCCCAGCAGTGAACACACACACCCGGCAGTGAACACACACACCCGGCAGTGAACACACATACAGCAGTGAACACACTCCCAGCAGTAAACACACACACAGCAGTGAGTACACACCAGCAGTGAACACACACACCCGGCAGTGAACACACACCCGGCAGTGAACACACACACAGCAGTGAACACACACCAGGCAGTGAACACACACCCCCAGCAGTGAACACACACACCCGGCAGTGAACACACATACAGCAGTGAACACACTCCCAGCAGTAAACACACACACCCAGCAGTGAACACACACACCCAGCAGTGAACACACACCCAGCAGTGAATTTATGCTGCGGCGCCCGGGGAGCAGTTGGGGGTTCGGTGCCTTGCTCAAGGGCACCTCGGTTGTGGTATTGAGGATGGAGAGAGTGCTGGTTATTCACTCCACCCGCCGACAACCCCTGCCGGACCGAGATTCAAACCCACAACCTTTGTGTTGCAAGTCCGACTCTCTAACATTAGGCTACGACTACCCCTAATTATAGGCACATTATATTTGTGTGATAGATGGATAGATATACACATAATAAATTATTTAAATATTTTTTTCAAAGTATTAGAAAATTAATAAGTGACCATCAGTTTTCGATAGTGAATGAGAACCTCTGTCTTAAATGTTTTAAAAATTTCCATATCGAAGAGTAAGCAGAGCATTTACCCATCTTTATCTTACTTCTTCAGTGCTTCTATTTACAGAGCAGCTCTAGCAAAAACAGCTCTGCTGATTGACAAACAAGTCAGGTGTGCAACGGCTTCTCCATAGTGTGAAGTGACACATTTACAAGTGCGTTTTTGTCTCAATATGCCGACAATAATCTATTTTACATAAACTAAAATCAAACCCTGTAACCTCATTAAATTATACATGTTCTTCCAGATTCCTTGATTTGCCTCGCTCTCTGATATCACAAAGGATCATTTGAGATGTTTCACCACAGAACTGTGACACGTTCACTCTGTAGGGGGGATGTGGCTTGCTGTTCGGCCCCTATCTGGATGACATTAATGAAACGTGAAAGGGAGGTAATTACAGATCACAATATTATGCACTTGTTGCGGATACATCCCCCACAAAGGTCGTTCCTCAGTGTTCGCGTCTACATTCATCTCACTTTCACACCACTGAATTTATTCTCCATTACAGCTAAAGCTAAAGAAGACATGTAGCTACAGGGTGAAAATGAAAGATCCACCTTCCTTTAATAAACTCTAAGCCACCATGTGACCTTGTTGAAGCCACATGCAGTGACTCCAAACACATTTAACGTTCGTAAACTGATGTATTTTCAATACTTCGATATTTAAACGCAATACTGAATGAGAAAAGAAGTTGATTTTATCTTTATGGATTGTGAAAATTGGTTATTACATATCAGGATGGAAAAATAAGAGAGATTTGTGACATCATACGAAATTGAAGCTGATTTAATATTTTAGCTAAATTACATTTTGATAAAATATTAAATGTGGACTTTAAAAAAATATGTATATGTTATATGTTTGTGTTACGTTTTTAATCATATCAATCTTTGAAGGACTTGCTTTGTAAAATGAACCAAGGAAGAAGGGAAATTTTTTTATCACAAGAACATTTAATGATTCTTTTGTAGTGTTGAATATGTATATAATACAAATTATAATGACTATTTGTCAGTCTTGTGTCCTGTCTTGTGTTTTATTTTGCTCCCCATGTGCCTTCCTTGCCCTAGTTTCTCCCTCTATGTCTATATTTGGGTTTTCCTGTTCCTGTCATTGTTTGGATTATTAGTTGATTAGTCCCCAGCTGTGTTTTATTAATTATCTCGTTTTCCCCAGTGTTTTTTAATCTCTGTGTTTCCCTGTCTCTAGTGTCTGCTGTTAAATGTCATCCCTGAGTTCCCGTGTATCTGTACCTTCATTTGTTATTATTAAATCTCAGTTTGAAGTATTCACCTGAATCTCCTCGTTTCTCTTTGTGTGTGGATTGTGACACGACACTATTATTAGAAATATATGGTTACAAAATAATTAAATGCATTGTAAATATATATTATAAATTATATATTATAAATACATATACAAGTTGTATATTATAATACACAAACACACACACACACACACACACACACACACACACACACACACACACACACACACATAATATATAGTTTTTTATGATTTAATTTGTATTATTTGTTTTAAGTGTCTATTGATGTTTAAGAATAATTATATATATTTATAAAATTATATGTATATACATATATGAAGCATAACTATGTAATGCTCTTTTAGTAAAAAATAATCATATGTGTATAAATAAATATATATATATATATATATATATATATATATATAAAAGCCCATAATATGTTTAAATATCATTGCATTTTTTTTCCACAAGTACATTTAAAGAACCTTTTATAGAGATGTACGGTATTAATAAAACAGTTGAGTATTTTTCTTAACTTGTATATGCCATGTAAATGGCTTGTAAAGCTGATATGGCAAACAATTTAAATACAACAACTACTTAATTTGCACATTGCACTAGCATGTACGCTAGCTAGCCAGGTGTCCGCCTGGGGTTTTGTCCATCTATCAGAAGCGTGTTAGGAAACTGGAGATGTTGGCATGCTCTGGAGGAAACCAGCTGGATTAGGTGTGCCAGACATGCCACACAACAGCTTTCTGGCACAAACCGGCGCAGATAAACTTACAAGTCACGTGTTACATAGTGAATACACAGATGAAGAGCCTTTAAGAACATCTGCAAGGTTTAAATATCAAACGGGGTCATAAGCAAAGCTCAGATGATGTATTTTAGCCTGTTTTATGATTCGAAAGTGCGCAGGAAATGAATTCAAAAACACTTGTGATGATAAATGCATCGGAAAACAAACTTATTTTGTAAGGCGTGCTTATTTGTTTCAATTTATAAGACTGGCATTAATTATGATTTCCTCTTATTTTCTGTTCCCCGGCGATTTCTTAGAAGGAATAAAAAAGTCATCAGGCAAAGCATGAAACTATTGCAGCCCATAAAAACAGTCTCACCTTGCTGGTGAAATCTAAAGTGCGTCTCTAACTGGTGTGAAAGCACTGCCAGTCTGCTGCAAATTAGCACATCTATAGCGCGGTCGCCATTGGCCCAAACATTTCCGAAGGCACTCTGCTTATCAGAAGCCTGTACGTGACTTGCATGAATCGTTAGTTCAACAAAAGAAGTGCAGTAGGGCGACTGCACTTATGCAGCTGCACTGTGAAGAGCTTTATGTAAAAAATACCAACATCAGTTTAAGTCTAGCTCACATTTTCTCTTGTGAAATTAATCCTTTTGTGCAGTATCATTTCTTTGAATTCATTGTACACTCTTAAAAATAAAGGTTCTTTAATAGCATCAATGGTTCCACAAAGAACCTTTATTATCCATGGAACCTTTTCATTCCACAAAAGATTATTTAAATTATTAAAATGTTCTTCACACTAAGAAAACATGGTTATTTTAAGAACTGTTCAATGAAAGGTTCTTTGGTGAACCAAACCTGGTTCGTCTATGGCATCGCTGTGAAAACCACCTTTTGGAACCTTTATTTTAAGGGTGTATCTTAAACCAGCTTAAGATGACGTCTTAGCCTGAACAGGTTTGTTTGCTGGTTTTAAAGGGATTTTTTTAAAGGATTTTTTCTTCTTTGTATTATTCCTTATAGTATTCTGTGTCCACTCAATAATATTAATTTCGCCATCATTTACTCACCTCATGTCATTCCAACTGACTTTCTTCTGAGAAAAAAAGACGAAGACACTTTGAAAAATTTCAGTTTTTTGTCAACACAGTGAAAGTCAACGGGGTCCAAATTGTATTGTTTTGGGTCCCTTTGACTTTCACGGTGTTGTCAAAAAAACAGATATTTTTCAAAATGTATTTTTTATTCTTCATTATTTGTAGGGATGTAACGAAGCACCCTGAGTTGGTTGAAAATCGATAAAAAAATATGTGACGGTTCAAGTCAGTTGAGTTGTTTAAGGTATCGCAATACAGTTGGAGGTGGGAGTTTATATTAATTCTTGACTATCTTGAGAAAAACATAGATTATATTTTTTTCATCTTACCTCAGTGTAATCATTAAAGTAGTGTTTATGCAGAGCTGCTTTGTTTACAGCAGTAACCAAGGAAACGCTTTATTGCCACTGATACATAGGTGTCACCTGCAGTTAGAGAGTGAATTTGCATTTTCATTCAGCCCATTTTTCTTTCCATTCAGATACATTTTATGTTGTATAAAGTCAGACCATTCAGTTTTTGCTTCAAATTTCAAAATTGTACAATCAAATGTGAATCAAAAACAGCTTATGTTGCATGTATGCAGCATCTTTGTTTAAAATGCAGTGGTTACCTCATTTTTTTAATGGAAAGAGCACAGACTAAAAGCCTGTTCACACCACGGATGATAACTATAAAGATAACAATAAATATATAGTTTGAAAAATCGTTCTCGAGTCCACAACATGGCCCCTCTCTGAAACCCCATACAAACCCCCTACTTCCTGAAACATGGACATCTCCCCCAAACCTTACCACATCACAGGAAAAAACTGTTAAACCTTTTGGTGCAATTCGAAGTGTGCTACACACAGGTGAGTGGGCCTGTACAAACCACCTGTAGTAACACACTCTCCTCTATTCCTATATACAATTATATACAATTATTCACACTAGACACTTTCACACACTATTATGTGTACATAACCCCACAAAAGACACAGTAATATATGTATGTTTACATGCTCATGCACTAAAAACTATCTTACACTCTTCCCCAGCCAGCTGCTTGACTCACAATGTTTTCTTTACACATGGACAGTATTTGCGAAGCATTTGTACAGTTGTACATTTTGTATTTTTTAGTTTATGTATAGGTAACCATTTTTATATATAGCATATGTATAGTCAAAATCTGTCAGTAGGTTAGTAGTGTATAGGTTATACTGTTTTACTTCATTGTTGTATGTCTGTATTCATGTAGAACCGTGGTCCTGTGAGGCACGACATTTCATTACACTTTATGTCCACACGTGTAGGGAGGGGAATGACAATAAAGCGCAACTTGAATTGACTATAATGATAAAGGCACAGAGATATAATAGGAATCACTTTTAGAAAGTATTTTCCTGCTTACGAATGTTAAAAACATTGACACCCAATCAGAATCAATCCTGCTATAATAAGCTTGAGCTTTAGAAAGCGGCAGTGTGTTTAGAATAAACAGATGTGGACATATTGTCCACTGGTGCGGACGATACTATAGTTATATTTATAGTCATCATTCTTGGTGTTAACGGACCTTAAACCTAGTTTGTTTATATCAAGATATGTATTTTATTTGTATTATTTATTTTATTTGGGATTTGTTTTAAAATTACAATTATAAAATGTATAGTTCCGCTCCTTGATTCTGATTGGTCGAGCCACGTTCGAAGCTGTTGTAAATTGCTCTACAAATATACTCCTCTTTGTTTTGAAAATTTAAATGTAGTTTCTTTTACTTTTAGCTTAACTTTATTTTTATAACTTGACTTAAATATCATTTAGGCTACATTCACACTATCAGTTTTTGGGATTGACAACTGCATTTTCTTTACAGGTGTGAGTCTCGAAATGTCTCGTTCACACAGCAGCTTACAGTTGTGTTTAGAATTCTGTCTGTATGAATGTGCAATGGGAGTCAAGCCCGTGTTCCTTACCGGTAATCATAGCGACAGTGAAAGTAAAATCAAAGATGGCGACGTATATAAAACCAAAAAGTCTTATCACTTTCTGACATGACAAGAGCCCAATCGAGCCATGAGATCTTTCGTTAAATCTTCATCAACCAACAGCAGCTTTTATATTTGGGTGTATAGCGGAGCATTTGAATCGCGTGCAGAACACAAAACTAACAGGGGCGATTCCAGTTAAAAAAACTGACTGGATCTAAAACTTTCAGATGACATGCAGCTCATTTCTCCATCACTGTAAGTTACCGAAAACAGGCACCACACGGTAGTTGCGCATTTGTGCGGCAGAGCGGCTCTATGAAGGTAATTTTACGTCATAAAGATTTGCATGCGTATGGTAAGATTTGTGAAAAGTATACATAAGATTGCAAGCGCAAAGAAAATTTGCAAGCGCAAGAGAAGTTTTGTAAAGGTGTAAATCGCGTTTTAAGCGCAAGAAAAAATTATTTTACATTATCAAACAAATCTTACCATACGCATGCAAATCTTTATGACGTAAAATTACCTTCATACGGCTCTCTCTCGCACTATATGATGTGACAGACAGCTAGTGGTCCAGTCTGTTCCGTTCACACAGCGCGTGTGTTCTTTGAATGCGGTTGTGAATCCTGAAAATGTACAGGTGTGAGCTTGGTTGCAGAATGGTTACAGAGGTTATCACGCCCATAAATAACCGTACTGTGTTTGAATGTAACCGTGATAAGGACTCAAATACAGGACTGACAACTGTATTTTGCTACTGTGTGAATGTGGCCTTAGTTAAAAACTCGTAATGTGAATCGTATCTTTACATCCATAATTATATGGACTAAAAAAACATGTTGAAACATTCTTCAGAAAATATTTTTTTTTAATTTGCCCAGTGGTTATGAAAACATGAATGATAATTTATTGCAATGCGGTGCTGTCGCCCTTTCCACATAAAAATCAGTCAACTCGTGTAACATGAATGTCATAAAGTGTCTTGCTCGAGACAAAAAAACAAACAAATTGAAAGCATAGCGAGCCGCGGAAGAGACACTGTTTCTCAAGTGCTTTCCGCGAGTGCGATTTGAGACGGAGTGAAACACGGACAAATGCGTTTCATTCATAACCACTCGAACCCCTCCCCGGTCGTCAAAGTTTTGCGTAGGGCCTCCAGAAATCTAGGATCGGCTCTGGGTGAATCTAGCTGCAAGAATGCAACCAAGAGTTAAGTGGTCTGTCAACTTCCACCAACAAAATTGGCATCAATGTTTTTGTCCAGTTTCGTACAGTTCATATAACAAAGCTGAAGTGCTGTCTCTGGGGGGGGGGGGGGGGGCTGTGCTCATTTCGCAATGCGTCACCCCCTGTCTGTGAGAAGACCCAAGTGTCTCCATTGCAGCCTGCTTGGCATTCTGGAAGGAATAATTTGGTTGGACGGGCTTTCGGTGGGCTTAGCCACCATGCTGGCACAATATAGCAGATCGGCAGTTCGTTCAGGCTGGATCACAGCCAGTGGCACAGCTCAACAGACGCCCAGAGAGGAATGGTGTGGGGCGGCAGCTGTCTCCCCATAGGGAGTCAGTGGATTCAGACCTCCTGGTCATTAGTGGGAGACACAGTGAGTGAAGCAACATGCCGCGGGAGAATGACACATCTGCAAACAGCTGCGAACCTCTTGGTGAAGTTTCTCTTCCAATTGTTTGCACCTAGCCAGACGCTACTTTGAGCACTGGTAGTTAGCCATGTTGTTTTTGTCCACTTTGTGAGAAGAGAAAACCACAGAAACTAAAGAAAGATTCGGAGAATTGGCACTTTCTGAAAATATACCTCATGACTGTTTTAAAAACATAAGAAATACTTTTTATTTATTTAGTTATAAGTTAATATGTTCGATAAACTAGTGGATTTTAACCTGTCTTAACAGTATCAGAGGTCTTAACCTTTTCTGTTTCCTTCAGCTTGCAATGCCTCAATTTTTATATATTCTGTTAAACCAATATTCAATGTTGTAAAAAATATTTAAATAATTACAATATTTAAATCACCAAACACGTATTTAATTAATAATATTATTCCATTTCCTTACATTTTACATAATTAAGGTCAAGATGAATGCTCATATTCCCTTTGTAAATATTTTTCTTTAATTTCCTATGAAAATAAGACTCTTATGCGCTGTTGCGTCTCAATGAGGATGAATTCTTTTCACTGTATTATAGTTTTATAGTTAATTTAGCAACTTCTGGTTACCTTTTTTTAAAGGTATTTAAAATGATATAGCTAGATATGTATTTATTTATTGCTAGAAAATTGGAATAAGCTGCATTTAAACTAACTCTAAATTTTGGTAGCTGTGTTGAAAACCTTAATATAAAATTAATTAATAAAATGAATAAAAAATAAAACCGTCCTAAGGTTTGCATTCAAGATATACTAAAGTTTAAGATCCTCCTTTTTCTGCACCATATTTATAGAAAGTGGCAACTGCTTTTCTTGGATGAAATCGTTGATTAGCTTGTGTAAACTTGTATGATTTGGTTGCTCACGGTTTGCTATTTAGAGTAAATATAATCAGGCAATTATAATAATCAGAAGCTAAAGGACAACAAGAGACCTAACCTCAAATTTAAGGACAAAGATTATGCAAATCAGCCTAGCGTCTACCAGGAGAACAGTACTTGGCAACCCGACAGAAGACCCAAGGCTTTTACATGGGCTAGAAGCTAAATGAACCCATCCTAGCTGTCTTTTTTACTTTAGCACAGTTCATATATTGCTTAAATGCATCAGACAGCCGAGCACATAACACATCTGATGTGTTTTCTTTGTGGTAAACTGCCCCTCTCACTAATGGCTTGCATTTGTAGCACTCGTATTACAAATATTCCTACGGCCATAATTATTTGCTGTGTTTACAGACACATGAAAAAGCAAGATTTAGTCATTTAATTTTTTTTTTTTATAAACTACCAAATAGAGCAAACTGTTTGCGGCCACTAATGGGTTATATAGTGAGTGCTCAGTGTTTATAGGCCAAATGATTTTACAACTCGACATGGGACTCATGTACATCAACGTGATCTTTTCAACCTCTCGCTCCTCTATATATTCGTTCCCGCGTCGGCCCCCGCCGCCCTCCCAAAATGCATTCAGAGCTTTTGCATGCATTGTTAAATAGGACTGATGGAAGCGGCCTGACCATTATTCACCGTGTCGCTTGGTTAATTTGTGTGCTCTTACAAGTACAAAGATGTCAGGATGGAACGGCATGCTTTACCTTGGCTTCCCATGGGACCATTAATCCTTTGGCTTCTGTCATCTCTTCCAAGCCTCACTTGCCTTCCGGTGCTGCCAGGAAACTGCTGTTTGGGCCTTTTTCCATCAACTCTCTCGGCTATATTTATTCTTTGTTCCAGTCAGCTGTCATCAGCCGAGGATAATAAGTGTAATGTAATAAACGAGGCTTTTGTGATGAAATAACAGGTGAAGCCGGTAACAATTCTAGTCAAACATTAGGAGCTCACATGGGACGCAATAATATTACGGAGGAGACTTAAGAGGTTTTAACGATCCGCTTGGAAGGTTTGATGGAGTGTTAAATGTAAATAAGTGTTGTTTGTTATGAAATACTTGCGTTGTAACACGATTTGATGCTTTTGAGTGCCACTATTTGTCAGTACTAAAATGGATCGTCAAAAACACTAAAAAGTTAACGATAGAGAATTTGGGAGGCCTGTAATACAAGCTCAAGCGTTCATGTATTTTACTAGTATAGAAAAATACATCATAGCATTTTTCGGTTACACTTTAGTTTAGGATGTCCTTGTTACAGTGTAATTAAGTACTGAGTAACATTAATTAACTACATGTACTTATATAGTTAGGATTAAGGTTTGTTTTAGGGTTACTTGCATGTAATTATACATAATCTATTGTTATTATAATAGTAAGTGCATATAACGTGCAACAAGAACACTGTAAACTGTGGCTTTGTATGCTTTCTAAAATACCTAGACAAAAATACTTTAAACAAGATAAATGTACTTCTGTAATGTACTTTCAGTAATTCTAAAAGTAAACAAAATACAACCTCTCACCACTTTGCAATGCATGAAATGTGATGATACGTTGTATTTTGTTTTACTTTTTAGAATAACTGAAAAAAGTAAATTTATCTTGTTTTAAGTAGTTTTTCTTTCTAGGTATTTTTAGAAAGCATACAAAGTGTGTTTTCTACTTAAATCATTAGATAAATTTACTTTTTTCAGTTATTTTTTACTGGAAAATAGGCGTAAATACTTAAGAATAGGATTTTTTTTATCTAACTACTCGTATTCTTTAATGTTGTCATTGCATGAATTAGGGTGCAAAAGAGTGATGGAAATATACAGTCCATATTCTGTAATGTGCATTTTTAGAGTGAAACATAATCTTAAAGGGCAAAACAAAAGACATTTTACCTGTTGAGATTCGACTGGATTGTGAAGAATGGTCTTTATATGCTAGGTGGTTGGAGGGGAGGGGTTAAAAAAGGGAGGGCTTTATTTTGGAGGTAGAACAAGTTTTAACCTTTTTTATTTTAAATAAACTGCACCACTGAATTATTCAGAATATTCCCAAGAAAGCTTATAAGAATGTAAATAGACTTTTTGTAGGATGTTAACTTTCTGTATATCAACAAGTATTTGAAGTTAAATTATTGTCCCAGAGGTAATAGTGAACCGTATAGAGGCTTGACCTGGCATTTCCACGAGGCTGTAGGTTTTCGGCAATAGGGAGGTGGCTGGTTCTACATACTGATCCCAGGGCTTTGGCCTTGGCCTGTTGATAAGTTGCGATGTGAGCACGAACGGAGGAGGGTTGGGGAGGGTGTGGTGGGAGAGAAACAGGGGAGTGAGATAAATGTGATTGGATCGCTGGCCGACCGCAGTCTCTCCCATCTGTCTCAGAGTCTGCCATCCCATCTCGCAGGCGGCAGGAGGTAATTGGGTTCATTGTTCTCACCGCAGGATCCCCTGGATTGAAAGCTTCATTATCTGGATAACCATGAATGTAAATGAGCCCCACGTATGCAGCCTGGATAATGTGGAAAAAATAGATAATTCCCCGCAAACACATGCCCCTCCCCCAACTCATATTTGTACATTTTCAACAACACTTCCTCCTTTTACACAAATCCCAACCCTCTTGGTGTACATTTGTGTCATTTATGGACAAGTACAGTCTTTATTAAGTGTCATTTGATGATTTAAACCCTCTTTACATCATATTGTTAAATATGTTTAATATTTTAAAATTTTAGAATTAACACTTGTATCTTCCTTAAAGAGAGAGTTCATGTTTCAAATGAAAATTCTGTCATTAATTACCCTCATGTCATTCCAAACCTGTAAGACCTTCATTCATCTTTGGAACACAAATTAAGAAATGTTTGATGACATCTGAGAGCGCTCTGACCTTCCCATAGACAGCAACACAACTGACATGTTCAAGGTCCAGAAAGGAAGAAAGGACATTGTTAAAATAGTCCATGTGACATCAGTTGTTGACATCAAAATAATGACTTTATTCAACCATGTCACCATCCTCCATCATTCATGAAAGTACCATGACGCATTGCTGCATATGCAGGGTCACAAAGCTCTATATTTCCTTATAAATATCTTAATTTGTGTTCCAAAGATGAACAAAGGTTTTACGGGTTTGGAACGACATGAGGGTGAGTAATAATGACAGAATTTTCATTTTTGAAGAACTATTCGTTTACATTTCCGTGAAGGTGTTTTACGTCTTTCCAAGCAAATTCATCTTGTTTTAAGGATTTCTTAAATTATTCTTTTCCATTTCAAATCAAGCCATGAATACTGAATAAAAACTATTTTTGCAATATATATGTCAATGTAGAACTGACAGGGTGGATTTGAGAATACCGAAGCCAGTCTCAAACCCACAATCCCATGAGAACAACTTATTTGTATATGCTACTTGCTTGAAAATTCTGCCACCAACTGGCTCAATAATCACCAGTTCTGGCGCCTAAAAGCCTTCTTATGTTGAGAGTGTTCTGCGCTGTGGGAAATGTTGCTTTCTGCTATACCCGATCACTCCATTTTGAACCATGAACCCATATCACTGGATAATAGCAAACGCAGCACATGTAAAAATGCAGTTGTCAGCTAGTAACTATTCCATAAGACCAGAAGTATTTCAGACCCATTTCACCGGCTGCCATGCCTCGTTCTGCATTTCACTTATAGGCACTCTGAGGTGGCCGGCATTCCGCTCTATATGGGCGACAACAATATGCCTGCTGCACACCAGCATCCATTGCATTATTCATGCAAAACCAACATGGACACTGGAGAGCACGCACACATATTGTAATTATGTACAGGCCTGCGGAAGTGTCTGGAGATACTTTGCCAAGCAGGTCACTTCTGATCAGCCCCTTTCCTCAAAAGAGCGGTCTACAGATGAAGAACACTCCCCACTATCAAACCGCCTCTCCATGGGCTAAATAAACACGAAGTACATACTGGAATGAGTCACTCTCAGATCCTCTCGCAAATCCACCAATTAGCAGCTGATGTGATCTGCATAGGAGATTACAGCAATTTAAGCATGTTGGGAGAAAAGGGCTTAATCCCGTCTCCGAAGGGTGTACCGCTTTTTTTCAAATTTTATCTCCAGTGAGAACGGGGATCTAAATGTTATGGGGGAGGGGTGAAAACTTTAGCATGTGCTACCTTAAGCATTAATTTGAGTGCTCTTTGATAAGAGGATTTCGAGAGTGCCAATCAAATAATGGCAACCAACCAAACAGATGTATAAACAGAGACAAAATAAACAGGTAATCCCGAGCTAAGGGACACCATTAAAGTGTATGAGGTAAGCAGTATGGAAAGTGCTAATGCTAATGGGGAGACAATATCTGATCTTTCATGGCCTTGGCCAGCTCTATTCTTATGAAGGACATTATGTTTATTTAGGAGGAATGGCCTGCTGATAGTTAAGAAAAACTATCCTCATATCAAAAATGTTCATTCATTTCATTTAAAAAAAATGTTATATATAAAATTACAATTATTTTTTTTATTTGGAGATGCTTTTTTGATTATTAATGTTTAAAGAAACCATTAAAATGTATTCCAGAAAATTAATGGAAAAAAGATTTTGGTAGCAATTTTTACTGAATTTGAGATAAATTGCAGCTTCATGTTGTAAGTATCAAGATTTGAATTAATTAGACATGTTCTTCAGATGAAAATAAGTAACTTAACAAATAAAACAGTCTAGAAACAAAGGGGGAAACAAGGAATTTGGGGAAATTAAAACAGATTTCTTAGTGCCCTAGGTTGCACTCCTGAGTAATCCTGGCTTATGGTTGAAAATGCTGATGTAATGAGACCCCATTAAGCTGAAATTTACCCTAGAGCTATCTGTACATACACACCCTTGCTAAACACAAGGATTTTTGGGGGATACAAACCTTTTGGAAATGTGAAAAGTCATCATTGGGAAGGAAATAATTTGTCTACAGAACCGATGGCCTTATGTTGCAATGATATATAAGCAAAAATGCTGCTCTTTTGTTGACTTAAAAGAAAAGAGTGTATAAAAATGGATGAATCCAGACTGGCTGCATTGCTAATGTCATGACTTCAGCTTGGCAGATGGCAGGAACAGTTAGGGATCTCATTAGACCAACCAAGGGGAGGATGCATCGTTGCAAAAGCTTTCATTAAAGTTCCATGGCTGGAATAGTATGCCGCCTTAGTATCGGTCAAAGTCAAGATAGAAGAAACAAGTGTTGCTTAGGGTTTGTGGGACATGAATGCATGGAACAGTGATGATGTAGTTGCACCACTCTAGTAAATATTCAGGTCCCTGCTGAGCATACTAAAGGGGATTTAAAAGGTTTAGGAGCGTTTTGAACATTTAGCTTTGTAATTAATAGAACTTTGTTCAGCACTAATGCAGTGTGATATGTGGGAATATGAAAAAAAAATCCTTAAAAGGGCACGCATATCAATGGACCTGTATGTGCATGCCTGTGGGAGGAATTAGCTACTCCTTCATGTTGGTATTTATTTAATTTTGCATTATCTTTAATGACATGAAAGCTAAATGGACCCTATTCTAAATGGATGAACAGAATGACTTAATTTAGCAGCCCCAAGTCAATATGAATATGTCAGGTCAGTTTGTTATTGTTCGGATGCAGTAGAAGTAATTATATTTATGGCTCCGTAATATTATGCTATTTGCATTATTTTAAGTTACGATTGGTGCTTTCGGCACAAATATAATGAGTATTTATTTGACAGTGGAATTCCAGTGTAGTTTTGGCTACATAGCTTTCTAGCCTTATCATTGCTAATCACATGGCATATATTTGACGTTGTAAAATCAAATATTTATACCTACTGTTCACTTGTTGTTCAGAGTCTTGATCTGTTTCAGCCCAAGCTCTGCTGTGCTTTGAAGCAGCAACGCTTTGGATTACTGGCTACTGATCAACACCATTGCAAAGTAATCGTCAGGTCTATTATGTGGGGCGATTTTCCCGTGGCACCTCTGGGTGATCGCAGTGCGCAGTCAGGAGAGGAGGAGGCTGGAATGAAATTTGCATGGTGACTGAGCCCTGAAAGCCAAACTATTTACAGGGAGCAGTAGCCTCAGAACCCGCGTTTTCGCCTCCGGGTGCAAACTACTTGAAAGTAAGCAGTGGGTCTCTTTGATGTTTGCTCCAAATCTAAACGCGTTTCAAGTGTTGCTGCCCATGAGTCAAGGACGAGCCTAAATTGTTTCATGGTAAGGAGGAATACTGGGTTTGCCGCCTTTGATTTAAATATCAAATATTTATTTTAGGCCAGTATGAGAAATGTCACCGTAAAGCACATCTGGTCTGAGATCTTAATTATGCACATGAGCAATGGATGTTGTCTTGAGTGGTGAAAAGTCTGTGACTGTTCATTGATGATCAAGCACAGCAGGATTCATTTCAGGATTAGGGATTGTTAGAGTTACAGGGAAGCAACATCTTGAGCATGCTCAACTTGCTTAAGAGGGTTGATGCCGTGAAAGGAAGTGTTTCAAAAACCAATTAGGAGATGACTCTTACAGCTGTCTCTATGGGCCATTTGGTTTTGGTCTAAGAGTGCGTTCTCAACTGCATGCTGCTGCCGTATCCCAGAAACAGTTATTCTTTACGGTTTCTCTGGTATCCGAGAGAATGGCATGCCTCTCAAGGCTAAGATGCTGCCGATTAGTAACAGTAGGGATCCGCCTAATGCAAGCATACACACACACACACACACACACACACACACACACACACACACACACACACACACACACACACACACACACACACATGTACTCACTCTCAAGTCTACTTAGACACGTTCTTGCTCTCTGTTATGCAGAAAGGGCATCTAGTGGAACACAAACTCCTCAAAGTTAGTTTTCAAGACCTAGAGTAGTTGTACAGAGGGAGAGGATAATAAAGACATTCTCCAGCCAATGGCAAGTTACACTCTTTCTAGGTCTTGTGTAAGAGCAGACAACTCTCCAAACCTCAGACTAGAGAAGGTCTGGTTACTCTAGTAAGGTTGCCAGCAAAAAACACATTAAATAACATTGCACAATCCAGAGCCTTTCATTTGAGTCTTTTTTTTTATAAAAGGAAGCAAATCTCAAGCCTTTCATGCTTCAGAAATTTGGCCCTTCTGTTGTTCGCTCCCAATCTCATGCCTTCTTGTGAATTTCCTTCCATTTTTCTTTACTGCCACTTTAGAGCCAGGGGTCTCTTGACTCTGACCGCCTCAAACAACAGATGTTTAAAGCCTTATTTGAAGATAAAAGTGACATATAGAAGAATTCATATTTAGAGTGAGCCACTGATGCCACGCAACGTAGCTTCCAAGCCTTCCCTTTTTTATTTTCCACTGATGAGGCCCCTCAAATGCCCCAGAGGGTTTTAATGCCTCTGTCATCTGCCCTGGTGATAAATGTATATACTCAGAGAGGTTGAGCATGTAGATGCAGTGACAACCTTCATATATGCCCTCTGGATAGTGTAAAACTTTTTAAGGTAAGCACACTACTCGGAAACTTACAGAGTCATGCCGCATGCATCCCACAGACCGATTTCGCTCATTAAAAATAGTGGTCTATGTTTTCATGAACAAGGCCCTATTAGGCTAGCTTGCTTCGTAGATCCTCTCATCATTAGCCGATGTACATAAACCATCTCCTGCACTGATTCGCAGACCCCCCTGGGCTTCAAGTTTCATCTCATCAAACCAGGGTGTGTAAATTTAAAAGCAACATCTCTAGCCAGTCTACACTCTTGCGGCACATAAACCAGCCTACTCGTCAGACAGGGGCATTTAATGAACTGATTAAGGTGTGGATTGGAGCCTTCTAGTCAGTCTTCGTTTTCTTCTGAATGGCAGGGTGATCTGCTCTTCTAGCCCCTGTCAAGAAGGGTCAGTTGGGAATCACCCCACCCTTTTGTTCCCATCTGAACTGCAGCAGTATGGGATCAATCAAGACTTTCACACCTCTTGCTCTCATGGAGCATATATTAATCACAGGTAACTCCACGGTTCAAAGGTTTAATTTATGCTCAAAGAGGATGTGGTGCATCGGGATCAGACAAGCAGGATTGTCACTTTGACATTGCGGGCTGATGGATGCGCTGTGGCTTAAAGAGAAGGACCTGCCTCTTCCCGCTTACGCACAATCCTTCACCCCCCCAACTTGCATTGATTACCTCAGGTGACTGGCTGGATATTGAATTGGAAATAGTAGGAAACAGAGGTCAATTATTTATTGTTCTGCATGGTGGCATTTATTTTTTTCATCTACCGTTTCCCCCTATCTTTACAAATCCCCCCTGCCCCCACTACTACTAACCCCCCCCCCGACTCCCAGCACCAGCATTTCAACAGACAGCAGAGGAACTAATGGGAATAGCAGTTACCGTCAGGACACACTTAAACGACTGCGCTGACTTTGCCTTGTCTAATAACGCCGTCCTCCGAAGCGAAAGGTTACGCTCACCCCTGCGGTTTTAGAGCACATCATTATGCCTTTATAGAAGTCTAGCTTCTCTCTCCTCTCCCCCTCATGGGAGCATCACCACTTCTGAGTGAAGGGGGAAAAAAATATTGGTGATATTGAGTTGAGCGGCTTGCTGAGCTATAGAGCAAATATAGAGAAAGGGCATCCATTGCTTACCAAGGAGGTGAGAGCATTGAATGCAAGAATGAATGACCATGCTACCTTCATTAATTCTGAAGGGTGATGTCTTTTTCTAACCTTTTATTTTATCTCACTTCTTTACTTTATCTCACTTTCATTGTCATGAAACTCGTCCAGTATGGTGGGTACCAGAGTCGGGTGCTATTTAAAAATTCCAGCTTGCTACAAAAAAAAATAACAAATGTAACTTTCAAAAGAGTAGTTTAAGGTATGAGTAACTATACCTTAAATGTAGGATAGGCAATTTTTGAAATGCTAGCAATAGCAAGCTAGTTTTGAAAGCAAGATCTCACATTCCCTGCATAAACACTCTGCAAAACCACACTTCCTCCAAAATACATGAATGCGCACAGGTAGACCAGAGGTAAAGGGTTGAATGTAATGCTGTCTGATTACTAGGGCTGAGACGATACATAGATTCTGGATTGATTTTGGATCGATTCTGAGATTTTCAGAATGCATCGATATTCCTCTGGAATCGACTCTGAGCATAGAATTGAACAGCAGATGGCGCTCTAATATAGTTTTTATCCGCACACTCAAAATCTCATGAAGTAGAGCGCTTGTGCATTCGGATGAGTCTGTAATTTCATCTCTGATCAGAAAATGCCTTTATGACGCGAGATTAATGTAAAAACAGCCCACTGTGAAAACCCTTAATGAATGATTATTTTAGGTTCAAGTGTGTGTAAGGATTTGAAAAAAAGCAGAGTACGGCTGTTTCTAAAGCACGCAGTGTCATCTGCCGTTCAAAACTAAGCTCAGAATCGATTCCAGAGGAATCGCGATGCATTCAGAAAATCTCAGAATCGATAATGAACCATTTCTCGATTCATTCGCGATGCATCAATGTATTGTCCCAGCCCTACTGATTACCTCATGTCTAATTCACTGGTGAGAAAACATTACAATACAAAGGGCATAATATTACAATAATAACACCTTCCATTCTTGCTCTATCTGCAATAGCGTAATGGAACGCACTGTCTCATGTCTGTGCAAACAGAGTGCATGGAGGTATACAAATTAATAGTCAGGTAGGACAGCCTATTGTAATGTGAACAATCTGATTGATTGAAAATGTCATGATCCTATGCCTTCCACAGATGATATATATATATATATATATATATATATATATACATTTAGACCACTTAACTTGTGATGTAAAGAGACTTTCAGCCAGCATAACAAAAAAAATGTTGTTGACCCAAATCGCCTACCCTTTAATCTCATCCTTTAAAGTTCTCTTTTGAAGTTTTTTTTTTAAGACTTAGTTTTCATTAAAAAAAATATTGCCCGCTCATTTGTTTAACTTGCTGTGTAGCTATAAACAGTATATTAAGGCTACATACATGGGCAATATCTTTTTAGAGAATATTTTGGGGATTTTCTTGAATTGTAAATTATATCATTGGATAGTTAAATATTTAAAAATAAATCTTCCGCTTGCGTAGTTTCAATGTACTTAGCTACATTTGACGACTAGCCTTGTAGATTAGGTAACTACAGTTTAACTACTCAGGGGGGAAATTTCTTTTAAGTATTTAAAATATTTGATTATTTAATCAGCTCGCTCGGCTGTAAGGGCTATGTGTGCAAACAATGTGGCAATAGAAACAGCGATGTGACTCTTTTTGCACCACACTTGTTAGACACATATCCTGTTATAGTAATAGCTGTGGGATGTCATGCTACTGAAAAAAAAGTAATTCAATTAGTAGTAACATTGATATAGTTTCTCACCAGTACATGTGGATGTTAAACATGCTCTTGCTATGTAACTGTAAAATGCTGTAAAAAAGTATGTGTATACAGATACACAGAATATAATATAGTACAGTATGTGTGTACATTCTAATTTTAATTTGTGTACACGTTGTAAAACGTGACATTTGTCACAAACGCTTTCCTGTGTTTTTTACTATTCATGTGCCCTCTCTCTTTCTCTGTCTCCATCCTTTCTCTGTGTTTTATGACAGCCTGTTCTATGTGGTGCTCTCCAGGGAGCTTTAATTGACAAGTGTGTACAGTAACTAATCAGCAGTGGAGGGACTGCCCTTTGTAATGATGGATTGACTGAACTAATTTCAGATAATCCCTCATGTTACCCGGCAACGCTGACGCCGCCAATTGATATTTGAAATACAAGACGCCCCTCATTCTGCTCCCTGTCAGTCATCTCAGTATCGTTTCTGCAGCTAAAGAGGTGCATTTCCTAATGAGGCGCTAACTATGCGCTGCAAAGATGAAAACTTTCCTCAAGCCATTACCATGCAACAAACCTCCACACATTCACACACACTTAGAAAGTAATAGGTCATTGTTAAAGGGCAAGTTTAAGTGTTTGTTTTTTTAACTTGAGTCTATCCTCATAATTATTTGTATTTTTACAGCAGTTTAGCATTTTTAAATCCTACAGCCCTAATAATGTGGATTTTTTTTCTCCCCAGAGGCTAATGGGCAATGAGCTATTGGACAGAGAGATTCTTCCAGTCCAATTTAGCCAGCTTCACGGTGCAGAGATGTTGAATGTCTGACTTTTATTGGATATTAGGACTTTAATCAGAATTTCTAGGAACACTGATAGACAATATCAATAAAAAGAGGCCCTAGAGGCTCAACGGTTGAAAATATCAGGCAAATATGTAAAATTAGATGAAAAGTATCCACTAGGCAGATACATAATCACTGTTTCTCATCCTGAAATATGCTACATACTAAGAAATTTGCTGCTATTTCATCATACGCTCATTGAGGGCTACTCGTAATGACCTGAACAGTGCTGTCATGAGAATCAGCTGAGCTTGCCATGAGCAATGGCAAATCTTACCCCATTTTCCACATTGATAATAATAATAATACATGTTTCTTGAGTAGCAAATCAGCATATTAGAATGATTTTTAAAGGATCATGTAAGACTGAAGACTAGTTTATTGGCTCCTGAATAAAAAGCGAAAAAACTCGTCTTTGAAAAAATCCTACCAATCCCAAACTTGCTTAAAATGCTTAAAAAAAGTTATTTTGTCAATGTTTAGGAGGACACTAGCATATAGATTCTCCAAGCAAATGAGAATTCTTCTGCCTTTGTCTCAAAGCCAGCAACTTTAATTTGCAGTGGTGCTGTAGATTCAGCAACAGGAAACGCTGGGTTGTGTTATTTGGTTTGTGATGGATCGCAGAATTTGATTTAATTCTGTATTTATCCTAAATAACCAAAATTATGGTAGTATAGATGATAATTGTAAGGTAACTTTAAATACAATTGCTCTTGTTGTGGCAATTTCTTTCGAACAAACATCATCACTGAGTAAGAGACAACTCTGAGTCCAAATTATAGTAATAAAGGTATTTAATCTCCACCAAGAGAGATCCTCGCCACCAATACATTTCTGAGTCAGTGAGGAGAGACAAAGGGGGGGAGCCGTGCCAGCCTGTCTTATAGTCAAGGCCTTCTTTCTTCCCTCCCCTACAGGGAGAGATACCAGGTTGTTTATCTATTCATGGTTATACTAGAAAAGGGAGGCAAATGCCCCCTTGACCCCCCAGTTTCACTACAGATTAATACCCATAAGGAAAAATTCCTTTACAGCTCTTTTTAACCACAGAGAAAAATGTGTACTCTAATGTCTGCATTGAAGATTGTAATTACAGTTGGTTATGAGAAAATATTTTCTCATACCATGATCACAAATGTAATTAAAAACTACCACAGGCAAAGCAATGGTGGGAAATGACAGCCAATTACCAATTATAGCCACCTTGTCCAACATCTCAGTCAATGTATATTTATATATATTATATACCTAGTCATTTAGCAGATGCTTTTATCCAAAGCGACTTACAAATGAGGACAACAGAGGCAATCAATTGTAGTATATAAAAAAAACTAAAACCAGATCCAAAACTAAAAGCTAAAACATACACATTTTAAAAATTAAATAAAAATGACAAATGCATAAACCAACATTTAAAAATTGAACAATTAGATTAAAAACAAAAAATTATGCTAAGAACAATTCAAAATATTAAAGAACAAAAGCTATAAGAGTATAATAATGATTCTAACATAACACTAAGCCAAGCACCAAAAAACAACGACATACAGGTACATCAAAAAAAAAATTATATCACGAAAAAAGTATATATTTTTTGTTACTCATTTCAGAAAGTGAGACCCATATATTATATAGATTGATTACACATAGAGTGAAATATTTCAAGAATTTATTTCTTGAAATTTTGATGATTATGGCTTACAGATAATGAAAACCCAAAATTCAGTGTCTCAGAAAATTTGAATATTACATAAGATCAATTAAAAATTTAAATGCCAGGATTCTGAAATGTATGTTCATTTCTATGCACTCAATACTTGTTTGGGCCTCTTTAAGCATGAATTATTGCATCAATGCGGCGTGGCATGGAGGCAATCAGCCTGTGGCACTGCTCAGGTGTAATGAAGCCCAGGTTGCTTTGATAGCGGCCTTCAGGTCATCTGCATTGTCGGGTCTGGTGTCTCTCATCTTCCTCTCGACAATAGCCCATAGATTCTCTATGGGGTTCAGGTCAGGCGAGTTTGCTGGCCAATCAAGCACATTAACACCATGGTCATTGAACCAGCTTTTGGTACCTTTGGCAGTGTGGGCAGGTGCCAAATCCTGCTGTAAAAAGAAATCAGTGTCTCCATAAAGCTTGTCAGCAGAAGGAAGCATGAAGTGCTCTAAAATTTCCTGGTAGATGGCTGCGTTAACTGTGAACTTCAGAAAACACAGTGGACCAACACCAGCAGATGACATGGCAGCCCAAATCATCACTGACTGTGGAAACTTCACACTGGACTTCAAGCAACACGGATTCTGTGCCTCTCCTCTCTTCCTCCAGACTCTGGGACCTTGATTTCCAAATTAAATGCTAAATTTACTTTTAATCTGAAAAGATGACTTTGGACCGCTGAGCAACAGTCCAGTTATTTTTCTCCCTAGCCCAGGTAAGATGCTTCTGACGATGTTTCTGTTTCAGAAGTGGCTTGGTAGCCCTTTTCCTGAAGATGTCTGAGCGTGGTGACTCTTGATGCACTGACTTCAGCTTCAGTTCACTCCTTGTGATGCTCTCCCAAGTATTTGAATTGGCTTTGCTTCACAGTATTCTCAAGCTTGCGGTCATCCCTGTTGCTTGTGCTCACTTTCCTACTCAATTTCTTCCTTCCAGTCAACTTTGCATTTAATATACTTTGATACAGCACTTCTTGAACAGCCACCCCTTTCAGTAATGACCCTCTGTGACTTACCTTCTTTGTGGAGGGTGTCAATGATTCATCTTCTGGACCATTGCCAAGTCAGCAGTGTTCCCCATTATTGTGGTTTCAGAGAACAAGAGATACCCACAATTTATACTGTATGGATGGCCATTTATTGAAACTCAAATGTAAATATACTAATATTTTGAGATATAGATTTTTGACCTTCATTAGCTGTAAGCTCTAATCATCAAAATTAAAACAAAAACACTTTTGAAGTGTTTTACTTTACATGTAATGAATCTAACATATATGAAAGTTTCATTTTTGAAATAAATTACAAGAAAAAATTAACTTTTTCACCATATTCAAATTGTTTGAGATGTGCCTGTATGTACAACCCCACACACACACATACATATATACCCGTCTAACAAAATACTAATTGAATTCAGCTGGACACACTTTCCTTATTTTTCCCACAACAAATGGCCAAGAAAGCGCAGACACGGACAAGATATGCGATACAGAACGAAACCAAACGCAATATAATCATGTCTTCACGTAGTAAACAAAACAAGCGTTTCCTAGCAACGACAACTGCGCTAAACGCTAACAAGACAAGTAAATACACTTAAGAGCTGCTTTTAACTTCCGCTGATAAAGACTGCTTCTCTCAAAGAGTATTTCTTTACACTGTTTTCTGATGGCGCCTGGACACACTTTCCTTATTTTTCCCACAACAAATGGCCAAGCAAGCGCAGACACAGACAAGATATGCGATACAGAACGAGACCAAACCCAATATCAGCACCTCTCCACACAGCATTTTGGTTGCGTATATATGTATAGATCAGACGCGATTTCTTTAAGACTGCAAGGGAAGCTCAGCTTCCCCTATAATTGTCAAAAAATGAATGGTCAAATATATGTACTATTATGTTAACATTTTATTGACTAAAAATGCGTTAAACACGTTCATCTCGAACGAAAACAATTTCGTTCAGAATCAGCTACTTAGGTCGGCTGACTCGATTTCCTTCTCATTCATTCCCGTAGCGTACAGTGCATTACTCTGTTGAAGCCCAGCGTCCATTGACTTCAATGGGGCTGCTTTAAACAGTTTTTTTCAGTGCTTAGAAACAAGACGGTCATTGGATAATGCTGTGATTATGTCCCGCCCACGGACGCTCAGCGTCTCTGGGATGAATGGAGGAGTGGGCTGGCCCGGACTCCGAGCGTCTGCGTGATGATTGGAGGGTCTGTCGAAAGACTGCATCTCCTTTTGATTGACAGCGATTTTGTACTATAAAAGTCACTGACACTGAAGCTATTCGAGCTCAGTCCCATCGCGGAAGTGTAGTCGAAAGACAAACTGCTGCAACCTATTTCTTGGTATTTGCTTGGTGAAATTGCTAGCCAATTTTCATCATACATTTCACCCAGATTCCTTGTTTCAGTTCAACCTAATTCCCATATTTCGAGTTTAATATCTTTTTTTAGATCGTTTGTTCATTCATTCATTCATTCATTCATACAGTAGGCTAGAAAATTTTCTTGAAAAGGAATGTTGGGCAGAATTTAGGTATAAATAAATGGTAAATTTTTATGATGTTGGCCAAAAATGAGCTTCCCCTCTTTGAAAGACCAGCAGCCGCCACTGGTATAGATAGTTAAAGTATTTCATTAAGTATCAAGCACATCATTATAAAATTGGTCTTTCAATGCTTGCAGATAAAGCCTAGTAAGAAAAGAGTCTCTCTCTCATATACATTTTTAATAAGTGTTAGGGGAAGGGCAAGCCTGGAGCATTTGGATTGAAGCTCCTCTCTTGCTAGTTAAACCCCACAAGACTGGGGCAGCAAATAACCTCTCCTCCCTAATCTAGGTACTGTAAAGAACAGTGGTTGAAAGTGTGTGTGTGTGTGTGTGAGGCAGGAGTCCAGTTGTTTGAAGTATGTAGTTGTGAAGTGTGGCACAAATTTTGTGGGAAATGCACAGATTCTGTGACTTAACGTAATGATGATTAAGATTTAGGAAAGACTTTGCTTTCCATTAAATATTAAATCAAATGAATATATAAATCTAGGGGTGGTATATTGTCAGTAGGAGGCACTATAAAGAGTTGCTGATTTAACTGATTCATTCAGGAAGAAAATGCATATTTTTGAGCCATTGAGTCATTCACTCAACCAATGTGTTAAGACAACACTGCTTCATTCAGGAACTTGATAGTTGGCTTTTTATTAAGTGAGTGAGTGAGTGAGTGAGTGAGTGAGTGAGTGAATTGATGAATTATTCAATCAACTGGTTCATTCATAAACACAACAAATCTTTTTAAGCGAATCATTGAATCATTCATTCGACTGATTCATTAAAAAACAGATTCATTCAGGAACTAAACAGCTGGCTGTCTTTGGGTAAGTAATGTATTCAGTCAACAGATTTATTCAAAAACACTGATTAAATCGGAAAATAAATAAGTGTCTGTCTTTATGAACAAGTCAATTAATAATTCACTCAACTGATTTGTTCAAAAGCACAAATTAATTTAGGAATGCCACTGTGTGTTTTTGCTCAGTGGTTCTGCTTTGGCTTTTTGGAACTATTTTCATTGGTGGAGAAAACATAATTGACAGTATTTTTCTAATATGTAATGTAAATAACTCTTTATATTAAATGGTTGTATAAAAGCCACATCACATTGGTCAAAGAATCTTGCTTGTGTGGCATTGCTTAAATATTCCATATATATCATAATTGTATTGATTTATTAGGTATCAGCATTGGATGCTGCATTACTCATGTTGTCAGTTTTTTTCATGTTTAATTTACAAAAGTAAATTGAATCTTATGTAGACTGAGATGAAGCCACTTGTAATTGGCTTGTCCACTGAAAATGTAGTGATTGATTCATCTAATATGGTTGAAATTCCCTCAGGTTATGTTAGATGTCTGTCTGACCACACAGATATGTTCATTTTCTATTTTGGACTCGATCCTAATAAGCTTTAAATGGCATAACCAAGTCAGAATGTTTCTATCAAGCTGAGCTATCCTATTTACTTCTATATTACATACCCCACATGGAGAGTGAAGATGTATATGCTCAAAGTCAATGGCAGGCCTATGGGTCTCTCAGCTACTGCACTATCCCAAGCCAATTTCCTCCTGTCTTCTCTGGACTGCATTAAACAGCATGGCAATGAGAGACGAGGTGAGAAGTTCAAGGTTTATCAGTTTGCAGCATAAATGTAATTTTAGCCTGTATACTGTACGGAGGAAATCAACCTGCATTATTATGAAATCACCGAGATATGGGGGTAGCTTTCGGGGGCTTATGTTTTTATTTATATATTTGCCACTTTACCTTATCCAGCATTTTTCCCATCTGTAACTGTTAACTCTGCAGATTTGGAAGTCAAAGCGCTGCACAGAGTACCTCGTGACCACACACCGAGATTACAGAGTGAATATGGATTAAAAGATGCATCTGAGATGCTCTGAACTCGCATGTAATGATGATTTTGAAAATACAGCCCAACCCACTTGACTAATCCATAGATATAATCTCTATTATGTCAATATTATGGCAAAATAACTGCCAACAATGACGCAGGAATGAGTCAGAAATCTGAGGAGATACATTTCAAAGTATATGAATGTATATTTCATTTGATGCTATATTTTTCAGTCATACAGTGCGTCTGAAATCTCATTCTTTCTGAGTAGCGACTACATTTAATGATTAACAAACTTTATGACCAAAATTGCATACAGTCTGTGTGGGTACTATATTTCATGATAAATTAACTTTGCAATCAAAATCACGTGCTTCTTTTGATAAGGAATAAACTTCCTGAACGAAATCACATACTTTCTGAATAGCTAATACATTTAATGCGGAACAATTTTCGTGACTGAAATTGTAAACTTTCTGAATAGCTGCTACATTTAATGAGGAACAGACTTTGCGACCAAAATCATATACTTTCCGAGTAGCTCCTAATGAGGAAAGAACTTTGCAGCCGAAATCGCAAACTGTCTGTATAGGTATTACATCTGATGATGAACAAACTTTGCAACAAAATTGCATGCTGTGTAACTATTACATTTGATTAAGAACAAAATTTGCAACAAAATGGTATTGTGGCGAGTGGGGCGGGGCCGAGAGCCGTGGGAACGGAGCGAGGCCGGTGGAGTAAATGGTAATGAACGACACCTGCGCCACTCACCGGTCTCGAGTCCCACGGAGGAGCTTCGGAAGGGTTAAATGAGGAGTGACGACAGTGGAAGACGAGAGAGGACCAGGCCTGGACTTTTAGTTTGTGTGTTGTGTGCGGCAGTCGTCCGTGAGGGGCTGCCGCTTTTCTGTTATGTTTGTTTATTTTATTATTAAAGTGTTAAATGTTCGCCGGTTCCCGCCTCCTTCTTCCCGTACTTATCAACTGCGTTACATTGGTGCCGAAACCCGGGAGGAAGGAGGGACACGCTGTCAGAGAGCCCTCGCTGCTGAGTGGGATCGCGGTGCTGAGGAGATCGGGCAGCAGAAAGTGGCGGAGACCGCCAGTGGCTGCCCGAAGCGGTGGTGCGGGAGCAAAAGAAGAACAGGTGGCACGGAAGACTCGCTGCCGTGCTCCTGGGTCGAGGAGGGGTGGCTGCCGTCCGAGAGGGAGCGGAGGAGTTGGCCCCGTTCGCCTGGAGGCTGAAACCTGCTGCCATCCGCCATGTTTGGGGAAGGAGCAGGGAACGGGGGACTCGCTGCCGGCTGCCCTCGACTAAAGGAGCCATCGCCGTCCGCCAGGAGGCGGAGGAGTGACAAGCCATCCACCAAAGATGTCCAGTACCATCGCATGGCACCGCGAGTAAGAGCCGCTCAGCTGGTTGAGGACCGAGCGGCAGTGTGTCCGAGAACCGGACAGATATTTTTTTTTTTCCTCTCTCCCCTCTCTCTTCTCTGTCACTCCTCATCCTTCCGTCTCCTTTTCTCTCGCCTCGTCTGTCCTTACCCCCAGGAAAGCCGCGGCCGCCCTAACGGGCTCCCCCGGGAGAGGGGGGAGGGGGGGAATAGAGCGCAGTCTCGTGGGTACATGGGGGTATGTGGCGAATTGGGGCGGGGCCGAGAGCCGTGGGAACGGAGCGAGGCCGGTGGAGTAAATGGTAATGAACGACACCTGCGCCACTCACCGGTCTCGAGTCCCACGGAGGAGCTTCGGAAGGGTTAAATGAGGAGTGACGACAGTGGAAGACGAGAGAGGACCAGGCCTGGACTTTTAGTTTGTGTGTTGTGTGCGGCAGTCGTCCGTGAGGGGCTGACACTTTTCTGTTATGTTTGTTTATTTTATTATTAAAGTGTTAAATGTTCGCCGGTTCCCGCCTCCTTCTTCCCGTACTTATCAACTGCGTTACAGGTATACTGTCTGAGTAGCTACTTCATATGATGGAAAAACAAACTTTGCCAAAAAATCGCATACTAGGTAGGTACTACATATGAGGAAGAACGAACTTTGCAACAAATTTGCATACTGTCTGAGTAGCTACTACATTTAATGAGAAAAATAACTTTGTGACCGAAATCGCATACTACCAGCATCAGTTGCTCTGTTTCACTGCCGTTCACAACTCCTGTCCTGTGGCCTTACGGGATTTAAGAATCCCTTAAGATCCTTATGGGATCTGCTAAATTACTAAATAAATAAATAAAATAAATACATTTCAGTATTTCAATCTCCTCAAACAGTTTCTGAATTCAGACATACTACTCATTTCACATTTTTCACCTACTATATAGTAGGGAAGTAGACATATTTGGACACAGGTATAGTATTTCAACCAATTTTCACAAACTGTAAGGAAGTAGGCATATTCAGAGAGGTTTTAAATTTGTTGTTACAATGATACGGTTATCCGAGATGCCTTCGAAAGCATAAAAATTACATTTAACAGAAATTAAAAGCATTTTTGTTATCAGTGTAAATTCGTAATTTCGTAGTGTGTCGTCATGTCATATACAGTACATTAGTTTTATTCCATGTTACATTGACTGATTTGCATATCATTTTAGTTCGCATAAATAAGATTGCAAAATGTAATGGAGACATGATTGAAAATGCATGATGATAACACTATTTGTCATAAAAGTTGAATAATTAGGCCTAAAACATGTGCACTATGAATGTCATAATTTGTACACTCATTAATAACAATTATGTAAGGTAAAACTTTTGAGTAATTTTAGTTTTTGCTGTTTAAAAAATAATGACCGTTTTCAAACAGGTTTTTGTTCAGACAAAAAAAAAAAAAAGATAATTAGCTAATTGCTTTCAGGTTGGCCAGCTTCTGCTTTCCATGCTGTCTTTACCCATCATTTAACAGTTATCAGTCTCGTTCACTCACCTCTTGTCCTCTATATCAGCATCACTTTGCTCCTTGAAGAATCCCAGAAGGCCGAGCGACCTCTTCACTCTGTCGCTTTTATGAGTGATGTTCAGACTCATGCCTGCTAGCTTTTAACCTCTTAATGAAGTTTGTTGTCCCATGCCTGTAGTCTATTGCGTCCTCCGAAAAGGAAGAAAGGACAGGTTAATGATTTGAGTGCACTACAACATGCGGCTACCTCATTAGTCAACAGAAAATACAGTGGTTGAGGGGCGTGTGAGGAAAAGTGTGTGTGCGTGTGTGTGTGTGTGGTTGGTTTCAACCATGTGAAGCTTATGAATCAATGTCCATCGGCCAATGAGAATATAATTAAGAAACCGGTTGGGGAATTGCGTTATGTACCGTCAACCGACTGCTACTGTATGAAAGAAAGCAGCTGTATGTATATGTTATAGAAACAGCCATAAATGTAATGAAACAAAATTAAATCCATATCATAACTGACTCTAAAGAGACCAGCAAATGGAATTATGGAGGCAGATGGTATAAATAGCCCTGCAATATTGTAAATGTTTTTATACTACAGCTCGCGCGTGGACATTGTGCGGCGGTCTGGAGATTTATGGGCACCGCTGTAATATGTTGAAGCCGACACAAGGTTGCAGGTCATATTTCACGTGTGATATCATATCGAGTGTAAATTTGCCATGAAGTATATGGTGGGGATAAAATGTTTTAAGCCGTTTCTTCTACTGTTTACTCCAACGCGCCCTCATACGAGACGGAATATTAGCATCAAGACTCCTACACATGAGAGGTTTTATATTTATATGCGTGCTGGTCAGTTATATGTTCAAGGTTTCCCGCCTCATCTGAACGCGAACGACGCGACAACCAGGGACAAACTCATTTTGGTTACACCTTTAGAATTCTCTAAACGCTGTATTTTACACAACCACGTCTTATACCTCCCTCGCTTTTCTGAATGAAAGCGCCGGTGTTAAAACAGGAGCTTACAGGACAGCCATAAGCCACCGGAGAGCGCTATTAGAGTGCACAGATAACTTTTCCACATTTTAACGCTGTTTGTGATCGAATGGTTACATGGAAAATGTCTTGGCTATTTGCTTTAAGTCTCCCTGTGATTTATACACGCTGTCTGAAGAACATCTCTGCAGCCGGCTGTTTTTATTTTATGTGTTGACCTAGCAGTTAACTGCAGGCGCAACCGGAATACCGCAAATCTGTTTAGATTATGCTATGCGGTGTTTCGGTTCACTTAGTTACCACTCAGCGAATTTACTACAGCTTTAGTCAAATACTTGGTAAAACATTTTTTGAATCATTTATAAAAATAATTTATTTAATGAATTAAATTATTATTATTATTATTATTTATTGATTTTAATATTATTGTTAAATCATAAAACATGTTTTGGTCTTATTTTGCTTTAGTGATCATTTTATAAGTAACCTGTTTATCTAGTTAATGTAAAATCATTTGTGGTGCTGAATGTGAATACACCTTTTTACAACCCGAATTCCGGAAATGTTGGGCCGTTTTTTTTTATTTTGAATAAAATGAAAACTAAAAGACTTTCAAATCACATGAGCCAATGCTGTATTCATAATGTAACATAGATAACATAACAAATGTTTAAACTGAGAAATTTTACACTTTTAGAATATAATTTTTTATTTTTTTATTTGTCACATACACAATTATACAGAGTATAACCAGCAGTGAAATGTGTTCTCTGCATTTAACCCATCCAAGTACACATACACCTGGAGCAGTGGACAGCCGACACTGCGGCACCCGGGGAGCAGTTGGGGGTTCGGTGCCTTGCTCAAGGGTCTCACCTCAGCAGTGGACAATTCCTGCCGGAGCCGAGATTCGAACCCACAACCTCGGGTTACAAGTCCAACGCTCTATCCATTAGGCCACGACTGCCCCATATGAGCGGCATTTTACCCCCTAAATTAGCTAATTTAAAATGTGATGCCTGCTGCAGGTCTAAAGAAAGTTAGCTTGGGGGCAACAAAGGGCTGAAAAGGCAAGACATTTTGAAAAGATTCAACTGGAAGAACATCTAGCAACTAATTAAGTTAACTGACATCAGGTCTGTAATTAGCTATAAAGGGGATGTCTTAGAGAGGCAGAGTCTCTCAGAAGGAAAGATGGGCAGAGGCTATATACAAACTCGATTCCAAAAAAGTTGGGACACTGTACAAATTGTGAATAAAAAAGGAATGCAATAATTTACAAATCTCATAAACTTATATTTTATTTACAATATAATTAATGTAGATATCATATCAAATGTTGAAAGTGAGACATTTTGAAATGTCATGCCAAATATTGGCTCATTTTGGATTTCATGAGAGCTACACATTCCAAAAAAGTTGGGACAGGTAGCAATAAGAGGCCGGAAAAGTTAAACGTACATATAAGGAACAGCTGGAGGACCAATTTGCAACTTATTAGGTCAATTGGCAACATGATTGGGTATAAAAAGAGCCTCTCAGAGTGGCAGTGTCTCTCAGAAGTCAAGATGGGAAGAGGATCACCAATTCCCCCAATGCTGCGGCGAAAAATATTGGAGCAATATCAGAAAGGAGTTTCTCAGAGAAAAGTTGCAAAGAGTTTGAAGTTATCATCATCTACAGTGCATAATATCATCCAAAGATTCAGAGAATCTGGAACAATCTCTGTGCGTAAGGGTCATGGCCGGAAAACCATACTGGATGCCTGTGATCTTCGGGCCCTTAGACGGCACTGCATCACATACAGGAATGCTACTGTAATGGAAATCACAACATGGGCTCAGGAATACTTCCAGAAAACATTTTCGGTGAACACAATCCACCGTGCCATTCACCGTTGCCGGCTAAAACTCTATAGGTCAAAAAAGAAGCCATATCTAAACATGATCCAGAAGCACAGGCGTTTTCTCTGGGCCAAGGCTCATTTAAAATGGACTGTGGCAAAGTGGAAAACTGTTCTGTGGTCAGACGAATCAAAATTTGAAGTTCTTTTTGGAAAACTGTGACGCCATGTCATCCGGACTAAAGAGGACAAGGACAACCCAAGTTGTTATCAGCGCTCAGTTCAGAAGCCTGTATCTCTGATGGTATGGGGTTGCATGAGTGCGTGTGGCATGGGCAGCTTACACATCTGGGAAGGCACCATCAATGCTGAAAGGTATATCCAAGTTCTAGAACAACATATGCTCCCATCCAGACGTCGTCTCTTTCAGGGAAGACCTTGCATTTTCCAACATGACAATGCCAGACCACATACTGCATCAATTACAACATCATGGCTGCGTAGAAGAAGGATCCAGGTACTGAAATGGCCAGCCGGCAGTCCAGATCTTTCACCCATAGAAAACATTTGGCGCATCATAAAGAGGAAGATGCGACAAAGAAGACCTAAGACAGTCGAACAACTAGAAGCCTGTGTTAGACAAGAATGGGACAACATTCCTATTCCTAAACTTGAGCAACTTGTCTCCTCAGTCCCCAGACGTTTGCAGACTGTTATAAAAAGAAGAGGGGATGCCACACAGTGGTAAACATGGCCTTGTCCCAACTTTTTTGAGATGTGTTGATGCCATGAAATTTAAAATCAACTTATTTTCCCTTAAAATTATACATTTTCTCAGTTTAAACATTTGATATGTCATCTATGTTGTATTCTGAGTAAAATATTGAAATTTGAAACGTCCACATCATTGCATTCTGTTTTTATTCACAATTTGTACAGTGTCCCAACTTTTTTGGAATCGGGTTTGTATATATGTGTGTATATATATATATATATATACACTCACCGGCCACTTTATTAGGTACACCTGTTCAGTTGCTTGGTAACACAAATTGCAAATCAGCCAATCTCATGGCAGCAACTCAATCCATTTAGGCATCTAGATGTGCTGAAGATGACTTGCTGAAGTTCAAACCGAGCATCAGAATGGGGAAGAAAGGGGATTTAAGTGACTTTGAACGTGGAATGGTTGTTGGTGCCAGACGGGCTGGTCTGAGTATTTAAAAAACTGCTGATCTACTGGGATTTTTATGCACAACCATCTCTAGGGTTTACAGAGAATGGTCCGAAAAAGAGAAAATATGCAGTGACCAGCAGTTGTGTGGACGAAAATGCCTTGTTGATGTCAGAGGTCACAGGAGAATAAGCAGACTGGTTAGAGAAGCAACAGTAACTCAAATAACCACTTGTTACAACCAAGGAATGCAGAAAACCATCTCTGAGTGCACAACACGTCAAACTGAAACTGAAAGCAAACTGAAGCAGATGAGCTACAGCAGCAGAAGACCTTCATATGGTAGGGTTAGAATTTGGTGTAAAGAACATTAAAGCATGGATCATCCTGCCTTATCTCAACGGTTTAGGCTGGTGGTGGTGGTGGTGTAATGGTTTGGGGATATTTTCTTGGCACACTTTGGGCCCCTTAGTACCAATTGAGCATTGTTTAAATGCCACAGCCTACCTGAGTATTGTTGCTGGCCATGTCCATCCCTTTATGACTACAGTGTACCCATCTTCTGATTGCTACTTCCAGCAGGATAATGCACCGTCACAAAGCTCAAATCATCTCAGACTGGTTTCTTGAACATGACAATGAGTTCACTTTGCTCAAATGGCTTCCGCAGTCACCAGATCTCAATCCAATAGAACACCGCTGGGATGTGGTGGAACGGGAGATTCGCATCATGAATGTGCAGCTGACAAATACTAACACACCTTGTTGAATCTATGCCATGAAGAATTAAGGCAGTTCTGAAGGCAAAAAAGGGTCCAACCCGGTAATAGCAAGGTGTACATAATAAAGTGGCCAGTCAGTGTATATACACACACACACTGTATATTCATCAAACTGACTACTGAAATGTTTTATTTAGGGCAGTGTATAAAAATGAAATATATAATTACATTGCAAAAAATTGCAATTGGGTTTAATTATACATTTTATATATTGTTTCAATGTAATCATTATACTTATAAATATATTATATACAATTATTAACACTTAAAATATTTTGTAAACCCTGGTATAGTCCATCTACAGAGGCCCAAAAATGTATGGGCACTTTAAGCACATCTAAACTACAAAAACAATTATCATATTTACAAGAATAAATTATGTAGATATTGATCATTATGAATAAATTATATGAATGCTACACTAAGAACAGGTTATTATCCTAAGGCCACTGATCTTCCCCGGCCTAAACCCTGAAAGTGATAAGCCTGGTGCTAAACTGCTATCACCTTTTTACAAAGTGGATCCCAGTTGTTATTTTGTCCGCAAAAAGCATCAGCGGAGGCTCTCTAAACATGCAAATGGTGTCCTGGCTCGCAGGAGGATATCCTGCAGCCTCCGATAAGTCGGGATGAGTGTGGGAGGTGAGCGGTTGAGTTTGTAAATCACTGTCCTGTGAGAGCCGGACAATAATGAATCATCACTTTTGACGGTCTTTTGCTTTCATGCAGGAAAGAGAGCCTGTGGAAGTTGCCATGACAACCGGCTGTCAATCAAGCCAAAATGGGGTTGGCGAAAAACGGAGGGTCATTCCTTAATCTGCTGTCGGGCGCGCAGTGTAAATTCCATTGTCTGAGGCGGCGATAAGGAGAAATGATGAACAATAAATGCATCTTGATAAAAAGCAACATATGAATGAACAAACACATTAACTGAGAATTACCGGGTGGGCGATTATTCAACCTCAGACTGAGCAAACCGAGAGAAAAGAGTTCGGGTTTACCGTGCAGATAAGTGATGCAGACAGATAGGATGGGCTGAAATAGATTTTGCTGCCATTTCCACTTGGCAGACCAGAATCGAGTCTTTGAAAGTGGCGCGTGGCCCCGAACACTAATTAAAAACAACACAACAATTACCGCGTGTAACAAAACACAACCTCAACAAACAGACAGATAGGGTCAAAGTAATTAACCTACCGAACAAACCCGGTGGATTTTGATCCAATTAATTATATATAACATATCTTGTTTTGTACAAAAGCTGATGGAGGATCCGCATCCTTTGGGACCTCGATCTGGCAGCAATGATCGGGGCCTTCGAGGTCTCTTGGCTGCTGTCAAACTTGAGATGCATTCTATGAGTTTTACCTCCCGAGTTGATCTGAAACAATCAGCCTCGGATTAGTTCACTGTGGGATTGGACAAATAGATTAATCTACATACAGCCACAGACGTTTGGCAGTTTTTATCAAACAGACGGGCATCAAAATTTGATCAAGTGAAGTAAAAAAGAAGTCAACAACTTCATTTCCATAACATTGCGTGCCAGAGTTACATAAACCTAAACCGTTTATGTAACTTTGGAACACAAAATATCGCAAAGAGTTTGTTTATGCCGCCAAGCAGGCCTGCTCGCACAGTTTATCAAATACTTTTTTTCATCCGTGTAAATGGAAATGACATTGTATTGTACAAGTTGTCACAAGGCTTCTATTTTTACACTACTTCAGCTATAAGGTTTAAGTCAAAGGTCCAAAAAAAGAGACTTTTTTATAAAGATTTTTTTTTTTTAATGTTGTATAGAAATATAATTAAATATGTATTACCTATATAATTAGATATAATTTGAATTTATAAAAGTTACAGTATGTTTTATATATATAGGAAATACTGCCCCACATTTTTGCTGTTTCATGATTTGTATTTATTGGTTTAAGCCTATAATAGGATGTTTATTGACAAGCTTCATTGTGACAACTTACCCAAAACAGTGAAAATGTATGAGATATTTACAAGTAAACATCCAGCTATAGTCAAGGCCTGAATCTTTTACTCTGCAGTCTAGCGGCATCTCTCCTATAATAAAGATAAGAAATATCAGTCATGATATTAAACAAATAAGAATTTGCTCTTAGTCATATCACAAAGACATCAATTCCCTTAGACGTTGAGCTAGCAATCTTGTTCTCCTCTTGTCGATGTGCGTTAATTTGTGATGTATTAAACAAAACTCTTTTCAGCCGCTGAAGTTGATGAAGCTTGATAGGAGTCATTTTTTGAGGCAGCATCACAGCTGGTGGGGCCGGACCCGGTATGAAGGGCACGGGGGAGTAAAGTATGCAAATATCAAGAGCGCTAATCAATTAAGCGTGCGATGAGAAGCCCCTTAATGGCACTGTAGTGATTGAACAGTCTATCAAAGTGCACATTATATTTCAAATAAATAAGATACTGTACTGCATGTGTTCTAGTCCGATGCCTTTTAATGAATCTGTTGTGGTCATGCTGTCGATTAAATTCACTTTGCTTGCTTATTTATGGACTGCAACTGCATTATTGACTGCAGTCAATTATCCTAAGTGTTCGTTGTTCGGTGTGTGGTTTATCTTTCTCTGAATGTGCAATGCTAGTAACGGCGTCTGTTTTTATTTTCTTACGGTGGCCCTGTGGTGATGCTAACATTCTCTGGCTGATTTATTTTACAATCGCTTGGAGGTTCTTAAAACTTTTGCACTTTATTGAATCATGGAAAAACAGGAGTATGGCTAAAAGTGCTAAATAAAATGTCTGAAGATTTAGAGGAAAATGCATTAAAGGAAGATTTCTCCCAAACATCTCAATTCTGTCATTTACCCACTTTGTGGTTTTAAACATTTATCGCTTAGTTTAGTCCATGTAAAGCAAAAAGAGACATTGTGAAGACTGCTAGTTGCTGTTTTCTATGCAGTTACAGTGAATGAGGACTGGAGCATAAAAAAATACGTAAATCACTTATTTTAAGTTTTCTTGATTCCTAAAGTACATACAGTATGTGTAAGAATCAGACCATAGTGAGCGAATTTAACTTAATCAAACTGGATCAATCTGATACAGTTTGTAAACAAAATATTCAGACTAATTTTGTGATTCTATGTAAAGGTCGGACCAATCATTTAGACCAGGTTTGTGATTCATTGTTATTCATTTATCTTATATTTTATACTCTTATTTTTTATTTTTGTTTTTTTCCATACCAATATTTATGTATATTCTCTTGTGTTTGTATTCCATATAATTGCACTGTCCATGGAGCGAACCTGACTTGCATTTCACTGCTGGTTATATTCTGTATAATTATGTATGTGACGAAAAAAAAATCTTGAATCTTGAATCACTAGAATGATTTGTTCAGTTTTGTGATTCAGTTTAAACAATGACTTAAAGAATAATTTACTCACAAATTAGACCTAAAGTATTTAGGTATATTCTGTAAGAATATTTTACTCAAAGCATGAGTTGTTGAAAAATCAGGCATATAATTCAGATAATTTTTCTGATTTAATGTAAAGATTTGATTCATTTAGACAGATTGTTTTTGATTCAATAAAAAGTGTTGACTCATTCACACTAATTTTGTAGTTTAATAAAAATATTTGATTCAATTGATTTGTTCACAAATCATTCAGACTGGTTTTGTGATTAAATTATAATATATGACTTATACAAATTATTTCTTTTTCCATCAGACAAAATAATTTAGACAGAATTTGTGATTTATTTTAAAAAGTCAAATCATTCAAACCAGTTTTGAGATTCATTAAAAAGTTTCAATGATTTCAGACATTGTTACTTTTCTTGTGATTGAGCACAACGAGATACAGTGCAAAAGTCGTGATTTTCAATGAATAGCAACTTAAATTTGGTTCTTCTGAAGTTATATGCACAGTGGCGGCTGGTCAATATGTGGAGCTGGGGGGCCATCCCCATCAAGTTGGCCAGGTTGAAGCCGACTTCAACATGTTTAAAAATAAGTTAAATATACAGGTGCATCTCAATAAATTAGAACGTTGTGGAAAAGTTCATTTATTTCAGTAATTCAACTTAAATTGTGAAACTCGTGTATTAAATAAATTCAATGCACACAGACTGAAGTAGTTTAAGTCTTTGGTTCTTTTAATTGTGATGATTTTGGCTCATATTTAACAAAAACCCACCAAGTCATCTCAACAAATTAGAAAACTTCATAAGAACAATAAAAAAACAAATTTTTAGTGAATTGTTGGCCTTCTGGAAAGTATGTTGTAAGTATGTTGTGTCAAATATAATTAATTTATATGAATACAAAAAAAGTAAATTTAATTGAACCATTTTTAAGCAGTAATGATTCATTATTATGTCACTTGTTAAATGGATATTTAACAATTCCATTCAGTCATATGCTGTTGCATTAACAGTGTGATTAAGTTTGTTTGTGCCCCTCCCAAAACATTTTTAGCACCAGCTGCAACTGTATACCACATTTATGATATTTGTATGGTGCTTTTGTGACCACAGCAGCGCTTGTGGCATAAATATTGAGGTGAAGCACATGCGGTATTCAATTAATACAGCTTCGTACATTAATCCAGCCTGGACAGAGTCCCATCTCCAGTTTTCCTGAGCTGAGACATCACAAGAAGCACGGCAAGACCTCAAGGCCACATCTTTGCAAATTCATCCAGGAACGTTACCAGCCCACCTCCTAAGATCCCCCTCAGGTGTTGTCGAAGGCCCATTCTGCCCTTTTATTCTCCAGTTCAGGGCCTTCTTTTTTTTGAAGATAAATGCTATCCGATGTAACGTGACAGATGTCACAATGCATCGCCTCTATTTTGATACATACCCTCTGATCCTGCCACAAACGATAAAGAGTGCACAGGGCCCAGACAACGAGCTGACACTCGTGATTATTTCAGAGCATGTCATGATCGCGGCGAGAAACGGAGCCGGCCAGGTTCCTGAGCGAATCAAGGAATATCAATATGCATGGGTCGGAGTCATCGTGGCATCCGAGGACTGAGGGAAATCCATCCCATTGACACATATTAAAAAGATCAATGCTATGATACATTTGGAGGTTTAGTTGGATCACACTGCTGATGCTCAATCTGATGAGGCTACCTGAATTTTGATCTGATGAGTGTTACATAATAAAATTCATACATTTTGAGATTTTGGCTTTTCATAAAGTGTTGTTTCAGAGGAGTGGAAAGAAAACACCCAAAATACACTTTTAATCATATTGCACATAATCTGCTTGCATCTATAGCTTTTAATTACAGTTTGTATCTTTAAAGACCATTTAGTTTTTTTTTCTCATGCAAGAAATTTCCAATTCAGCAAACTTTACAGTTTTAGTCCTGTATGTATTCTGAAGGCTTTAACTGGGTGTTAACCTATCATTTGTGTGATTTATTGTAGGAATTTTAGCTCTGCACTTGCTGGTGATATTAATTTTGAAATGTCGCCAGCAAGTGCAGTGCTAAAATTCAGTCTCCCTTTGTGTGAGCCTTCTCTGTTCTGATTGGCCAGATGGCCTAGTCTGTTGTGATTGGTCTACCTTGTCAGAAACAATGTGCCCATTGCCATAGTTCCGTATTTTGAACGCTCGATAGAAAATAGAAATCTATCTATTATTTATCATACTTACAGTTTGTGATTCAGTGGAGCCAGCTGGTTCAAATAAACTGGGTGCTGAGCCATCTTTCAAGAGCAAGGGTTTTGTGAATCCCATGATAAACTCCCCGAGATTAGTAAAGCAGTTGTTCGTAAACTGATGTTTGGAGGTGGCTCAATTTGTTTGTGGCCATCCAAAATAGAACATTGGCGTGGATTAGGTAAACATGTTACCTCGTGACATGTAGCCTTCATGGAAGTGGAATTTGATTTACCAATGACTCGTTTACGCTGTTCAGAGTCATTTTTTTATTTTGGGAGACAATAACTTTAATTACCTTACACTTTCGGCTTTACAACTTTGCAGATCGTTTGCATTTACATACAGCTGCGGTGCATGCTGCATGAAAGGCAATATTCAAAATGGCATACTTTAATCACATTTTTGTTGGACTGACCAAAATAGAAATGAATTCACATTTTATACAAATTATTATTTTATTTTTTTCATTTATCCTATTTTGAGTTTGAATAGAAATGATGCTTACAACCTTATAATATTCAGTAGAATATGCCACTGTGATTCGCTTGCAAAGGTCGTCAGGATTTGAAATGATTTGGCCAGTATCACCTGGCATAGTGCCCTTTATAATTTGTGATACTCATATTTGTACAACATTCAAGATTTCAGCTCAGTCAAACAAAGCATTATCAGTGAGGACACTCAATTACCATAAACTAAACAAAGAATGGGACCAAAACGGCTTGCATTAGTTTGAATTTCAGGTCAGCGGTAGCTGCGCTCTCTGTCTGTCTACACCCTCCAGAGTTTCGTAGAAAGTGTCGTCTCTTCGCAGTCTGCTTCTTCCTATTAAACCAGGCCTCTAAGCACGACAGCTTAGTACTATCACCTCAGGCCTACCCACCATTTCCAACATGGGGTTGAACCCAATTATCCCCCAAATTAAAATGAACAGACTTGGCACGGGGAACAATTACTGCTGCGACTCCATTCCACACGCTAAATGGGCCAAGCAAAAGCACTCACTGTTTGCCCATGCTGGCCAGGGACCAAATGTCTGAGTAGTATTGGGGCTGTGCTTACAATAGTAATGTATGTGGGTAATGGGGAGGTGAGAGGTTACGTCAGTCATTTAATTTGCTCTGTTTTTCTTTGCTTCAGAAGACAGGAAGCTGTTCGTCGGGATGCTGAACAAACAGCAGACGGAGGAGGACGTGTACCGTCTTTTCGAGCCCTATGGAGTCATTGAGGAATGCACTGTGCTAAGAGGTCCGGATGGAAATAGTAAAGGTGAGGTTACGTCACTTTTTATGGTATGATGCTGTATTAGCAGTCAACATAAAATTGGGCTTTTTGCTTTCTTATACACACTTCTGGGGTCCGTTCTTCGTACCTCGCTTAATACATCTGAGATGATTTGAAAGAATCCAGATCTTCTAATCATGATAACTGATCTCTGGCTAATTTGGTTCTTCAAACGAATTTGCGTATTAGATTAAAATATCTGGATTAAGATGTCTAAGATTACTGCGTGTTCTCGTGTTCCCCAAGAAGGGCAGATGTATCGATACTCGAAAGTACGATCAGCAATGCAGCGATTGACTGGCGGCAAGACAGCAACGTAATGACATATGGTTAAAAAAGACACCTGACGGAAAAGTTGGCAAATTTCTGGACTTTTATAAGGAAACAGCCAAGCGAATAAAGCTACATTAATGTTGTAATAGATAAATGAAATGTGCACTGTTTTTAATTTATTTGTAATTTTTTTATATGATTCCCAATTATTTATATTCATGATTTCTAGCATTTGTGTAGGTTTACCTTTTTACTTCAGTGTTGTAATTAGCAATTCATTTAATTTGATCTTTGAAACAGATTTGTTACGTAACAGCATTAATTACAGATTCTTAAAGATCATGTTATCTGCATCTCCTGCGCTCCATCAAGCCCTTCCCGTAATATCTGTCATAACTCAAATGAATGCATGGCTCAGATTAACTGTATAGCATATGTGTAAGACTCCAATACATGTTGTTTCATCAATAATAAATCTTTCAATGAGTAAAACTGGCTGTGTCTATAGTGTTATAGACTACGAAACATTATCTTATATTTTTATTATTTTTATTTTTAATTATTGTCCCTGGAGAAGCAGGGTACTTTTATAATAAAGTAGCGGTGGCTGTGACCGATTTTAAGTATCAATTCTGCTTAAAAAGTTGCAATCTAATCCGGTTTACATGAAAGAAGCTGCTCCCGAGCAGGTTTAAGCTTACGGACCTGTTGCTATGACCGAAACTCCAGGATGAGTTTCGAAGAACCAAATGATCTAAGATCAAGCGAAATCGGCAACAATCAAATCCAGCTAACTGAGTTAACAACGTATGAAGAACGGACCCCTGGTCATGTTGTGACTAATGCTGTCAAATCGATTAATCACCATTAATCGCATCCAAAATAAAAGTTATGTTTACATACTGTATGTGTGTGTAATGTGTATGTATATATATATATATATATATATATATATATATATATGCAAAATACATGTATATATTTAAGAAATGTATACATGTAAAAATATTTACGATTAATCACGATTAATATTTAGTCGTGATTTGACAGCACTAATTGTGACCAAACTTTGCTTTTTGCCTTGTCACAAAAATCTGCTCACAAAGGCTGCACTTCTTTGATTAAAAATACAGTAAAAACTGTAATTTTTTAACTTTTATTACAGTTTAAAATAACTTTTTAATCTAAAATTATTCTGTGGTGGCAAATATGAATGTTCAGCTGCCATTACTCCAGTCTTCAGTGTCACATGATCCTTCAGAAATTATTTTGGAATTAATAATATAAATATATATATATATATATATATATATATATATATATATTTAGCAAGGATACAGTAAATTGATAAATGTATAATTATATTTTTATTTGTAATTTTACCCAAGATATATTTTTACTAAAAAATGCTGTTCTTTGAACTTTTTATTATTCAAAGAATATTTAAAAAAGTATCACGGTTTTCAAAACAAATATAAGCAGCAAAATATACATTCAAATATATTAGCATATATGATGATAAAAATAAAACATTATTAATAATTGATAATAATTGAGCAGCAAATCAGCATAATGATTTAATATGTGTAGCATATGATTTCATAAAGAATCGTGACACTGAAGGCTAGAGTAATGACTGATGAAAACTGAGATTTGGTATCAAAGGAATTAAGTACATTTTAAAATATATTAAAGTAAGCAATTTTTTTAAGATTGTACTATAATTTTTTATCAAATAAATGCAGCCTTGGTGAGCATGAAACTTCTTTTAAAACATACTAAAAAAATGAAATATGAAACCTCTCCCTTGGTTTATTTTCTTGTTGCGTATTCTTAAATATAATTTAAAAATGATATATTGACATTTTATTCTGTCTAAGAACCAACTGTTTGTTCGGAGTTGTCGACATTCAACATTAAAGACTCATAAGAGACTGAGAAAAGCACACAGTTTAGCATTAAACTTGTTATAGACTCCATCGTTTGCCCACCGAGGTATAAGGGACACTGTAAGATGCTAATACGCCCTGGCATTTGGAAAAGCACTGTGGGAGTGCAAGTTTTCCCCTTGCCAGTGTTACGAAAATTGCTGTAGGATTTTTTTCTGCTACTTAGGTCTTAGATCTCTGAATATATCCAGTCTTATGGAAGAGAAGAAAAAGTTAGATGTCAAAACATTCCTTTAACAATGAGACAAGAAAACTACATTTAATTTAGCTCCTAATGTGTTTTATTTCAAACCCCGTTTCTGGCTAAAATAGAGCTTAATTCTTAACTGTATGAAACCCGTTACGCTTGTATGAGGCACATTAAGGCCTATCTTTAATATTTTGATAGCTCATTCAACGGCTTGCAACACGACTGCTCTTTATTGAATCCCAAATGGGTTTGAATTCTCGTGATGAATATCTGTAGCAGCATTTGAAACGATATCAATTATCGTTTTGTTTGCATAGTGTTGTTGTGGCTCAGTGGTAGAGCATTGCGTTAGCAGCACAGAAGGTTGTGGGTTCGATTCCCAGGGAACACACATACTGACAAAAATGTATAACCTGAATTCACTGTAAGTCGCTTTGGATAAAAGTCTTGTAAATACATAGATGGGCATGTGGCAGTTAAATAGCATGTTTGTGCATCAGTACTGTCTCTAGAGGAGCCGCTTGCTTACCGTTGGAGGGCTTTCTGCCTCTCCAGTGTTTTAATGTGCTTCTCTACACTGTGGTTAAAGTGTTTGTGTGCCTTTTGTGTGTGTGTCTTTTTTCTATCAGGCTGCGCCTTTGTAAAGTTCTCCACACACGCCGAAGCTCAGTCCGCAATCAGCGCTCTGCACGGCAGTCAAACCATGCCAGTGAGTACATACTCTATAATATACACACAGAAAACCTCTTATTTTCAGTGTTGATTCTTTTCTTTGTACTTTCTTTCTACTTTGATGTTCCCCCTGCAATCAGATGTTGCAATTACTTTCATACAACTGTACATTTTGGGGTTGCTGTATTATTGTACGGTGACTCACATACAAATCTTGTTTTTACTTCTTATAAATGTTCTTTAGGTTTCATGTGGTTTTGAAAAAACTTCAAATTAAAAAGCTTTTATTTTAAAGCTTCTATTTATTAACTTGACAGTTACACACCATTACATTTTTAAATGAATAATTCACCCAAAAATGTTGTTCCAAACCTGTTTGAGTTTATTTCTTATGTTGAACATAATAAAGAATGCCTGGTAATCAAACAGTTATCCATTTCCCTACTATGGAAGTCAATGGGGACCAACAACAGTTTGTTTCTTCAAAATTCTACAATATATCTTATTTTATGTTCAACATAAGAAAGGTTGCTAATACAGGTTTAGAACAACATGAGGGCGAGTAAATGACGACAACATTATTATTTTGGGGAGAACTATATTCCTTACTAAATGTAAATCTAACTGTAAATGTTTTAAATTCCCCTACTAAAATGTAATGTGGTGTAACTGTTAAATAAAAACAAATTGACAATTTACAACCTGAAGTAATCTTGCCTTGTTATAAAAGCATAAAAAGAAAAGCGTAACAAATAATTATCAGTGGAATTGCAGGGATGCAATTATGTGAGTGTATATATATATATTTATATATATATATATATATGACCAACAAAAGGTGTGACAAACAATGTTTTTTATAGCATTAGCAGTTATGAGGTTAGATTGTGTGTGTGTGTGTGTGTGTGTGTGTGTGTGTGTGTGTGTGTGTATGTGTGTGTGTGTGTGTGTTATGAGATGAATAATGATTGTTAGTGTGTTTGTTTGTTGGTCGAACCACATTAATTGCTGCCAGACAAAAGTTTTTCAAATATTAAAATATAATAAGCAGAAAAGTTTTATTCTCCCTTTTTTTTCCCTGTGTAGTAGTAGTAGTGAATGAGGCAATCTATGAGGCGCCGCCTAGGATTTAAATCAAACTTCGCTTATCAACACACAAAAAACACGTGTATATACACCTATAAACACTCGCACATACATATAAACTTCCATGCATATACACCTATAAACACTCGCACATACATATACACTTCTAAACACTCGCACATACATATAACTTCCATGCATATACCACCTATAAATACGCGCACATACATATAAACTTCCATGGCATATACAACCTATAAACACGCGCATACCATCTAAACTTCCATGCATATACACTCTAACACGCGCCATCCATATACACTTCTAAATACTAAACACTGCATACAACATATAAATTCCATGCATATACACTATAAACACGCGCACATACATAACTTCCATGCAATACACTTCTCAACACGCGCAACATATAACTTCATGCATATACACTTCTAAAACTTGCAATACATATAAATCATGCCTATACCTAACCACGCGCACATACAATAAACTTCCATGCATATACACTTCTAAACACGCGCACATACATATAAACTTCCATGCATATACACCTATAAACACTCGCACATACATATAAACTCGCTGCACGCATACACACCCATACTTGGTTTCAGCTGAGTATACGTGTATGCAAGTGATTTCATATGTAGATGTGCGTGAACTTTTCAGTGCAAACGGAAGGCATTTCAGTGCAAACGGAAGGCATTTCAGTGTAAAAGGAAGGCATTTCAGTGTAAAAGGAAGCAGCAGCACTTCCGGCGGTATCTCCAGATGCCGGGACATTTGAAAATTGAAAATTCTTAACGTGGCTTAATGCATTAAAACAGTGTTTTTAAAAGACCAAACCCAATAAACACATTATTAATAAAGCATACGATGTATAGACAAGCAGATCCAGAATCAGAACGTAATGCGTTTAATTACGCGTAAAGCTTAAGGAATATGCTAACTTGGCTTGCAACGTTATGTGGGTGGGTCCTTCCCCAGAAAAAAACAAATACTGGAGTATTTGACATTTTCTGTAGCTTGGTGCCTTTTAAAGAACGTGTCTATTCACACAAAGGGACAAATAACACGTTTAGTCTACGAAGTTTCAATGGCGTAAGAGGTAAAGCATATACCATCAGATTTTGTAACGCGAGAGACCCGAGTTCGCGTCCTCCTTTTTCCGAAATCATTCTCCCTCACATCTCTTATTATATTGGAAAGACAGTTGTTTTCAATAAAAAAATAAAATAAACAATCGAAAAGTTTAAATAAAGTATCGGGTAGGAGTGTATCGGGCAGCAGGTACGCTCAATTGTTTACTTTGCTGTTTCATTTCTATGGACTCTGAATGAGCCAAGTGCAATAGATTTGAGGAAGCAGCAGTGTGGAGGCTGTAGCTAAATGAAGTTTAATTTATTCATTTATCATTCGTCATGTCGTGTGGAATTGATTTGAATGACGGCGTTCTGAAAAGTGCACAGACATGAACGAGAGATGGTAAAAGTGGATCTCAAAAAGTCCAATAATGTTCCTGTCCCACCCACACAATGGTTCCGACGCCCAAACGACATTATTATTAAAGTACTATAGGCTACTAAATACATACTATGTACAGTACATAATTATTTATTATTAATAAAGTTTTTATTGCGTTTAGTATTTTAAAAACACTGTTTTAATGCATTAAGCCACGTACAAGCTTTTTAAAATTTCCGAGCATCTGGAGATTTGCCTAGTGGGCAAACTGACTGAATGTATTTTAATATATTTGCCAATATCTCGCCTTAAACAATACTTCTGATATTTACCTTACTGTACGTACAATAAGCCTACACAAGAATTTTACATGAAAAATTTAATTTGCAGAAATGTATTATTTAAATATTTGTGTACTGTACATCTCTATGAAGGGGGAAACAACTCACTGTAAATCCCTATAAAAGTAATACAAGCTTTACAGTTTGACAATGTGTTATTTTAAAAGTATTTTGAAATAAAATACATCGGATATTTTAACCCAGTCGGTGGAATTGTCAGACGGTCCCTTAACCATCGAGCACAATATGCTTCAACATTTTCTCCAGTTTAAATTTACTGCTACAATACACGTTTAAAAAATATAAACAATTCATATGCCTTTATATCGACATCATTTTTTTTACCGCCAAACTCAATAAACACATTATTACACATTAAATCATGCTATACTGTACATAGTTTGATCTTATAATGTGTTTATTGGGTTTGGTCTTTTAAAAACACTGTTTTAATGCATTAAGCCACGTTAAGAATTTTCAATTTTCAAATGTCCCGGCATCTGGAGATACCGCCGCTGCTTCCTTTTACACTGAAATGCCTTCCGTTTGCACTGAAAAGTTCACGCACATCTACATATGAAATCACTTGCATACACGTATATACTCAGCTGAAAGCAAGTATGGGTGTGTATGCGTGCAGCGAGTTTATATGTATGTGCGCGTGTTTAGAAGTGTATATGCATGGAAGTTTATATGTATGTGCGCGTGTTTAGAAGTGTATATGCATGGAAGTTTATATGTATGTGCGAGTGTTTATAGGTGTATATGCATGGAAGTTTATATGTATGTGCGCGTGTTTAGAAGTGTATATGCATGGAAGTTTATATGTATGTGCGAGTGTTTAGAAGTGTATATGCATGGAAGTTTATATGTATGTGCGCGTGTTTAGAAGTGTATATGCATGGAAGTTTATATGTATGTGCAAGTGTTTAGAAGTGTATATGCATGGAAGTTTATATGTATGTGCGCGTGTTTATAGGTGTATATGCATGGAAGTTTATATGTATGTGCGCGTGTTTATAGGTATATATGCATGGAAGTTTATATGTATGTGCGAGTGTTTAGAAGTGTATATGTATGTGCGAGTGTTTATAGGTGTATATGCATGGAAGTTTATATGTATGTGCGAGTGTTTATAGGTGTATATGCACGTGTTTTTTGTGTGTTGATAAGCGAAGTTTGATTTAAATCCTAGGCGGCGCCTCATAGCAATCAAATCGATTCCAAACAAATAAGAACAAATCAGTCACTTCATCTTAGAAACCGCATATTTGGCCATATTGTTTTGTTGAATAGCTGCATTGCCAGCATATCCGCACGTGGTCTTTGTCCGGCCATTTCAATCTTGAGGACTGGACGCTGAGCCATAAAAAGCCGGCTATTCAGCACAGTCTGTCTGAATCACACAACTATTCAGTCACACACGCATCAGAAGTAGCTCACACGCTGCGGTTTTATTAGCTAAAAGACTCCGGCTGGATACAGACAAGCAATGAACTGTCAAAATGCATGTAAGCTCGTGTTGTATTTTTTCCTCCTTTTTCACTTTTCACAACGAAGTGACATTTTTAAAGAAACAGTTCACCCAGACATGAAAAAAAAAAGTCACATTTTCCATTCAGCACAGTATGATTTCATGACTTTGGAACAAAAAATGTGATGTATGGATGTTCAATAATTTTTTTTTTTTTTTAAAGCACGAAACTTAACTTAATAAACTTAATTTTTTTTAGGTGGACTATCACTTAAAGAGAAAGAAATGCACAGAGAATCAGCACGAGAGATAGATCTGTGTTGTGATCTGCTCTCTTTATAACCTTTAGGGTCAACCAAGGTGCAATTGATTCAAGAACATTGAAATGTGAACCACAGTCTTAAAATCTTCACCTCACACATGCGCTCAGACATCCTTTCCTCTCTCTCCACTCTCTCTCCTTCACTCCATCCTCCCGGGACATTAGGCAATAGACTTGTTTACCTCACCTTTCACCACATTGACTGGTGAATTATTCATTGGCATGTACTGAGGTGGGAGTGGAGGAGAGAAAAAGAGAGAGAGCGGGAAGGAATGTGAGATAGAAAAGTAGAAAGAGAGAGGTGGAGAGACAGGGGAAGAGTGGAGGAAGCTCATGGGGGAGGGATGGAAAAGGTTTATAGTCATCTTGGAAGGTAAATTGATTATGGAAAACCTTACCGGCCTCCTTTCTCTCGAGTCTGAAGTTGTAGAGGGAGGGGTCACGACTTGCGTTGCTCCCAGGTGCCAAAGAGAGATGTTTAGCTGAGATAATGGAGTTATTCTCAAGGCAGGGCTTGATGAAGCACTCATCCATCTGCAAACTCTTCAAAAGAAGTGATGGCAAACTTACCGAACACCCACCAGCCTCTCACGCCCTCAGTCTGCTAACAGCTTGCAGTTATTTAAAGAAACACTAGCACCAGAAATTATTTAACAAGTATATGTTTATAAGTAATACGCTTTTTTTCTGCCGTCAAAGTAAAATGTTCTGCGACAAAATGGCAACCAGTCATAACATATTTGATTTTTCATTTAAAACAAACAGGACTTTTACATTGTGTGAAGTGATTGGAACAGAAAACGCAACAAATAGATGTGATGTGACAAGTTATTTGTTTGTCTGGATTAAAGTACAATATCGAACAAAATGACAACCAATCAGAACATATTGGGCATTTCATTTGTGAAAAACAAGACTTTAGATTAGTCTCGTCACTGGCTTTGTTGTGTGAGGTGATTCAAATAGAAATTGCATCGGTAATAGCTATGATGCAACCACATTAAAGCATCAAGTAATTAGTTTGTACAGACTAAAATTAAAATACTGAACAAAATGACAATCAAAATATATTTGGTGTTTAGACGAATCAGATTTCAGTGTAGGCGGGGCTAAATTGCAAGAGGTGATTGAAAAAAAATACCTGCATCAGAAATAGGTATGATACAATTAATTTACAGCATCAAGTAATTTGTTTGTCCAGACTAAAAGCACAATAGTGAACAAAATGACAATCAATCATTTATTTTTATTTATGAAAAACAAGACTTTAGACTGAGATTTCACTGAGGGCTACGTTGAATGAAGTGACTGTAATAGAAATTGCAGAAGAAATATAGTAGGTGTGACTCGACAAGTATATTTGAAAAGGATTTTCATAACAATGAGATTTTATTGTGGCACGTAGGTAATAAAACAACAAACCTTGATTTAAAATGAAAAAAAAAAGCTTTTATCTTGTCACTTTCTGTTCTGCCTAGTTAGGAAAAGTGAAAAAAGCTCATTTCTTTTTTTGTACCCAATGAAAGTGAAATATTCTGTAAAATAAAATCCCATCCAAAATTTTGGACAAATGCGATTATAGTGTGGGTGGGAATTTGGTGCGTAATGCAACAAATATAAATTTAAAGTAAGGAAAAAATAACATCGATTGATGTTTTAGCGTAACGAAACATAACAAAAGTAATCTTTAATGTTATTTTTTTAAAGCTAAATCACAGCTACTGTAAATGTAATTGATATTTTATTTACAGCCATTTGAAATGATTTGGACAAGTGAGATTTAATTGTATAGAAATAGAAACCAAAAAAAACTGACACAATTTGTAATTGCTTTTCACAATTGTGGCGGATGAAGACCAAACTCCCAAACGTGCGAGAGATTATAATTTGCTTCTTTATTGGGTTGCACAAATACACCATCAAGCCTCTCACAACCTCAGTTTGCCCACAAAGAACCAAATGCAGCTTATAGTTATTACAGTAAGGAGTCCAGTGAAGAAACGAGGGCTAATTCATTTGAAATATGCATGCATAAAGCCGTCTGCTAATGATGTGCTTGTGGGCAGCAAGAAACTGGCCTTATTGCAGAACTGCTTGATGCTTATAGTCGGTCCAATCTTATATTTGGCTCAAATCCCCCCGGCTCATGGCATTTAGGGCATTATCTTCATGCAAACATGTGCATGCATGTATGCACATGCCTCCTTTCTATGTTTGTCCCTCTTTTCTGTCCATTTCTCTTGCTGTCACAGCCATGAGTTCCCTGCGACATAGTCCGATCAAATTTTCAAGCTCCAAAAGCTCAGGCTGAATGTGTTTGCATGTGTCCTCACTGAACAGTGCATAAATACGAAGAGAATGTACATACACACATCAAGTCAGAGCTTGAGTAGAGTCAGAGCATACAGGTTTGAGGAAGGGTTTTGACATGTGCCTTATTCCATGCACGGCTGCCCCCTTTGCCATACCCCCACCCCTTGCTTCGGATGTGGGGCAATAAAAAATTTAAACCGCCATGCAGTAAAGCAAATTGCCAGACTTCAGTAAGGCCTTGTTCGACGGAAGATCAGGGACGAAATTATGCCCGGCGAAGGCTGGGAAGGGTCAAGGAACTCTAGCCCCTCTGCTTCGGTCTCATTTACGCCCGAGTGTACACGCCAGGGATTGAGCGTATTTCAACAAATACAGGAAAATGAAACTGCCACTGCTATCTGATATTACAATCTCCTTGGTTAGGAGAGTTTGCGCCGCCGACCGATTGCCACTGTCTATGGTTGAATGGCAATGGTTCCAGCTGGGTTTTCATTTCCTCATGACTGTGTGGATATCTGAGCAACAGCTACGGGAGAAATACTGGCCCAAAATTGCAGCCATGATCAGACTGTTATGTTTGGCTTCACACGGCCTGAGCTCAAACATGATGCTAACGGGTTACATGCATTTTTATGACTTCTTTATACAACTCTTTTATGTAATATCTCTTTATTTTCAAATAAATCAGTCTTCTTTGAGATATTAGCTACTTGAATATAGTTATGTTTGGAATATATACAATATGTATATACTTATTCAATAATCAGTGGGGCCAGTTTTACCAAACAGGGCAAATTTGCGCAAGAGAGCGCAATTCCAAAACAGCGCGATGAGCGTGGAAATTTCTGCGGGTGATTTACTGACAATGCACAAATAAAAGAAAAATAGACGCAACATCTAATTTCCATAATGACCAATGCAATATACCAAGCGAAGTGCTAATTAGCATAAGGATAATTTCGAATTGGGATTATGTGTTCTTCTTGTATTCCAAATAAATTAATAAGTGAGGGAAAAAAATCCTCTCCCTTATAACGCGCGCTCTCTGTTCTCTGTAGTACCCCCTCCTAACAACAACAATTGCAGCCCTTTCAAGCACAAAACTATTTTAAATGGATATTTCATCCAAAAATGTAAATTTGATGTTTATCTGCTTATCGGCATTCAAGATGTAGGTGAATTTGTTTCTTCAGTACATCACAAACAAAGATGTTTAACTCAAAACGTTGCGGACTGTCAGTCATATTATGGCAGTCAATGGTACTCACGGCTTTGAGAGAGAAAAAAAAATACATACAGACAAAACAAAATTAAACCCTGTGGCTCGTGACGATACACTGAGGTCTCAAGACACGAAACGATCGATCTGTTCAAGAAACTGAACAGTATTTTTATAGTTTGTTTACCTCTGATCCACCGCACGGTCCAACTGTCCTGAGCTTGTTCATACAAAAGCCGGCACGTGACGTATCTTCTTCTTCTTCTTGCTTTACGGAGGATCGCAGACTTAGAAGTGCATTACCATCACCTATCTCTCAAATGGACCATTGACACTCCTAATTGAGAATGTAGATAGAGTGTCAATGGTCTATTTGTTTGTGTTCTACTGAAGAAAAGTCTTGGATGCCCTTGGGGTAAGCAGATAAACATCACATTTTCATTTTTGGGTGAACTATCCCTTTAAGACCTGATTTTTTTGGACATTAAATAATGGCTCAAATACCAATAATTTGACATGCACAAACGTATGTAAAATGCATTGCATGATTCATTTTAATACTCCCCTCCCATAAATTTTGCATCTGAAAGGGAAACTCCTAAAAATGCATATTCAATAAGGCCAGGCGGAAAAATAACCACGCTAATTCATCACTGCACATTTTTTGTAAATCCTGACAGTACTATTTTAAAGGATTCCTATTATGCTTTTTCACTTTTTGAATTTTAGTAAGTGTGTAGTGTGTATGTTTGGGCATTAAAAAGATCTACAAAGTTACAAATATCAAAGTCCACTCCAAAGGGAGATATTTCGTTTAAAAAAATCTATTTTAAAGAACTACAGCGAACAGCTCGTTTGGATTACAAAGTTGTTTTCCTGTATTTGTGATATCACAAAGATAAATCCCGCCTACGGAAATTCTAGTGGTTGAGGGGTGGGGAGAACGCTTGGTTGATAACTGCACATTTAAAAAAAATCTCATTCACGGTTAATGCATAGAGAAAGATGTGTAGAGTTAGAGTTACATCAGATATATGGCTTAGTTAGTGCCGGGAGAATCGGGAAAGCACTAAGAATCGGGAAAGCACCAAGGTGCCCCCTGCGTCGCAGCTTCTCGTAAAGATGCAACCCGCACTTTGATTCCAGGACCTCTTTTTCCTCAGTAGAACAGCTGCACTTTCTATTCCCACAGTTTTACTCTCTCTCCTGAATCCATGGGAAATCCTCCGGGTGCTTGGCGGCTTAAAATTTAATAAGAGTTTTACTTCACAGATCAACCACCACTCTCTCTCCCTTTTCCTACTTCTCTCTCTATCACTTTCTCTTACAAACTCATAGCCTATATTTTGCTGGACCAACAAGCCCTCGGCCCTGATATTCACCGGATGTCTCAGAGCTAAAGCAAACAAACAGTCAAGAAAGGATTGGGCAAATACCATCAACACATTCTGAAAATTCTGAACGCTCCAAACTTAGGACTAAAGGAACATTGAATTTCTTCTTTTATTGCTTTTGCCCAAGAACTTTCATAACACACAGTAAATATTTTGTTCTCCTTCGTAATAGTTCAAGGTGGTGTGCAGAACGTCTTGGTTTTCAATAAATACTCTGAGCGCTGCAGATAATCACATTTGAGGTTAAAATTAAAATGCCAGCATAGGCCTACACACTGCATACAACTTAATACCACGAGTTCAAGAAGTTAAAGAGATAGTTCACCAAAAATTAATGTCTGTCATCATTTGCTCCTACTTTGTTCTAAGAAACACAAAAATATTCTCTTTATACAATAAAAGTGAATAGTAAGGAAGTCCAATTTTGCCACCAACAAAACATTTAAAAAAGTAATTGCGACTTTTAATCTTATAATTCAGACTTTGTTTTATGCAGTTCTGAGAATTTCTTTTTAGAATTGCACAATGCCAATTCAGGATTAATTTTTTCAGACTTTCTTCTGCTTTCAGAATAAAGATTTGCAATTCTGAGTTTATATCTTGCAATTCTGAGTGGTAGAAACAGGTTTCCAAAGGATAGTCACCAAGGCTGTCGAGCTTCAAAAAGTACAATTAAACACTATAAAAACATCAAATAAATAGTCCAAATAACTTATAGTCTCTATTTTAACAGTATAAAATATTTTTTTTGAAGTTATAAGTAACACAGATTATTGAGGTAAGATTTATATAAATAAATAAATACAATTAAATCAGTTTTTCTACCAATAATTTACCAGCAATTTCTCAGTGAAAATTGTTTCAATGTAAATCCTACACCTTTTTTGTTAGTGAAGTCTTCTGAAGCCATACAGTAAGTTTGTCTGAAAGTAAGTTTGAAATTTACTTTGTTAAAGGGTTAGTTCACCCCTTAATTTCTCACTCTCATGTCGTTCCAGACCTGTAAGACATTCGTTCATCTTCGGAACACAAATGAAGATGTTTTTGATGAAATTGGAGAGCTCTCAGACCCTCCATAGACAGCAAAGCAACTGCAATGTCCCCAGGTCCAGAAATGTTGTAAATACATCGGTAAAACAGCCCATGTGACATCAGTGGCTCAACTTCAGTTTTGTGACGCTACGAGAATTTTTTTTTTTTGCGCAAAGAAAACTAAAATATTTGTTTATTTAGCCATTCTTCTCCACACGTTGTTACGTCTTCCGCCATTTTAGAGAGTTTACAAACGCATACACACGCTTTCCCCTAAACGTAAACAACTCAAAATACGTAGATTACATCGATGCGCACTTTCCCCCCCGAACGTAAACAACGCTGATTACGTCAAAAACGTTCTTAGGTACTCTCCAAAATGACAGAAGATGTAACTCGGGGGAGAAGAATGGTTGAGTAAATTGTTATTTTAGTTTTCTTTGCAAAAAAGTATATATATTCTCATTGTGTCGCAAAACTAAAGTTGAGCCACTGATGTCACATGGGCTGTTTTACAGATGTATTTACTACGTTTCTGGACCTGGGAACATTTCAGTTGTGTTTCTGTCTATGGGAGGGTCAGATGGCTCTCCGATTTCATCAAAAACATCTTAATTTGTGTCCCGAATATGAACGAAGGTCTTACGGGTCTGGAAGGACATTTGGAAGGACATAAGGGTGAGTAATTAATGACAGAATTTTTATTTTGTGGTGAACTAGACCTCTAAAAACAGAAAATTGTTGTTAACATTCCCTTTCATTGTATGGAAAAGAGCAGCTTGGACATTGTGCAAAACGTCTTCATTTTGTATTCCACAGAGGAAAGTAATTCATACTGGTTTGGAATTACACAGGGGTGAGAAATGATAACAAAACTGTCATTTTTTGACCAAACTATCACTTTAATCAGCGGAAAAAAAGATGCTGCAGGTCCCAATGTGTCCACTGTCAAATTTTAGCATATCTCACCAATCTTTCCTAAACACCAAATGTTTTTATTCCAGTCCACAGATGTCTCTAACTCCCTTGAGGTTTTAGTCAGAAATCATTTTAACTACTTTGGTGATAAAAAACCTGAAGGGATACAAGATAAGGCCTTTTTTAGAGATTGCAACCTTGCACTGTCTTACACTTGGGCATTTTGTGGTACAATTCTTGAAGTCCATTTTGTTTAGTCGTGCAGCACAACTAATGAGCAGTGACTGAATGCATTGATAATGTACTTTGTAATGATATCCTAACTAAGCAGTTGAGGAAACAATACAATTGTTACAAAACATTTCTGGAAAGGTTCAAACAGAGTAAAATCAAAAATCAAATCTACATTTATCTTCCCCAGTGACTGTCTTTTGTTGCTTTTCTGGCAACCCCTTCAAACGCCTACATGATTGCCGTATGCCTAGAGCCAGAGTTGTCGAGCTTGGATGTGCAAACTGATTGCTTTGTACTCGGCCCTTGCTAAGCATTCTGACAACAATACAGAGAACAACAGTTACCACCCATGTTTACAGCAGCCTTGGTTCCAGATTTCCAGTGTTTTTCTTATTCACTACAGGCTACATTCACTTTATTAAAAACCCTTTTTAGAACAGTTGATTTAAAACAAGAAGTATTTGAAAACGAAGCATCAGTACACTTACAGTATACAGTAGAATGTGTGTGTGTGTGTGTGTGTAACAATTAATATAAATGACAAAAGCAAAATAACATTACTAGAACTTTAAATAAAATTGATGAAAACTAAACATATTTAAAAAAAGTAAAATAATAGTATCTCTTATGACCCAACTTCCTTCAACTTCAATCAGGACATTTGTTTTCTTAAAAAAAAATGCATTTTGAACATTTTATAATCATATTGACTTTGAGTTCAGTCATCAATTAATTTTAATTAAAAATAAATAATTTAAAATAATCAAACCTTATAATGGGTTTATTGGTATATGTTTAGTGAATCAATGCCTTATGAAGTAAATAATTCACTGCACAAAGCACATTGGTAATTTGTTTAATAAAAATAAATACATAATTTCAAATAAAAGTGTCCTGAAAATCAAACCTTATAATGGATTTATTGGTATATATTCAGTAAACAAATGTCTTATGAAGTAAATAAATCACTGCACAAATCACATTGTGTTCTGACCAAATTATGGACAATTATATGATTAGTTGCGTTTTATATTGCTATTTAGCATTGTTTCTTCCCAGATGTAGACCTGCAACCCATTTTTGAGACATGACCCACCAGTTGAGGACCTAAAACAGTCCCCTTTCTTCTATACAGACATGGCTTGTGGCCTCACGTGATATTCCCCCATATTGTGGCTGCTTAACGACATTTTCGTGTCAATTTTAGCTAGCCTCTTATCTTGGCTGATGCACAACCTTTCTTTACCGTCAGATCACAGTCATATTTCGGGCTTTTTGCCAAAAATCGATTTAGTATTTATTTATTTTCGGACGATAAAGTACTGGAACAGGGGATGTTGTAGGCTGATAAAGGTCAAGTGTAGCATCGAATCATTGAGAGATTCATAATGAATGTTAGCACGGCTCTCGCGGCAGGTGTTTCATTACCACAATACAGGAGTGAACCAGACAAACCCACACATCCAAGGTCAGACCATTGCTCATTGGTGGCCTTGTCAATCTCAAAACATCTACATTCTTCATCTAATCCGTTTGATATTTCAGGTGTGATATCATAACCTATCACTTAACAAAATCTGAAAGCTGCCAAGGGTCATGTCAATCTACTGATGCCGGTAACAGTTTTGTAGATGTATTTGTTTGTTTGCATAAGGTTTGATGTTGAGAGTTTGTTGGACAGTAATTCAGAATCATGATGTTTTTGTTGTTTGTTTTTTACTTGGGGAAAAGCTTAATTGTTATTTTTAAAATGCATCCAGCCACCTTGTGTTTGGTGCAAAGATGAAGTGAAAAGGTAGATTCACATATGCAATTCACATAAGAACTTAAGGTTTTGATCATTCTTAAAGGGACAGTTCACCCCAAAATAGAAATTCAGTTATTCGGTCACTTTTAAGTGAATAATTAATTTTGGGTCTATTCCTCTCAAAAACCTATTATATGGCTTCAAATATAGCATGCAAGTTGTATGGACAAGGTTCTTTTTGGATGGTTTGTGTTCATTTGTGTTCCATGGAGTCGTATACAGATTTGAAAGTTCATGAGAATGAGTAAAGGGCTGTTTACACCAAATACGATGACTATAAAGTTTTAGTAATCTTTCTAATTCTATGAGAGTAGCAATATCCACACCACAATATGCAATACACTATACCGATAATGTCACAAAGGAAATATATTGTTCAAGTCATTTGTAGAACGATTCTTTCCAGCTGATGAATAATAAAAACATTGACAATCAGAATCCACCCGACTTGAAAGGGCTCGAACATTTAAAGCGGCAGATGGCAGCAGCGCACGCTTACAATGAACATAACATTTTTGTCAGTTGTGTGGACGCACACATTGTTTTCTATGGCTGTAGGCACACCGATGGCGCCATTCTGCATCTGCCCTAAGCACCTAGCAACAATGTAACAAAACAATGTAAAGACTTGGTGCAACACAACACGGCGCCTTGCTTCTCGTCCGCTGTGCGACCGGGTTTATACATTTATAGTTATCGTTATAGTTAACATTCCAGGCTTTAAACGATGACAGAATTGTCATTTTTTCTGTGAAATTGTTCTTAAAATCCATTTAATTATTTTTCTTAACATGTTAACATGCTTTCAAATTTCTTAGAAGTCTATAGTGTCACTGTTGGTGTGGTCACATTTACCACAAATGTCTTGCCCCCCCTCCATAGCACTAATGTGACCACATCTTAAATCATGTACATGTTGAGTTGTGTTTCCTGTGGTGGATAACGGTCTCGCTTGCAAAGCGGGAGGTTAAATGCAGCCTGCCCTCTCTCCTCAGACTGGCTCCGATTCTCTCCTCCCTCAGGGCGCTTCGTCCAGCCTGGTGGTCAAGTTTGCCGACACGGACAAGGAGCGCACCGTCCGCCGCATGCAGCAGATGGTGGGCCAGTTTGGCATCTTCAACCCTGCTATCACCCTGCCCTTCAGCACCTACAGCACCTACGCACACGCAGTGAGTACCCTTCCTCCCCTCTGGGGCATTTGGGCACGTTTTGATGATCTCACTGCTGCCCACATACCCTCCCCATACCTTCAAGCCCACACGTTCTCACTCACATTCCCAGAGTGACTCAGAATATTCCATAGGAAAATCTCCACCTGGTTCTTTATAGCTTGAACCGGGTTGAGTCAGTCACTAATATTCATTCATGAGGGACATCTCGGTTCAGTTTTGAGGAGGGATACTATAAAACAGTTAGTTTCTAGTTATTTCCTCCATATGGAGTAGATAGATATACATATATTCATGTACTGATGATAGGCATAGGTGAATATTTCTCGTAAATGCCAGCATTAATTGTTGGAGTCAACCCGGCCCTCTGGGGCTTATTATTCACACTCATTTTCATATCACAGACATGTGTGGGCCAGCAGAAGATGTGGGTACGGACAATCCCACAGTAACTGCCGGGCCAGTACACGGGAAAAATACGCCCTCATTAGCATTCATGAGATGCAGAGCGTCCGCAGGAAATGCAAATAGTCTGAGAGAGCGGCGTGTGGGAAAGCAGACAGGGTGGTTGCTGTGGCTCCCACAGGTTGGCAGTGACTTTTATCTCCCGTGTCAGAGAGGGTGCAGTATGCTGCTCAATGGCAATGACACCGTCTCTATAATTCACTGTCCCAGCCCGAGCCATAACCCACACATGCCGAAACCAACTGCTTTATGATATCGCATGCAGCTTGTGGCGAAGTTTGCAACTTTTTATTAAGTATATTTTTTGCTTGCTGTTTTTGACTAAATTAATCAAGGGTTTTGTTATTTTAAACCAGATACACATAACCCCCCCCCCCCCCCCCTCATTTACGAGTTTTAAATCTGAAAAAAATAGCACTATTTTTTTTTTTATCAGTGCATCACATGAGATGATGATTCCAGTCATTAGTAGCCTAATGAGTCACCTCACGAGAGCTACCAGCCACTATAATCCAAACCTAAATTTGATTATTATTGAACACTATTGGATTAGCTTTGACTTTTAAAATAATTTAAAATAATTTAATTTCTTGTTTCCAGTGATTTTGTCATTTTATAAGTTTATTTTTATTTATAGATTTAAGTTTTAGCAATTGTAGTACTTCAGTTCTAAACTTAAAGTATTTTTTTTTACATTTCTCATCTAAATATTTAGATTTTATTTCCACTATAATTAAATTACAGAAAATATTTAATAGTAAAATTTGTAATAGTTTTAGTTAACAATAAAAACACCGAAAAATAAATGTTTACAGTTGCAACTTTAGATTTTTCTGTAATGCTTCCACAACACTAGGTGTCAATATATGTCAGGGATGACATCGTCTACATAACCAGAAAAATACAAATACTGGTTTTAAAAATACTACAAGTACTTTTTCCCGCAATGCATGATTTTCTGCTAGGTTTGTATAATTTTACTCTCAACAATCGACTAATGCTGAGTGCTAAATGCTAGCATGCAATTTAACAAATGATAACCTACATTAAATTACGCAGCTTGTTCAGTAGAAGTGAAATTTAACTTTTAAAAGCAAAAGCAAGCTTTATCATTTTCGTCTGGCAGCAAAATATATGGTGCATTTATGAAAGCAAATGTATGGCGCAATTATTTTCTTCTGAGACTATTTAAGTGGAAACCACACCTCCCAGTTGATTATACATTGCCTGTGTTAAAATAAATGCTAAACTATAAACCTAACAAACAACCATTTTGTTAGTATAGAATTGGAAAATAGATAGCATTACTATTTGTCATGATCGGATCCATCTCTGATATTTCTGAACTATAAATTGAATCCATTAAGTATCTACTTTTCACCTGAGGGGCGGGATTTGTGATCAACTGGTAAAAAAAACCAATTCTCATATAAAAGTTTTTTGTTTTTGGTGTGGCTCTTCGACTTGGGCTAGTAACCATCCAGCAAACACCCAGAACAGCATAGCTACAACTTAGCAATGAACTAGAATAACAAGTTAGCGCCACTAGCATTTTCTACGCTCTTCTGTTCGCTCATTTCCTCACCTGAGCAGAACCTGAAGCAGGGGCGTAGCCACGGGTGTGCCAGGGTGTGCCGGTGCCACCCACAGTGGCAGCTGGCACACCTAAAAACAGATGCAGAATTATTATTTTTTTAATCGTAATAAACATGGGCAGCGCAAAGGAGGGGCTAGCAGATGCTTCAGCACCCCCAAGAAAGACCAAAGCACCGCCATTGCACCCATAAGAAATGAAATAAATTAAAAACATTTTACTTATTATTACGCATTCATAACTCTGCATTGCAATATAACGTGACGTGATTAGCAGGCGCACTTTTCGAATTGACAGCATTTTATTAAAAAAATTTATGGGTTCCTTGTGCCAAGAAGGCCTGTCCCCGACTAAAGATTTCACTAGTCACACATAAATTGATTAATATAATAACTTGGGCTACTAATCATCCTTTAATATATAGGCGTATAGCCTATTCCGCGCGCAAGCGCACGTCTAAAGCTTGCAACGGCAAAAGTAGGCTAATGATTATGAATGTTGGGGGAAAGGCAAAATAAAACATTTTAATTATTCGTTAATGAACTAGTGATTTCTTCTCAGTCAGTGTCGGCTGAAAATATAAAGTTGCAGAAAGCGATGCTGACTTTAATAGAGAAATGTACCTTTTCATTACGTAATTAAAGATTTGTATTTTTTGGTTCGTTCATTTAATAAAGTATCCGGTTCATTGCTGCACGCGCTCCATTTCACAGAGACTGCATGAGACGCAGAAAGCGCATCTTGTTTCTCTATGTATAGTTTCTATGTGTAGCCTACATAAATAAAAGCATATATATATATATATATATATGAACTTACTGTTGAATTTTGTATTTTTGAAAGTTCAATAATAATATAAAAAAACTTGCCGGACGGATTCATTACCTCGCTTTGTTCCGGGACCTCATAATTTACAGATTAAGCAGTGCTTACAATATTTGTTAATTTAAAATGTAATTAAAATTTTTAATTATTTTCTAAAAAAATAAAATAATAATAACATAATTGAGGCATTCAAGGCCAGACCACGCCGTCTCGCCCTTTGAGCAGCTAACAGGCAGCATTAAATGTACTCTGCCATGTTGTTGGCGATCCTGAATGTAATGTATAAAAAATATTTTACTGCTTTCTCTAATGTGTCTTGCAAGACATCTATTCAAGATTGTTTATTGCACCAAAAGTAATTTAAAAGGAACATTATATCTAGGCCCATGTACAGTTTAAGTCGCCATTGCAGGATGTTAATGATTTAATAAAAGGAGGGATTATTTAAAAGCATTTAGATTTTATTTAGTACAGCAGCTACAGCTGTTTTTACATAATAGATTTTTACATAGCCTTAGGCTTCAGAGCGCGTTTCGCGAGTCAATTGGTTCAGTTCGAGACTTCAGAGTGCGTTTCGCGAGTCAATTGGTTCAGTTCGGGGCTTCAGAGCGTGTTTCGCGAGTCAATTGGTTCAGTTCGAGACTTCAGAGTGCGTTTCGCGAGTCAATTGGTTCAGTTCGGGGCTTCAGAGCGCGTTTCGCGAGTCAATTGGTTCAGTTCGGGGCTTCAGAGCGCGTTTCGCGAGTCAATTGGTTCAGTTCGGTGCTTCAGAGCGCATTTCGCGAGTCAATTGGTTCAGATCGGGGCTTCAGAGCGCGTTTCGCGAGTCAATTGGTTCAGTTCGGTGCTTCAGAGCGCGTTTCGCGAGTCAATTGGTTCAGTTCGGTGCTTCAGAGCGCGTTTCGCGAGTCAATTGGTTCAGTTCGGGGCTTCAGAGCGCGTTTCGCGAGTCAATTGGTTCAGTTCGGTGCTTCAGAGCGCGTTTCGCGAGTCAATTGGTTCAGTTCGGTGCTTCAGAGCGCGTTTCGCGAGTCAATTGGTTCAGTTCGGGGCTTCAGAGCGCGTTTCGCGAGGTCAATTGGTTCAGTTGGGGCTTCAGAGCGCGTTTCGCGAGGCAATTGGTTCAGTTCGGGGCTTCAGAGCGCGTTTCGCGAGGCAATTGGTTCAGTTCGGTGCTTCAGAGCGCTTTTCGCGAGTCAATTGGTTCAGTTCGGTGCTTCAGAGCGCGTTTCGCGAGTCAATTGGTTCAGATCGGGGCTTCAGAGCGCGTTTCGCGAGTCAATCGGGGGCTTCAGAGCGCGTTTCGCGAGTCAATTGGTTCAGTTCGGGGCTTCAGAGCGCGTTTTGCGAGTCAATTGGTTCAGTTCGGGGCTTCAGAGCGCGTTTCGCGAGTCATTTGATTCAGTTCGGGGCTTCAGAGCGCGTTTCGCGAGTCAATTGGTTCAGTTCGGGGCTTCGGAGCGCGTTACACACACACACACACACACACACACTCTCTCTCTCTCTCTCTCACACACACTCACACACACACAGGCACACACACACTCACACACACACACACACACCTACACACACACACACACACACACACACACACACACACACACACACACACAAATATAAATGAAATGGTTAAACTATCATATTAATAATCATTAAACTTGCTTACACAGATACACACACAGGATAGGATAACAGACACATGTAGCCTACACAAAAATGAAATGGTTAAACTAACATATTAATACCCAATAAGCATGCTATATTTATTTTTATTTTTTTGCATTAATCTGACAATAAATGTGGCACACCCAGTTTTTCTGATGCACATCCAGAGTCTACTTTCTGGCTACGCTCCTGACCTGAAGGGGTCTCCAACAGGCATTAAGTGCGCCTTCATAAACAGGAGACAAACCACTAACATTTAACTGAGCCTGCTAACATTTAGCTTCAGATATGGCAATGGCATATTTAGAAAAGTGGAGGATGAGCAAATTAAGAGGCTCCTTCCACAAACACAGCTGTGCAGAGGATTACTGGGTTGAGCTGACAGCCAATAAATTGGATTTAATCTGAGCGAAAATTGGAGGGGTAATAGTGCTGACAGCATCGTGCCAAAAGACAGATGCGTTTTTTTTAAAGGTAGGCCTACATTTAACTCCTAAATCTGACAAACAGCTTATCATTCAGTAGTACATGAAAATGTTGGAAATATGAGATGCGGCCCCGTCCTCATCTGTGGAGTGGAATGGGGGGGGGGGGGGGGGGTGTGACATAAACACACGATGAAAGCGAGAAACATTAATTTTCTTTCAGACGCTCTTGTCAATACAAGCCGAACATCTTTTATCTGTCTTTTTCTCCCGCTGCCTCGTGATTGATGTAACGTATATCGGCAGGAATTCAACTCTACAAGTCACCAGAAGGAGGGCAGCTAAAGAATCAGCAACCCTCTAAAAAGCCCCTCCTCCGCCTCAGCGCAAAAGCGCGCGTTTTCTTCCTATTATGGAACAAAGGAATGTAGCGAGAACGCTTCCTAAAGACATTCGTTCGTTTCATGACTTTCAAAGCATCCACAAAGAAATATATGGATATTAATGTGTGCTCTTTTTCTCATATGCTTGTGGAAGGTGAATTATTAGGAAAACGTGGGCTGATTTCTAATCGTGCTTTAACCTGTAATGTGTAGGCTGCAGTGTTTAGACTTTTATGAATGGTTGCAAAAATGTATGAATCAGTACGATAACGAATGTGGTGATATTATAAATGTGTAAACCTGAGAAGAGTTTTAATACAGGGGTACAAACAAGTTATCTGTCCTCACATGAAAATGCCTTGCGAGAGCAGCCGCGCAGGCGGGGCTCCGCCCCGTACCGACGCTCTGATTGGACCAGCCGCCTTTGGGGATGTCCAAAAAACGGACTGTTTAAAACGACGCGCGAGCGGCGAGCCCTCTCTCTTGGCTCTTGACTCTCTTGAACATGGCTTGAACATCTCCCGAATCTCCGAACTCTCGGGAACTCCTCGAAGCTACGCTTCCCGCTTTCGCAACTGCGCCCTCCAACGCGCGCCGGTCCGCTGGACTCTCGCCTTGAAAACCAACCATCTATGAGGTCCAGGACCGTGCCAAAGCCGTACCATCACAGAGCAACGCGTGGAAACCCACGTGCGAGGACGAGCAGAGCTTCACGAAGAAACCTGAACCGACCACGTGACAGCGAAGCGAGCCAGCAGAGTTTTCCAGAGCAACACGTGGAAACCCACGTGAAAACGAAACCAAAGGATCCAGCCTGCTTCAACCGAAAGCAAGTAACAAACCAAACATTCCTAACTCTGACTGAACTGGTAAATATGATCTGAATGCAGTAACAAAACATACGTATTTGTTCGTGATCTTTGCTGGTTGGTTAAGTTATGAAATAGGAAAGAATGTCATTCTTTAAACCTTAACCTCAACTCTCGTATGTGTGTATGTTTGTGCTTTTATTAGATAATCCATTTATGTTAGAATAGCAATATCACGAATAAACCTTTTCCATTTTATAAACAAGTGTCTCTGAAATGTGATTTTAAGTATTTTCATCCTTATTTGCCCAAAGATAACGCAACCTAGCTCGAACTTGAGAAATTATTAATCTCGTTTTATTGTTACCGGGGCCACGGGAACACAAGCGAGATTTTAATAGAGATATACTGATGTAGTTCGCTGGCCGAGCACTCAAAGTATAAATCGTAAGTTAAATATTAATAGGGCTTTAACCGAGCATATTAAATATTTAATAACTAATTCCCGGAGCTGAAACAATAGCTCTATATTAAAATTAAACTGGTTTTCTTTACAGAATGGTGGAGGATAAAAGCGGGCAATTAAAGATTTAAATCTGATAAGTCAAACCAGAGACAATATAAATATTTCTCACTTTTATCCGGAAGAATTGAGTAAATATAGAGAAACAAACGGTTATTTGTGGTATTGCATTCTTGTTTGTGAAACACAGTGAGTTTGAATGAAAGAGAGTGTAACTGTTAACTCGAGTTCGAGAAGAAATTAAACTGCAGTAAATAATTAATAAAAAGTCGCTCTAAAGCGCATGAGAGGCGAACGAGCGTGTTCCTGGTTGCCCCTCTCTTAAGGCCTTCGTGGTAATGCTTTTGTTAGTGCGTGTTCCACTGCAAACCCAGCCACGTGACTCCCGGCTGTAGGATATTAAAGTAGCTATTTAAGTAATTCTCAGCCAATTTTTGATTTCACGAGTGAATTCAAACGCACGGCGCTCAAAGGCGTGGCCAGTCGTTTTTGAGAAAGGGAGAAATTTTGCAATCGATTGTTTGTGTTTTTTATGTGTGCGGTCTAAACAGACAAATATTCGCATAATAGCCCACCGAGGCTTTGTTGGTTTATAAGTAACCCGTAGATAAATTTATCTCGCCCTAAACGAGTGAGATTATGTGTTGTAAAGATTCAAATCTGACCAATGCTTGGTTAATCTGAAGGGTTAATCTGAAGCACAGTTTTTTTTCCTCTCTCTCCTACAGGCACTGGTCGTCATAGCGACCAGTTCAGCCACGTGGAGATTTAGCCACATGTAAGCTAATAGCACTAGCGCATATAAGCTAACTGAAACAAAGAAGCTTTAGCCATGCTGGTAGCATTACGGCTAGTGATTAGCACATAGCATTTAGAGAGTTTGCATATGAGTGAATGCAGTGGGTGTGTGTGAAAAAGCCACTCACGTTTTCCCTTTCTCTCTCTCTCTCTCTCTCTCTCTCCCATTTAAAAGACTAATGTACGTTTTAAGTTGGCTGTGTTAATGTTTCCCAATCATCAGTGTTAACAATTTCACAGGTTGGTTTAATATAACAGCTGATTAAAGTCTTTTTACCTTTTGTGGGACCAGCTTAATAACTGGTGGGTTATTAGAAGATAATTCAGTATTACTTTGATAATATGGTGAGTTTGATTTAATTCAATTATAATGGCTTTTTATGATTTCATAACACATCAATGGATAAGCGCTATTGTTAGGAATTTTTAATTGTTAATTGAATGTCACAATTGATTACAAATTAATTTTGAATTAATTTCATTTAATAAAATTTTCAATTCCTGCTTCCAGCAACAACAGCATCCATTTATGAACCATAAACGCTCTTATAATTTGACCACTACAATAAAACCTTAAGTATTATCAAGAGGGCCAGAAATTTACTTCAGTTACAAGTAATTAGGACAGAGTAATTATTAAAGAAAAAACTATTTATTTTTTTTGATGTTAATGACAATGAGGAATGAGTAAGTTGAAAATTATTTTAATTACTATTATGGGAACCCAAAACTAGTGATTTAGAAGCTGTAAATTAATTTAATAATTAATTATGAATTCGAAAATTCTAATTACATTTAATATTTAATTACACTTCCTGTTTACATTTTGCAACAATATTGGTTTGTCAACTCAATTGCAGATTGCATTTTGTAAATTCTAATCCTAAGTGAATCCTATTAATTTTAATTATAACATCATAAATCTTAATTAGAAACCAAATTCTAATTTTTAATTCTAATTTCAAACTTAAATACAAGTCTGGCTCTATCTGTAGGCCATACTTCATTTCCTTAGGTGATCTGATTGACTCAAATAAAATTAATAATAATTTTATTAAAATTATTTTGTTAAGTTAAATTTAAATAAAGTCCTCTTTACTTAGGCCTGAGAGTAGATAGCGCTCCCCCTAGTGTTGTGTTGGAGAAGTGACAGTGACACCATACAGTCAAAGTCACTTCTCACCACTCTGGAGCATAAAACGTAACCTTCTAATTAGAAAACCCCAAAAGGGAATTAAGGTTTCCTCAACCTAGGTCAGTTTGTTTACCTTGTAAACAGCCAAACCAACCTAAGCGTATCACTCAACAGCACCACCTTGTGCCAACGTATTGGTTTTAAATCTTGGGAATAAATCTTAATCTCTTTTCTTTTTTCCCTGTTACTAACTTCCAATTTGACTTGTTTGCTTAAGACTTGGCCGGGGAAAGATCACGAATAGAGCGAAATGTCACAATTGAACAGATGTGTGTGAAACTTGAGAACTACATTCAAAACTGTTTACCATTTACCCTCTATTGTGAAATCCTATTCCCCCAGGTTAAAGCAGGCGCAATGAGAAGATAGACATCGGCAAAAGTTTTAACACGCGTGACACACGCTGACCAGCGTTGCGGTGTAAAATCCTGCCATTCAGGGACAAGTACTGTCATTGCTGTTGTTTTCCTCCATCAAGGAGAAAATTGGAATAGCAATACCAGTCTTGTTACAAAAGAGAAAACTCGCCTACAATCCTCTGATTAGAAGCGTCCTTCTAAATCAGACTTAACAAAGCGAAGAGAGAATCTGCTATTAAAAGAGAGATCGGTCTAGTGTTATTGTCCCTGTGTACTCATTCTGTTAGTGTGCTTTTCTTTCTGTTTCCCACCAGTGCTGCCTCTACGTGGGCTCAATTTCTACGCAGAAGCTGCAAATTACACGCACCCCATCACAGAGGACCACAGAAACAGAATCACACTCAACACTAGCATACACTACACTGTGCACATTCACACCCCTGTTGTTTTGTTTGTGTTTTTGTTTTGCTTTGTTTCCCATCCAAGGTCTGTGTCAGTTCGGTCCAAGATCCCATCACCGCCAGAACATGTCTCACAAAACAGAACATGTCGGTCACTGGGAAGGACTGGAAATGTGGCTAAGTGCTACAACAAACAGCATCCTCCCTAAAGCTGCTGAAGCACTCCAACATCAGACACAGGACCAACTAGATGACAACATCACAAGCATCATGAGACAAGACCCAAGTCAAAACTACAGTCACAAAGAATTAGCCAAGATCACCTCAAGCTTAAGTCACACACTCATCGCCACCCTCAAACTGAGCGACAAGCACGCCGCACAACGCCAGCAGGAGCTGACAAGCGCACAACGACGCATAGAGCAGCTGGAACGTGAACGACAGGAAGGGACCGATGAGGTGGAGCAAGGCGCCGATGCGGAGATCAACAGGCTAAAAGAAACTCTAGCAGCTACCAGCCACGAAATGCAGCAACTCAAAGAAGACTTCGCTGATCGTGCAGACAAGCTACAGTATGCAGAGAAGCTACTAGAGAAGGCAAAGACTGACTTCAGGGACAAAAACAGCAGAATCAAGGCCCTCGAAGCTCATTTGGCTGAATCAAGAAACGAGATCAGCCGCCTAACACAACAGCTCGACTACGTCACAGAGGAGTCTGAAAGTTTCCAAGAGGAACTCAAGCACGCTTACGAACTACGCCATGAGCCGTCAAGGACAGGACGTGCACCAACCGCACCCCTGCCAAGCAGGACCAAGTCACCTGTGCCTGGACTGACACGTGAACATAAGACAGAGGGGGTGGTGTTAAAACATTCACCAGCGCCGTCTGAAGAACTTTATATCACGACAGAACCAGAAGAATCTGCTGCAGCCAGCCGCAGATCGTCACACGGCTTGGACCTAAAAGATCTTGACAAGCTGGCCCGAAACGTTGGCAAATTCAACCCCAGCGTGCCAAACAGCCAAAAGGTCCAAGCGTATCTGCAAGATATTGATTTCCATCTGGAAATGCGACCTAACGTTACGGACAAAGATAAACTCTATTTACTCCGAACGACATCCAGTCCTGAAGTACGCAGCTTCCTTGACCGGCAGCCTGTTAACACAAAGACTGATTATCAACGGCTGCGAAAAGCCCTCATTAAAGAGTTCGCCGACCCTGAGTCCGATCAAGGCTTAGTGGCTGCCCTGGAGACGAGACAAGGACGTCACGAACCTCCTCAAGCTTACTACAGTCGACTCAGACAAGTATATTTTGGAACTCGCAATGATTCTGACATGGAAGATGAACTGAACTTTAAAACCCTCTTCCTAAGAAACCTTCATCCTGGCATAAGCCACCATCTTGGCGTTCTCGCATGTCCACGAACGATGAACACTCAGCAGTTGCGAGACTTGGTGCAAAAGGCCTACTACAAACAAAAGATGGCCTCAGAAAAGAGCGCAAAACCCCCAGCAGTTCTTGATTTCAACACGCAACACCATGAACTGGCTCTAGAGGGCACCCAACGCCAAGACAGCGCTAAGCCACCACACAGAGAATGGAATGCACCCCCGTCCAACAGAGAACGAGACTCACACGCTGACACTCGACCTGAACAGAGGTATGACCGATGGGATGGACCGCGTGGACGTCAACGCTCACCTGGACGACACTGGGAGAAGTCATGGGACCAAGCAAGGCCTCATGAGAATCAGTGGGAAAAGGAAGAGGAACCAGATTCAGCCTGACTAGCTGTCGGACGAAACGGCAGTGACAAGCTGAACAAATCAGCCGTAGAAGACAGCATTGCGTCACCTCACTCTCAGAGAACAGTAAACACCCTGACTTCAGATGGACATGAAACCCCACCTGAAAACCCAGCAACAGAGTTAAACACTAACTCAACACCCAATACTCCAAATCACAGCAGCATCCAACAAACACCTGCTGATGAAACTCCTCAAGTTCCTGAAAGTGCTGTCTCAGTCACCTGCCATTCCTCCGGAGAACACCAGATCAGGTCTGACATCCTAAACGTTTCCTCCCAAACTCCAGCCCCTCAAATGACCAAAACGATGCCCTCACCACAGCAGGTGCATCACATGAAGAGTCCTGGAACTTTCATGCCCTCCCACCCAACCCTACAGTGGCAGCAGTAACCCGCCGCCAGCACGCCACTGGCGAGCACACCCCTGCCCTCCTGCATTACCATACCACCTCAGTTCGCTGCTGACGATCTCCTCACCCTCACATGCGGATTCGTCACTACGAACCTTGACAGCTCACATGTCAAACCCATTTGAACATTCCATTTCCTATACGGACCTGGACACATCCTCCGAGCTCCGCGAGCTCCACTCTGTCGACTACATGCTGCATCTGCAAGACGGTGTCCACACGTATGTCCCTGAGCCACTCACTGCGCCACAGCTCGTAGTACCTCACGGCCATAGGGGGAGTATGCTGACACACGCACACGATGCACCATGATGGGTTGCCAGTGCCAACCGGCAAATCCAAACCACCGACAGGAAAAGGGGGAAGATCAAACCGACTGACACAGACCGACAACCATATGCACCACACAAGCATACGTATTGTCATTTTAGGAACACATATAGCAACCATGCTTAGACACAACCCATATTCTCTCCTCCGCAGCACTGCTAGGACCAATCTAGTAGAGAGGAGTTACTCTCAAAATTTTTTGTTTTATTATCATATAATTTTTTTTTATTTGAATTTTTTTTTTTAAATTTTAATTTTTTTAAATTTATTTTATCGTTTGGTTTCTTTATCTCGTGTCTCACTTTGTGTTTCCTTTCCTCTCTTTCACTTTGAACCCCTTAACCAAACCTTGAATCCAGGTCCTGAAATTGAGATCGACTTCCGTCAGTAAAGTCGCTGTAACTCGCTGTGAGAACCGCTGTCGACCGATCGAGGCCACCCGCCAAAATCATGAACGACATGATACACGATGTAAGTTCCTCGATGGACAACGTAGCCATGAATAGGATTCCGTGCTACACGATACCTCTTAGCCTTGTTCAAACGTTGTAACTTCGGCCACTGCGGGCCCCGCTAGTCTCATCCAAACCCATCTCGCCCCTTTCCCGGTAGCGCTATTCCCATATACGCAAACCCGGAAACAGGTGATTTAGTTGTTGTTAGTTTGCCCATTATCGACGTTAATAATGTTTACCGGCTCAAAGAAGTTGTGTGAATGTGGGATTACGGCAAGGGAAAACCTATGTCAAAATCCACGCTCCTAAAGTCGCTGCGTATTACGATAACAACGAACAGTTGTATCCGGCCCCAAACGTAAAGATGGGCACGCTCACTTAGGACATTCACTCCCCCCTACCCGAGTAAACTCTGCGTACGCGATAATACCAGGGGCATCCGTGGTTTAGAATCCATTAAACCCGACACTAGTGCCCCGCCGAAACAACACCACGTTCTCAAGTTGAGGTAACGCAAGCCGAAATCATCAGAAACCGTTGGCTGGTCAGTACCCCAGCACGAACAGCCACCCTCACATGCGATTAACACGACGCCACGCGCATTAATTTGCCCAACCAAATGTTATGGATCACTGTCCCGAAGGGCGTGATCCTCCATATCGACGAGTTAGCATTGTATCACCTCACCGACGATGAATATCAGGTTGAAATCGAAATCTCTTATTGAATTGACACCGGCTGACAGCGCTAGAAGCTATCGCTCGCCTTCCGCCCGCCGGCGCGCCAATTATTCGGTCCTGGTCTGCCGCTGACACGGCGCTTTGTATCTCTACTATCGTAGGATATGTTATGAATTTGACACTGGCCTTCCTCCTACACAAGTGAGTGAACGTCGTCCAAGAGTCTCTCAACAAATGCACGTCAGGCGTCCCTCGCCTTTTTCGACGTGGTAATCCCGACCGAGAACCCGAACCCGAGAATTTGAACAACCTGACTGAGATCATGCCTATACCGCCTCGTCGAGCCCCTGACAATTAAAACAGTCAAAAATGACCCAATTGTCAATAATGATAAACAATGTATCCCTATGTCTTCTCAAGTTTCTAACCTGTTCCTTCCCAAATTACCCTGCACCAGGCTTTAGTCAGTGATAGGAATGATGTTTGTGTCTTGTATGTGCCTGTTCTTCCTGCCTCTTGTTCCAGGGCCTGACAATGTTCCATCAGGGGAACATCACCAAGCCCGAGGGGGATATGTAACGTATATCGGCAGGAATTCAACTCTACAAGTCACCAGAAGGAGGGCAGCTAAAGAATCAGCAACCCTCTAAAAAGCCCCTCCTCCGCCTCAGCGCAAAAGCGCGCGTTTTCTTCCTATTATGGAACAAAGGAATGTAGCGAGAACGCTTCCTAAAGACATTCGTTCGTTTCATGACTTTCAAAGCATCCACAAAGAAATATATGGATATTTATGTGTGCTCTTTTTCTCATATGCTTGTGGAAGGTGAATTATTAGGAAAACGTGGGCTGATTTCTAATCGTGCTTTAACCTGGAATGTGTAGGCTGCAGTGTTTAGACTTTTATGAATGGTTGCAAAAATTTATGAATCAGTACGATAACGAATGTGGTGATATTATAAATGTGTAAACCTGAGAAGAGTTTTAATACAGGGGTACAAACAAGTTATCTGTCCTCACATGAAAATGCCTTGCGAGAGCAGCCGCGCAGGCGGGTCTCCGCCCCGTACCGACGCTCTGATTGGACCAGCCGCCTTTGGGGATGTCCAAAAAACGGACTGTTTAAAACGACGCGCGAGCGGCGCGCCCTCTCTCTTGGCTCTTGACTCTCTTGAACATGGCTTGAACATCTCCCGAATCTCCGAACTCTCGGGAACTCCTCGAAGCTACGCTTCCCGCTTTCGCAACTGCGCCCTCCAACGCGCGCCGGTCCGCTGGACTCTCGCCTTGAAAACCAACCATCTATGAGGTCCAGGACCGTGCCAAAGCCGTACCATCACAGAGCAACGCGTGGAAACCCACGTGCGAGGACGAGCAGAGCTTCACGAAGAAACCTGAACCGACCACGTGACAGCGAAGCGAGCCAGCAGAGTTTTCCAGAGCAACACGTGGAAACCCACGTGAAAACGAAACCAAAGGATCCAGCCTGCTTCAACCGAAAGCAAGTAACAAACCAAACATTCCTAACTCTGACTGAACTGGTAAATATGATCTGAATGCAGTAACAAAACATACGTATTTGTTCGTGATCTTTGCTGGTTGGTTAAGTTATGAAATAGGAAAGAATGCCATTCTTTAAACCTTAACCTCAACTCTCGTATGTGTGTATGTTTGTGCTTTTATTAGATAATCCATTTATGTTAGAATAGCAATATCACGAATAAACCTTTTCCATTTTATAAACAAGTGTCTCTGAAATGTGATTTTAAGTATTTTCATCCTTATTTGCCCAAAGATAACGCAACCTAGCTCGAACTTGAGAAATTATTAATCTCGTTTTATTGTTACCGGGGCCACGGGAACACAAGCGAGATTTTAATAGAGATATACTGATGTAGTTCGCTGGCCGAGCACTCAAAGTATAAATCGTAAGTTAAATATTAATAGGGCTTTAACCGAGCATATTAAATATTTAATAACTAATTCCCGGAGCTGAAACAATAGCTCTATATTAAAATTAAACTGGTTTTCTTTACATTGATCTTTTTCCTTTTTCTGAGTGGAGCCATCTTCATTGTCAATTTTTTTTCCTCTTTATTTGGAAGATGCATAAAAGTGCGGCTGTTGATGGAAAGCCAGAAAGATCTCTTTAACTTGACGCCAATCACCAGAGATGGTACATTAGATTAATATGACGCACAAATTACTTGAAAGCACTTCAGAATGTTTTGAAGCCAACATTAATGAGAGGAATGTTTGTCTGGGTATTTTTGGGAGGAGGGCACTGAGGAGGGGGGCACATGTTCTGCTATTGACCTACATTGCCCCCTGTTGTTGAGAAATATACCAGTGTTGGCTATTTGAAGGGGTTTTTATGCATCTTTCTTGAAAGCACTCCTTCTTATGGAGCATCTAAAAATAGGCAACATGATTGAAGTATTAAATAGACGTATACAATCTCACCTCTCGCTCATTGGATAAATTGCAGAAATATGACTACTATACACTGTACATATAAACCACCCTATTTGAGCAAATATATGGCATAGAAATATTGAAATGGATGTGCAATCAGACCCAAAACATACTTTGCACAAGTATGTGAGTGCAAATGCTTTCCGCTATGCAAGTTTGATTTTGGTTGCATTGTGAAATGTAACATTTGGGTCAATGCAGTTGCATTCTTTGCGTTGCCACAGGGGAGCATTACATTACTGTAAAATGACTATGTCTATACATTTTTTCTTATTCAGGTCAAGTATTTTCATGGCAGAGCAATCGTTTTAGTGGGAATGTGCATTTACATGACTGAGGCCGATGCAATACACATGCATAGCCAACGATACATTAAAGATACACATGAAGCAGCGGTACGATGCTATACGATATCTATTCGATTTAATTCAATGTAATTCAATGCAATACGTAGCAATGGAAAACATATGATGCTATGCAATTCAACATGGTACAGATAGTTCACTTTTATTTCTTTGGTTCAGACAAACAGAAAATCATAAATAATTAACTTAAGTGCCTTCTGACGTTCTTTTGTGATACGTCATATTCACGTAGCAGCAGTGGCGAGGAGAGACCATGCAAGAGAAACAGTTTAGAGAGGTTAAATCAATCTTCATATAAAATATTGGTCACAATTTCACAAATGATTGGTAACTTTCTAAATAATAAAAGTATAGAAAACAATCAGAAACTTGATTACAAACCTTTACAATGATTACAAACCTTTGAATGGTTGTGTAGATTATATTGGAACTGATTACATACTGCATATTATGCTAAATTGTATGGATGAATTTATGGAAAACAAGACAAAATACTGCTTAAGAAAGAATGTTAATTAGTCCCAAGCATTGATATCTGGGCTTACATACTTGCATATGTTTAGGACCTAAACCAAGTTCTGGTAGAACCAAAAGTATGTTGGCAACATCACCATGCTTTGTCCAGGAGATGTGCTTTAGCAAACAGCAGAAAAAGGAGTGAGGCCATTTCAGGCAATCTTACAGGGCCAGGGACCTTAATAACCGGGGTCCTCGCATTCAGCTCACTCTATTTCTCGTCTCTCTATAAATATAGGGGTCATGTGTGATGCAGGCAGAGGTGGGCAGAGACACAGAGCAGCTCTGGGTAGATAATTGCCAAGTGATAAAGAGGTGATTGCTTGGTGGCACCAAGGGAGACTAATGCCATCGGCAAGCCATAAAAAACCCACATGCCTGACACTAAACGAATGCCGTCGCCCAGGCAACTTCTTCTCGTGGCCGCTTCTGTTTTTTTTTCCCCCATTTTGAAGGAAGAAAAGGTTACGACCTCGGTGATGAAGACTTCGCTGGAGGCAATTTGGTCCCTTTTGCCTGCGCTTCTATGCTTCCTGTCTATTCAAGATGCTGGGTAAAGTTTTGGTTTAGTATTTTTCAGGGATGGTTCACCCAGTTCAATTGTTGTAATTATTTGTAATTTTGTAATTATTTATAATTATTATTTCACTCTCACGTCATTCCAAACCTGTATGCCGATTTTCTTTTACGCAGCACCTCAGTGTTTCCTCAATAGCTCATGTCAGAACTTCAATCTCTTAAAATCACATATGATAAAGTTTAAATTGTCAGTTTAAACACTGAAAATCTTAGTAACCATTCATTTTCATTACATGGAAAAGAGCAGCTTGGACATTCCACTAAACATCTCCTTTTACATCCTACTCAATAATAATAATAATAATAAGGTTTGGAATGGCAAATTGGTGTATAAAACGTAAAAGTAGGTCTTAAACTCTTGCCCTATAGACAAGTCTTCAGAAGTTGAATGACACTTTGATGTCAGTAAACTGTAAAAATTGTATTCAATTTAAACACGGAAAATCTTGGTCACCATTCACTTTTATTTTATGGAAAAGTGCGGCTTGGAAATTCCACTAGAGTTCTCCTTTTATATTCTACGCAACGGGTTTGAGTTTAGAACCACAAATGCATGAGTAAATAATAACAAAATGTTAATAATTGGCTAAATTGTTTATTATTATTATTATAATTATTCATGTTATTTATTTATTTATCTGTTGGAGATTTTTTACGAAGTTCACCCCAGTAGCTTGTAGTGACCACACCTGTCAAGCCTTAAAAACTACACAAAATAGCCAAAAAAACCATACACTGAGCCATAAAACTCTTGCTTTTTATTCCAAGTCTTTGGAAGTCATACGATACTTTTATGTCAGTAAAGTAAAAAAAATAAAAAATCGCATTAAACACTGAAAATCTTGGTCACCATTCACTGCAATTGGATGGAAAAGAGCAGCTTGAACATTCCGCTAAACTTGACCTTTTATATTCTAAGCAAGGAGGAGAGAAAAATATATTTTTTTGGCTGAACTATGTCTTCGAATAAGAATAACAGAGATACACACGAGATGTTTTTTTTAATAGTCTCGTTTTCCGCCGACAGCCAAAGGACCTTGTTTTTCTATTCTTTTTTTCCCTCCTTCTCTCCCCTCCACCTCCTCCAAGAACAAATTGATGTTGCTCACTTCTCCCCAACATAATTACATGCTTGGGCCTCAATTTTCTGTTTTAATTCCTAAAGAGCAGAACTGAATGCCACATCGTTATCTGAGGCAATCTGGTGGCTGCCATGAAAGGCGACATTATCCGAGCCGTTCATGGAGGGAAATTACAATATGGAAGTCTTCAACTCACTGCACTGTGCTCTGCCCAAAGCCTGTCCCTCTGGCTTTTAAAGGGCATTAGCAAACTGTCACCCGGCGAGAGCCAGCCAGCTTAACTCTGACGCCCCATCCAGTACGAAGGAAGAGGCCGCGAGATGGGCACAAAAGCATCTGATTACTGTGGCATGGCTATTAAATGGCAGAGAGAGACTAGACGGTCTTGTCCCACCCTTGCCTGAAGGTTGACAAATGCATTAAACCAGTGGACCGTGACCTATTTTTAAGTTTCAAAATTCTTGCAAACTTGCCCCAAGTATCAATTTAGCTATACGTGAAAAAGAAATGTGACAAAATACACTTCTGTTAAAGGTAGACTCTCTGAAAACGTATTAAGTAAAAACTATTAATACTTTATAAGCTGTTTGGAAAAAAAATATCAATTCATTTTGAATACCTCTGAATTAAATGTTTCTCTTGAAATGTACTTACTCAGCATATTTGTGCTGAGATTTTATTTGTATTCATTTAACTTATTTATGCTTCTTGTTTCCCCAAAACTGTGGATTTTACCTGAAGGATAATAAATGATCCTCAGCGGTTTGTTGATGGAATTATGCAAATGACAGGAGGAGTTTATAGATAGTAATGCAGGTGAGGCTTATAGATTTGTTTTGTGGGTGGACAGCATCTTTCAGGCTCAGTGACAAGGCCAATTTGAGAATATGATTGCCTTTCTACCATCCAGAGATGAAACAGCGGCGGAGAGCAAAGCCTACATGAACAATATCATCCTCTGCATTCAAATGAAGAGTGGCAGCTGGATGATTATTTTATGAATATTACTTTTGGCCTTATTTCCTCTATGGGGACTGTATTCTGTGATGTATATACATCACAAACCTCTATGTATATATATATATACATAGGGGCGGACTTAGCCACTAGGCAAAGGTAGGCGACTGCCTTGGGCCCCCAAAAGCAAAGGGCCCCCTAAAACACTTTTCATATACAAGATGTGCATTGAGCGTGGATACAGTATGTGGCACAGAGAGGCAAACAAATGTAATAATAAAAAATAACTATACATTTTTCCTGTTCAGAAGAAGAGCTGCCCTGTCATACGAAAATGTAAGCAGGTTTGTGTCAGTAAATTACTCTGTGCAGAGAAACAGTAGTAATGGGAACCTGGTGTTTCTTTTTTTTTCATTTCTACTAGACTTGAACAAGTTCTTTGAAAAACATCTATGATCTTTGAAACATGTCTACTTTTCATGCTCTTTGTTGACTATGGTTTCACTAATAATAAACATATATTGCATAAAGCATCCACATTTGTCCATGCCCATGTTGATTAGAGTATAAAAAACATGAAAAGTATTAATGTAAGGTACATTTTGAACATATAAAATGTGTGATTAAGTTGTGATTATTTGCGAGTTAACTCATGACAATCATGCGATTTAATCACGATGACATTTTTTAATCGATTGATAGAGGGCTCTAGACTGCGACCAAAACGCTTCAATTTTTTGCATTTACTGACACAAACCTGTTTACATTATTTGCTGGACAGGGCAGCTCACTTCTTCTGAACATGCAGAATGTACATTTATTATTTATTATTACATTTGTTTGCCTCTCTGTGTCCACATACTGTATTTTGGTGCAGCCAAAAAAGAAAAAATAACAGCTGATTTCATTTATATATTTGACTCTTTCTGTTGTCAGACACCGGAATGAATATGAAATAGTTACTGAAACGTGACATATTAAGACTAAGTAACAGCTCAAAAATCCTGATTTATTTATACATTTATAATCGAGCCGTCGTCTGATAAAATCAAATAGGCTACACATAAGATAAAGACAATAGCTGTGCTGTGATTTCGGCTACACTTGCATGTAAAATTAGAGAAGCAACATATCTGTATTTTAACTGAAAGCGCAGCTCCTTTCAGTTGCGCGCTGAACAGAGCAGGCGCAGAGAGAGAGGGGTGGGGGGGGGGATGGGGTGCGTGCTGGGAAAGAGAGAGACCTCACACTTTCACAGCAGTCAGTTTCAGATGCATTATATTTATTATTTTCTACAAGCAGGATACACAAGAAGCATGTTCAACTCGGACATGCAGATGGTTGTCGTGGTAATAAACACGGTAAACGGCAACCGATCGTGTGTCCGCGCTTAATGCGCATTTCATATATGAAAAGCATTTTAGGGGCCCTTGGCATTTGGGGGCCAAGGCAGTTGCCTACCTTTGCCTAATGGGTAAGTCCGCCCCTGTATGTGTATATATATATAACTTTTTCTTATTGTTTTTTATTTGCATATCCCTAAATAGCTATTTTCATTCCCAACAAATTGAATACTCTGGCAAAAGTCTATAGGTGCACAGTGACGTTATTAGAAAAGACATGTATGATAGGCCTACATGTAAACAAGCATTTATGCATGGGGTACGATCTGAATCTAAGGGTTATTTAGTCTAGCTGGATCTCAATGTAACCATGATATATTCAGCCTTGATAGCTGTCACATTGTAAAGGAAAAAAAGTTGTGCTGTCAAGGCCATGAAGAAAGCATCACCTTAAAGTTTGAAAGGGAAAAAATGAATACAATTCAAATGTTCTGCTCCAAACTTCCATGTCCCTTAAGGACTACAATAATATGTGCGTCGATCCCTCCATTAGAATGAGCCAGACCGACAGCAATTTAAATCTTTCGAGGGGGATTGTGACAGCCCTCGGACTGGGAAGATGGACGCTTTCACTAAACATAGGTTGACACATTTTTATCTGTTTCCGCTTCACTTTCTCCTCTACTCTGCGAAGCACTGCCTATTCATCATGCCCCCATGTAGCCTGTGTGCTTCTAGTAACTTTTCTCTCTCTCTTTCTCCCTCTCTGCTTTCTGTTTTTCTCTATCTCCATCCAGCAGCTGATGCAGCAGCAGGCGGCCCTCATGGCTGCCAGTCACGGAGGCTACCTGGCACCCAGCGTGGCCTTTCCCACCACCCAGATCCACCAGATGGGGGCGATCAATATCAACAACCTGCCACCCACTCCCATGACCCCGGTGTCGGGTGAGTTTCATCAGACACTGGGTGAGCAACAACGCTTCATTTCCTCTCTTACGGGATGGGGTCTGAGGTGAAGAGTTACTGTCACGTTAGTCGGACCACCAAAGTCAGTCTCAAGCTTACATATGCTTTAAAAGTTAGATTTCTTTCAGACTGAAGCTATAAATCCTTAATCAAAAACATGTTTGCACAGTCGGACTAATAGAACACAAATGTAGCTTGGCTTCACCAAGCATTGTAATGTTGATTGCACAACAATTGTCCCTGCGTTCTCTCTGAAGAGCTCTGAAAAGAGGTGAAGTGTGATGTGTATTTAATGTATTAAGTGTTCAATTGCACTCTTGTCATGTTGGGTGGACTGTAGTTTGACTACATAAAACCCCACTTTAACTTGATTGTAAGTGCGCATGTAAATGTAACTGTTTAAATGCACAAAAACTGTAGATAGTTACATACATTTCTTGAGGTTTGTGATAAAACAGAAAAAGTTAATTAACAGCGTAAATGTGAACATTCTTTGAGATTTTATTCTGAACAATAGTTGATATCACAAAAAAATATATATATTATTGTGCACGTAGATGTACTTGCAGTTCGTTTGAATAGTTTACTGCAAGTTAAAATCAATACTCATTTATTTTGGATTAACACAATTTTTGTACGACTGTTTGCATTTAATTCCAAAAAATGATCTGAAGCCTGCACAGTATTTGAGATTTTTCTCTGAACAATAGTTGATACCAAAGTGAAACACAATGGCTTTGGTATTGTAAATGAAATTTGCGGTCTATTTAAGTCATTTTCTGTGAGTTAAAAATATATTTGTTTACGTTCCACTTTTGGGTTGACAGACCGAAAGCACAAAAACTATACATCATTTTACATTTCTTCAGCTATTCTCATACCACAATAAAAACTTTTTTGAGCCGTTTTTTTTATTATTGTGTTGCCAGCTATTTCGATAGTTGACAGGAAATTTCTGCTAAACAAAGTTACCAAACCAAATGTATATAACCCCTGTATTTGATCTCTTCCATAATTAAGCTGCAAAGTGAACCAGATTGTATGCATGTAGTCAAAAATCGACCAACCTAGATGACTGTTGCATGGGCAGCCATGGAATTGTGGTTTCACATGGGAAATTTGTTTGAATATACTATGACATTCCAAAACAAGCACATTTCTTTCCTTGATTTTAAACAAATCAGCCCATATCATGTCACATTTTAAGTTACAAAAACACCCACGCTGACATTTCCTAAATGGCACGCACGCCAGATTTTTTTATTCATCTTCAGAAAGCTTTGATAATCAGGACACACGACTGCTCTGATTGTCATTCCCAACACCCCGTTATCATACAATCTAAACAAACAGGAGATCTTATTGGATAATGGCCACCTTACAGCATTTGCTTATGCAGCAGTTTTGCACTTTTCAAATCCCTTCCGAAAACATGCCACCCAGTGAATTATGCTCTGCTTTAACAAAGCTCATTCCTCTTTTGTCAACAGCACGGCTGTACCAATTTATACTATATACCAAGACACCGGACAATATAATTTGTCGTTCATGGTAAAGCGTAAAGTTTTGGAAACATATGAGTAGCTTGCAGCAAACTGGCCGGCCGATTTCGAAGCACATTATTAGTTTCTTTGCTAATTGACTGACCGTGGAATGAAAAACGTTTGCGTTCTTATGCAAAGTTAAAACACACACGTTACGAGGGGCTGGAACAGCAAGACACTCCCCCTGGCATCACATATAGATTTAATACGGTTCGATCTTTTACAAGCCGCCATCTAGTCCCATAAAAGCCTCTTCCAATTAAAGCTCCAGAGCTGTCAAGCCACACTTCTCTTCTGCGAGGCTATCCATGTGTGGCATTACATGCAAATGTACTTACTTGTTACTTCAAATTAAGTCAGTCAGACAGGACGGTTTGTCAAATGTTTTGTTAAGACACATACATAAACATGCATAAAATTATACAGTGATACTACTGCAAAGTTTAATTTTTTTATGATTTATACCAAAAAGTACTGTGGTGGTACCATGGTACAGTTATGTAAAGATGGAATCAGATGTTAATACTGTGGTAATTTGATAAACATATAATGGTATTTGTCAAGAGCCTGTATTTGTCAAGAGCCTGTCAGTGCTCTGCCAATACACCGCACACTGCATTCAATTGGTCTCTTTGGTTGTCATCCCAGAAGGAAGCCTCTTCTAAAGATGATGCACTTAGAGTAGACTAAGGACATGGATTACTGGAACCATGTCCTGTGGTCTGATGAGACCAAGATAAACTTATTTGGTTCAAATAGTGTCAAGCGTGTGTGGTGGCAACCAGGTGAGGAGTACAAAGACAAGTTTGTCTTGCCTACAGTCAAGCATGGTGGTGGGAGTGTCATGGTCTGGGGCTGCATGAATGCTGCCGGCACTGGGGAGCTACAATTCATTGAGGGAACCATGAATGCCAACATGTACTGTGACATACTGAAGCAGAGCATGATCCCCTCCCTTCACAGACTGGGCCACAGGGCAGTATTCCAACATGATAATGACCACTGCCTTGCTAAAGAAGCTGAGGGTAAAGGTGATGGACTGGCCAAGCATGTCTCCGAACCTAAACCCTATTGAGCATCTATGGGGCATCGTCAAACGGAAGGTGGAGGAGTGCAAGTTCTCTAACATCCACAAGCTCTGTGATGTCATCATGGAGGAGTGGAAGAGGACTCCAGTGGCAACCTGTGAAGCTCTGGTGAACTCCATGCCCAAGAGGGTTAAGGCAGTGCTGGACAATAACGGTGGCTAAACAAAATATTGACACTTTGGGCCTAATTTGGACATTTTCACTTAGGGGGTGTACTCACTTTTGTGGCCAGCAGTTTAGACATTAATGGCTGTGTGTTGAGTTATTTTGAGGGGACAGCAAATTTACACTATTATACAAGCTGTACACTCACTACTTTACATTGTAGCAAAGTTTCATTTCTTCAGTGTTGTCACATGAAAATATATATATATATATATATATATAAATATGTTATGTTCATATATTAAATATATACTATATATATATATATATATAGTATATATTTAATATATGAACATAACATTTTTCTTAAATGTATACATAACATAATAAATATACACAGTACACACATATAGTATGTAGTCAAAATCTATTATTTTGGATGTGATTAATCACGCTTAATCGTTTGACAGCACTACTATTTTGATACTTCAAATGCCCAAAGTGTAGTATTACCATGTCCCAAAAACATGGTAAAAATGTAGTATTACTATGGTAACTGTCACAAAATATAATAATACCATGGCAGATGTCCATGAAAACATGATAATATATTGGTAAATGTCACAAAAACATAGTCATAATATCACTAATGTTCATGAAATTATGGTAATGGTATGTGACACAAAACATAGAATTACTGTGACAAATGTGTATAAAAACAATGGTAATGCCATGGTAAATGTTATAAAAATGTAGCATTACCATAATAAATGTCATAATAATAAAACGGTATAACCATGTACATTTCCATAAAACTATAGATACACCATGGTAAATGTTTATGAAACCACAATATTACTGTGGTAAATGTCACAAGACATAGTATGACCATGCCAGAGAGCTATGAAATCATGGTAATGCTAAGCTAAATGTCACAAAAAAACATGATATTACCATGGTAAATGTCCATGAAACCTAGCAAATCTCATGTATTAACATGGTTAAATCAATAAACCATGGTATTCACCTGGTATTTTCATGGTACGAAATGGTACCATGTAATAGCGTGGCATTTTGGCAATGTACCAAGGTTAATGTAATTAATAGGGTTGTTTAGTTAATTGAAGCTAAAACCAAACAATTAAAAAAACATTTTATTTACTTGTTTTATTAAATATAACAAATATAATGTATATATATATATATATATATAATAGTATCCCAATTATACTAAAATAACATTGATAATGTAATACCATGTTGTGGGTTGTTATGTTTTTGGACGAGTATAGCTTGGTATTCTTAAGTAAGTACCTTGCTGTAAATACCATGTTAAAGGTCCATAAAACAACAGCACCTCATCTTTTTTTTTGTTGCTTTTTTTATTTCTTTCAAAAATGACCCATCTCTGTGTAAAACAACCACACTTGTATGTTTGGATTTTATACTTGATTTTATATATTTGACTGGGATCAATGTCATATTAACATGCAATGCAACTGCAGGGGTGAATTGGCCTCTCTTACACTGACTTAATTTAAAGAGACTGGCGGAGCTGCGCGGATCTCCTGTGGACGCGAGATGTGCTGAAATATGCACAACATTGAATATGCTTCTGCATGCGTGTGTGAGCTCTGCTCTACTGATTACCTTCTATTATTAAACCTATTGGAATCTGTTGCATTATTAATCCTGGGCGAGATAGAATGGCTGACGTTAATAATATTCCAAGGACTACAATAAATAAGATATTCATATGTTTTTTTTCTAGTTCATTCATTTATTCGTTTGCATCTCCGTGGCAGGCACAGCACCTCTGGTTTATTCAAAACATCTGCCTGTGCACACACACACTCTTATTGGTTGTGACTTGTGTATAAAGCATTTTGGAAGAACTGACTATAGTTATTTTGGATCGGGCTTTAAAAATGACTGAACAACGATTCTATTGTTATGCAAAGAAGCCTGCTAACTTCCCTTTATCGTGAAGTGTTTTTTAGGGAATTGTGCTGCAATCTGAAGACATCTGGCAAGACCACAATTGAACGGCAGAACAGCTGTCACATCATCTGAGGCTGCTTTCAGATCTCCATCTTTTAGTTAATGCACACGCGTGGAGTATTATTAGTGCAAAATATTCTCAGCGTTAGAAATAACATTAACTTGAAGTAACAAAGTATTAGCAGAACATCTCATTGGGCTCAAGTGGAGTTACAGATTTGCAAAATTGGATTACAAAGTAGACCGCATCTGGAAAGTATTATTAAGATATGGACTACAATGAAACATAGCAGAACATCAGTCAAAAACATTATTTAATATGACTGACATAACCTGACTATATTTGTAATCTTACAAATGTAATCCTGATATGAGTCGGATTCAGTCAAGGTTGTTTCGATTTGATTGTGATTAAAATAATAATCAATAATTCAGTTATAATGTCAACAGGCCCAGTAAGTATTACAGTATCATCACAAATAACAGTGTTAGTAATATTACTGCACTTTTTAGGTATATTGTCAAGCATTTATAATTTTTATGACATATTATTAATGCAGCATCAAGTCCTTATCAAATATTTAAATCCTTTTGAAAAAGGTACTGTAACAGTATAATCGATATTGAATCTTTTAAACAAAATGCTATTTTTTACAACTTTTGTACATTAACACTATTTAATATTAAGCAAATATGATGAATAATATAGTAATACATTCTAAATTATTTCTCTTATGATAAATGCATTTTAATTTCATATATTTTGAAGTTAAATTTTTTGTTGTTTTTGTACATTAATAAATAATAATAACAATAACAATATTTAGTTTATTTTATAGATTGATTCGATTTTGTACATTAACACTGTTTAGGTATAATAATAATAACAACAAATATGAAAAAATATTACATTTACACAAAATTCAATTCAATTCAAGTTAATTTGTATAGCCCCACAATTCAATACAATAATAATACAATTAATTGTAATATATTTTATTATTTATTTACTACTATTATTATATTATTGTTATTATTTCAATATTGCATCTTTTAAAATAATTTACATACAATTCAATAAAAAAAATTACAATTAATTTTAATATATTGTATTATTATTATTTCAATATTTAATCTTTTAAATGAATTTAATCTTAATAAAAAAACGAACCTTGACAGGTGAAGTGATGGCATCAGTAGATAAACCATGGTACTGAATGATTATATATTCATATACATGGTATTTACATGGCCCCCAAGGTATTGCAAGAATTACATGCCCCCCCCAAAAAGAACAAAAGTAAATGGTATTTACAATGAGGAAGATTTGCTGCCCCCTTAGTACAACAACATATGTGCCATTACATGTGACGTCAGCATACAGGGTAACATATAAACCTTGGCGTCGTCATCGAGAGGTAACGCGTTGACATCCTGCGGTCCACGCAGTGTTTAGGAGTGCAACAGAGGGGTTACGAGCACTCGCTGAAAACAATGGCGCGGCCGCTCTATTAACAGATGTAAAGCACTTAAGTGCGATGGTGCGTACTCACTCAGCCAGATGGCGTCCTCTATTAGAGTATGTTTCGCTACCATGATGTATGGTGATGTTTTCCCCTATTTTGTTTCTTTTTTTATAAGAGTAATGTTCAGCAGGTGCAAGCTCTTGAGCTACAAAGAGCTCCAAGTCGATGGCATGGCAGTCTAATTGTCAGCGGTGGGATTAAATGGCTTGAAACTGTGCAGCCAGGCTGATCGCGTTATTCGTCTCTGATCGGAAGTTCGTATCCTGACACGGGATTGATGGGTTTCGCAAAGCCCCTGACCTGCTTTTTTCCTGTTTAAATGGAGATGTGTCACAGGCAGAGGAGAGGCTGCTCTTTGGTTAAGCATATGTCGAATGTTTCTGTTGTGTTTAAAGCCCCGGACGAAGTTAATGAGGTGTCAGGTGCGGTATTTGCGAGCCATCCGAGAGGCGCGGAACATGATGGGGACGGTTGAGTTCACCTTGTGTGCCGTCAGGGTCATAAAACCCATTGGCTTTGTTCTCGGTCTCGCGGGGCCGCGAAATAGAGATTGCGCTCTTACGAAAGCCTGAAAGCGTTTCAAATGGAACAGCTGCACAGGTTGTGTTGCATGCTCAAAGATGCTGTTTTTCTGTTTTAGGAAGTCACTGGTTGTAAAAAGCATTGTGTTTATGCATATTTTGTTTTGTAAAGTACTCAAAATGCAGGTTTAGATGCCTAGAGCTGCCTTGACGTCTGGTTAGGATGTTAAAAAGTTTTTAAAAATGTCTTCCTTGAAGATCATTTGGAGTAATAACTTGTAAATGGTTGAACACTAAGACCCACTGTTGCATTTCTGCAGCATTCAGACTAAACAGTCTCATATTCTCACTGATTTATATTTATTTTTCTTTGTTGACATTTTTCTGTCTCCAAACTTAGATGCAAATGATTGGCTGAAAGCGGTGTCAAATACATATCTGATATATCATTGGTTAAAAACGTAAACAAGCCTCCACGTGCTGGCTATGTCATATCATAACGTTAACATGCCGAAATGTCAGACCTTATTTAATCCGGAATGGACAAAAGAGCACAAATTTATATAAAAAAGCAGTAGAGACGCTTTTCATGGACTTTGTACACTGTGTCGCTGTGAAGTGTATTTGTGTATTTATATTATTTCCAGAAGTCCCGAAAGGTTATGTATTCTGGCACTGTGCACTTTGCAAGACAGGTTCATCTCAGTGGTCAGTTTTTGAAACTGAAATAAATACAAATACTGTGAACAAACGCTTTTTTGCCTCTTCTCTTACACATAGTTCTACATCAAGATATATGGTAGATCAAATTGTCTGGCAATGAGTAGAGGAGGCTATTTCAGAATTACTGTATCATGATACATCTATACGATGGACACAATTGTATTGTAGTTGCGAGTACACCAGAGTCCTATGCAATTATTCTTGTCTCACTAAATGTGTCCACAATGTGTCCTCCTTTTTGGTGTTATGGAAATGGCCACCCTTATTTGTGGACTAGCATAAAGAATCTCATTTGCTTTACGTTATATACATAGCAAACCTCTTCATGAATTCAAGTGTGAATAAACATACTGTATTAAAATAGGGATGTAGTGGGAGTTAGTTATTGTGTATATAGTATTGCGATTGGTTTGGCTGCAGAGCTAACCGATACAGTTCCGGCGCTCCTTGTTGATTTCAGTGTATAATTTGCATAATAAATCCTTTTGGTGCATATGGTAAGCTGTTCCTCATTGTAGTCACCATCGGGTGCAAATCAGCATGATGCACCAAGGGCAGATTGCAGTAATGTAAATCCAATTACACTTCCGCCTTGAAATAACAGTATTTGCAGAATACTCAGCATCTCGTAGTGCACAACATACTAACGGGGTTGACAGATAAAATATTTCTTTAATAACAGATGGATTCATTCTGGACTTTTGGAATTGGATGCCAAAATAGACTCCAATGGAACAAATTGCTATGATATGGACCACACCGAACCACAAAGGGAAGGATGATACAGTGCATACTTAGATCTACACTAAGAACCACCTATTTTGATCTGTGAATTGCATGTCATACGCCAGTACGGGGACGACTGCAAAATGTTTACACTCTAACATAGTAAACTGACATGTTGCTTGATTTTCACAACACAGTTTTTAAGATTATGAACACTAGTTCTTAAACCTAGACATTATGTACATTTTCAGAAGTGACCTGCTCTGTCATGTCTGTCAGCTCGCTGTCTGTGTCCTCTCTGCTCTGTGATGTTTTTGACTCCGTAAGAAGATGAACATGTTGTCGCAAGAGCACAACAGCATGAGAGGCTGGAAATGGATGAGATGAAGCGCGATGCGGAAGAGCAGACATCCTTGAGTTCGATGCTAAAATAAATGCTTCTTTCAGTACGATTAAACAAATAAAATAAAATAGTAGCATATTAATTATTGGGGGGGGGGGGGCAATCAGATGTCAGGGGCCACCCTGGACACCCATCTGGCTCCGCCACTGGTAATATGAATGTGCATCAGGCACGGTTCTTGGCGGCTATGGAAGGGTGAGCTGGCAGATATCCTGGGTGGGCATTTTTTTTGTCATCATATCATCACATAGTCTAGAAGATTTGTATACTGTAGATATTAGTGTATTAACTATATTATATGTACACTGAAAAAAGCGTTCATGGACAGCCTAGATTAGAATATCATGCACTTTCACAGCAAAATAAACTTTTTTCTTTATAGAAAAAAAGCCCTCTTCTGTTCTGTTTTTCTGGATCATTGTTTCTACGCTGGTGATTCTTTTCAACTGGTATTGTATTTATACCAAACAATGCCGTAATCATGTCTAGAACATTAGGAGGACCAGTCGTTTTGGGGAAAATAAAGACCAGACCACTATGGTAATGGTATTCATTTAAAGAAACTAAATAATTCAAGGATTTAAATGGATTTAGGGGAATAAATTAAAAGGAAAAAACATTTTTACTTTAAGATTTTTTTTTAAAGTAATCAATCTGAACTACAAATAATATTTTTTTATTGTAAAATATGCATCCATTCAATTTCAGTTGTATAGTTGAAAACGTAAAACAGAAAAATGCTATTTGTCATCATAATCAATTATGAATTACATGAATCACCGAAATGACAGACCTACTTTCCATTCAAAACTGTGGAATTTGACAAAAAAAGTCAAATAGGATATTGCAGGATATTGCATCACTGGATATTGTTGGTTGTTTACCGTCTGTGGTTCTCACATTTTTAATACCAAGTACCACCTCAGAAAACATGTGGCTCTCCAAGTACCACCATAATGACCAACATTAAAACACAGTAGCGTAGTAGGCCTAACTATTCAGCCACAGCTCTGCACAGTCCAAAAACGAGGCAGTTTTATTCCTAATAACCAAATGTATTGTTGTCGGCCACTTTAACATAGTAAATACACAGTTTGAACATTAACACTGCACAGTGCTTACAAACAGGTAAATAAACGTATTCAATAAAAAAGTGTTGTACCTAAAAGTTAAATAAAAACTGTAAAAAAAACTTTACTCAAATAAAGATTCAATTAAAATGTATTGATTTAACATGTTTTTATTTTATTTAGCGATTCCTTTGTGTACTACTAGAGAGAGTCTGAGTACCACTATAGTGCTGCTCGTACCACACTTTGAGAACCACTGGTACGTCATATAAGGGGAACGCTACGTCGAGCAGAATGTTGCTATAGTAACGAACGCAACTTTCATCGCACAGGCTCTTTACTTTGAATTTTCATTCTTACATTCAGCATAAACAGCAAGCCAAAAGTGGTAAACTTTCAACGAACTGTATAGCCTACATGCATTTAAGATGTTTATATTGTGTTCTTGCCCCAACCATCTATGCAACGAATGAATGCACGTTATGAGCGGGTTTTTAGAACATTAAAACTGATCAGTTTTGATTGTAGCTCCATTGGTTTCAATGGATCTACGATGTACTTAAGCTTACAATGCTTTTGGGAAATGCAGACCAGGTAATTTCAGTGGTAGGCTATGATACATATTCATGTAGCCTATAAAACTCCCCGTAACTCACAAATTTCCTGTGATAGCGCGCAAATATTTCTGCCTGTTTTCACTCATTGTCAGCCTCAGCTTTTCTGCAACAGACTGAAGCTCCATGTGAAATCCTTGATTTCAGCCAATCAATTCAGTCAATGCTGCAATTATCTGGTGTTGTTTTATTGTTGTTGGGGCAGTCTCCAGCTATATTTTAAACATCATGCACACTGATGTGCATGATGTTACTGTTTTTGCAAATGCGCGTTTTTGTAGTTTACGCAAAGATAAACGAATGGTATCATTTTCAAAAACTTGCACTTTGAAACCAGTTTTCAAAGTTTGCATGTTCAAGCATGTAAATGAATGGCCAAAATTCACAAAAAAGTGTTTAGCGTAAAGTAGAATGTGGTGCCGTGTAAATGCCCCTAAAATATATTGGAATATTACGAGAAACGTTCTATTTATAATTTGAATTGTAGATTTTGGAAAAATATTTTAATTCAAAACGGGTAAATCGAACTCAAATTGTAATTGTTAGCTTAGCCACATGCTAACATCAAACTTTAGAAACCAAGTGATAACAGTCGTGCCTAAAAAAACGCTACTGGTTCAAAAAAAAAACAAGGTAAAAGATATTGGAATATCAAAGGTTTGGAGTAGGCTAAATTAGGAAATATCCAAAAGGAAACATTCAATTTATCATTTTTTTAAATTAGTTAAAGATTAATTTTATTCAGTACCAAAAGTAACAGTAAAAATAGCTTAATTCAAATTGTTATCATTAGCAACATGCTAGTGAAATCTGTGATACATTTATACAGAATGCGAAACAAAGGGCTGTGAAATGAAAAATGTCTAGAGGCGTGTTTTTTATTTTATTTTTGAAAAGAACTTTAACTTGAGAGTCGTGTTTTTAGAATGGCGTCTCGTGTGCAAAACACATCCATCTCTAACGCATGTTTACTATACATAGAGAACGACGGAAAAGCAGTGTGGTGGAATGCAAAAACGTGTTCTAGTGTGAACTACCCTTCTTTTTCCCAGCTACACTGTGTAACGTTACCCTGAGTCACATAATTTGTCTTGTCTTACTACTTGTCTTATTCCTCAACCAGAACATGATCTGAGTTTGCGAGGCTAGTCAGTCTGTTTCCTAACCTTCCTGCAGGCTGGATCTTCCCGTCAGTGTTCAGCTTTTCCAAACTGTCACATCACAATGATAGATTCTCAACATTATAACAGTACGCAGCTGCCGCTCGGCCCCGCACGTGTGGTCTGTTTGGCTGAGGCAGCCTGTCGGACATCCCCGAACGCGCCCGGTCTCCTGGGCTCCGGGAAGAATGGGGCAGAGGCGTCAACTAATTAATCAATGTGCTGTGTGGGAACCAAACAATCGCGAAAAAGCTTAGGAACAGGAAATAGCACAAACGAGAGTAAAAAGCTCTCCTCGGCCCACTGGAATTCCCCCAGCTTACAGCATTGGGAGGCTAGAGTACAGTTTTGGGAACCTTTACGTTTGATACGAGCCTGGTTCACACTCTGTCATGCTGTAAAAGTGAAGCTGGCTGGGTGGACGATCAGCCTGTTTGAATGCATCGGCTCGGTCATATTTCTATAAAGACTTTTCTATAGGGTATTTTGCCACATTGTAATTGAGGCATCTTGGGGGTTTTCATGACGACCGTCCTCTATGTCCAGCATTGTTCGCAGGCACAGATGGAAATGGTATCATATGGGCACTGTTTTCTAGTTTGTACCGATGCACAGCCACAGCTCTGAAATGCTCAAGGCTTGGGATCAAACACAGGCTTGTGCTAGGAAGGGCCTATTAAACGATTCATTTGCAGATGGTCGCAATATATACATATATATATATATATATATATATACATATATATATATATATATATAATTTGGTTACAACAAAACACACAACAAATATATACTTTTTTGTGTGTGTGTGTGTTTTGTTGTAACCAAATTTGTTTAGTCATATAGACGATATAGAATTACTGACTGATCAGCAGTTCATCTACATTTATCTCTGTGCCGTGCTATTTCTAATAGGTTAATAGAGCATCATATAATGTCAGGATTGTTAATTACTTTTTAAGAGTTATTATATTAATAATAAAATGTTATCAATTTTAGTATATAATTAGTGCTGTATTTTATCTTTAATATATCAATTATTATTATTATTATTATAAATATTAATGTATGTATTGTAATGTATTATTAAATAATGAAACTACACTTAATTAATAAATAATAAAATATAGTACATCAGTTATATTAATAATAGTAGTATGGTTAATTAAATATGAAACTAAAAATAAAGATGAATAAGGAATAATAATGATGAAAGAATAAAGGTGTGTATATATATATATATATATATATATATATATATACTGCTTCTCAAAAGTTTGGGATCAGTAAGACTTTTTATGTTTTTAAAATAATAATTCTTTGCTCATCAAAGCTGTATATATTTGATAAAAAAAAATGTTATTTTGTGAAATCTTATTGCAATTTAAAATAAGTTTTATATTTTAATATACTTTAAAATATTATGTATTTCTGTGATTCATAGCTAAATTTTCAGCATCATTATTTCAGTCTTCTGTGTCACGTGATCCTTCAGAAATCATTCTAATATGCTGATTTATAATCAATGTTGGAAACTGTTGTGCTGCTTCATTTTTATTTTTGGGACCTGGGATATTTGTTTAGGATTCTCTGATTAATACAAAGTTAAAAAGAATAGCATTTATTAAAAAAATGACATTTTGAGTTACAATATACAATGCTATTCAAAAGTTTGGGGTCAGTACATTTTTTCTTTCTTGCTTTCTTTATATGTTTTTTTTTTAAAGAAATGAATACTTTTATTCAGGAGGGACGTGTTAAATGAATGAAAAGTCATAGTAAACACTTGTATAGTTAGGTAAGATTTATATTTTGAACAAATGCTTCTCTTTTTTTTACTTTGTATTCCTCAAAGAATCAAAGAATAAAGTATCACGTTTCAAAAAACAATATCAAGCAGCACAACAGTTTCAACACTCATAATAAATCATCATATTAGAATTTCTGAAGGATCATGTGACACCGGAGTAATGATGCTGAAAATTCAGTGCTGCTTCACAGAAATAAATTATTCCTGTGTTCCTGTGGCTCAGTGGTAGAGCATTGCATTTGCAGCGCAAAGGTTGTGGGTTCAATTCCCAGGGAACACACATAGTAAAACAATGAATAGCCTGAATGCACTATAAGTTGCTTTGGATAAAAACTAAATACGTAAATGTAAATTATATTTTAAAGTATATTAAAATAGGAAACCAATATTAGAAATTGCAATAAGATTTCACAATAGTCTTCATATATATATGTGTGTGTGTGTGTGTGTGTGTGTGTGTGTGTGTGTGTGTGTGTGTGTGTGTGTGTGTTGATAGAACCAGAAGGGCGTAAGTGACTTTTCACAAACTTACAGGAGAGCCAAAACTAACATTTTACCATAGTTTGATCTGACTTTGTGTACTGATTTCAATTGTTTATAATACAGGTTTGTAAGCTCGTGGATGACAGTACTTTTGACAGTAGAAAGAGCTCATTAAGAGCTTTCATTTGATGTATATATCTCGATTTCACCAAAAATGTCACTTACGCTCTTCTGGTTCTCACCCCTCGATATATGTGTGTGTGTATATATAGACAGATAGATAGATATGTTTGTATGTATTTTTTTTTTATTCTATTGATGTGGGATGAGTTGTTGATAATGTTCAGTTGTCAATCATTCTCTTTTAGCTAGTTATCAATAGCATTCTCTGTAGATGTATACATATACATTTTCTATGCTTTAATATGTAATTGCAGACTTTTTGCACACTTTGTTTGGAAACTGTACCAATGTACAATGTGCTGTCTGTGTTTGTTTTCCTGGCTCAGCAGGCCTCAGCTCACCGCCTTCCAACATCACCACATCTGCTGTCCCCGGCATTGTCACTCCTATCGTCAATGGCTTTACCAGCATCCCTCACCAGCCCAACGGACACCCTGCGGTCGAGGCCATGTACACCAACGGACTGCCCCCTTACTCCACCCAAAGCCCCACAGCTGCGGACACCCTACAACAGGCCTTCACCGGGGTGCAGCAATATACAGGTTTACTACCTTAATGAGCCTTCTCTCTCTCTCTCTCTCTCTCTCTCTCTCTTTATATATATATATATATATATATATATATATATGGGTGTGTGTGTTATGGAGGCCAGCGAGTAGATGCTGCAAGTACACCTCACTCCCCTGATCTCAAGAGGCACACTAGTGACTGACTCGTTACATATATATATATATGACCACATGAAACTACTCTATTTTTGTGCAGCTTACCTAAAATGGATGGTAGTTTTTGACCAACCATGTGTCAGTTTGTCTTTTTCTTTCTTTCTTTCTTTCTTTCTTTCTTTCTTTCTTTCTTTCTTTCTTTCTTTCTTTCTTTCTTTCTTTCTTTCTTTCTTTCTTTCTTTCTTTCTTTCTTTCTTTCTTTCTTTCTTTCGAGTAGCCTTGTTCAATGCTGTATCACATAAATCCAGGCTGTTCTCACACAAATTTCTCTTTGCACGTACAGCCATCTACCCAGCGACCACACTGACCCCTATTGGCCAAAGCTTGCCACAGCCACCACAAGTCATTCAACAGCATCAGCAGAGAGAAGGTGAGGGTGAGAGATTTTTCATTTGTTTTGGCATAAGAATCAATACTACATGCATGATGATGAGTGAATAGTTCATTATACTGAAATAATTGCAAATTGCATCTTCCTTGAAAGCAGTTCACGCAAAAAAAAAGAACATTTGCTGAAATTTACTCACACTTAGCCCATCCAAGATGTAGATGATCTTGTTTATTAATCGGAACAGATTTGGAGAAATTCATCATTCCATCACTTTCTCACCAGTGGATCCTCTGCAGTGAATGGGTGCCGTCAGAATGAGAGTCCAAACAGCTCTATCACATAACTCCAGATGTTACTTGATGAACTGGAGTCGCATCGATTATTGTGATGTTTTTATCAGCTGACTGTATTCTGACGGCACCCATTCACTGCAGACAATCCTGTTCTGATTAAGAAACAAATGAATCTACATCTTGGATTGCCTGAGAGTGAGTTCCATTTTGGGGTGAACTATTCCTTGAATGCTTTTTTAATTGCTAGAATATGCATGATAAATAAACTAAAATATTTAGTATTTAAAAAAGGTTAATGTTTTATCATAATGATAAAAGCATAAACATTTAACAAAATTGCTTGCATGGTATTCTGAAACAAAAGGGCACAACGACTTGAAATTAACTATAGAGTTTAAATACAACTAAATACTAAAATATTTCTGTTGTCTCTGTGACTTATTTTGAATGGAGACTCCACAGTGAGTGACAATGTTTTTGTGTTGCAGGACCAGAGGGCTGCAACCTCTTTATCTACCATCTACCGCAGGAATTTGGCGACAACGAACTCATGCAGATGTTCCTCCCATTTGGTACGGTCATCTCCTCCAAGGTCTTCATGGACAGAGCCACCAACCAGAGCAAATGTTTTGGTGAGACAAATCAACATGCATATTCATTTCTATGTTCGATATCTAAATATCAGGTGATTAATCTGCCTAGCCTGATTCAAGCATCAACGTTAAACTTGAAATATCAGTAAAAAGTCACAAAATTGACCAAAAAACTACAAATATTTGATTACAGCATCCTAAATGTGAATAACTCCAGAACAGGTGTTCTTTAAGTGAGTTAAGTAATGTTTCCACATATAGCCCATCCCAAAACAACCAATAATCGGTCTCTGTCCATCTCACAGTGTAAACTCCATTCTGTATTCTGTGTCAAGCCACAAACCGGAGCGCTACATTTTAAAAACCCCTGAGCCAGAAAAAAAGTCCTAAGTGAAGCAAAAAGGCCCATTATGGATCAACATCTGTTCCCGCTCCAGGGGGAGACATTTCCCAAGCCACAATTAATAGCAGCTCCCGTCTCCTGGGGGAGGTTAATAAGATATACATTTGTGAAGTAGGACCTATTTGCTGTATTGACTTATACACTATGCATTTACTGCATAATGTCAAGACTGGGTAACAGGCGCTCAGTAGAGTAATTAATCTGCGGTGGGGGCCGCGGCCCGAGATGGACCGATGGGATTTGGCTGAGAGCACTGACATACACAGATTCCCTATTAAGCAGCCTTGTGGCTTTATCACCCACATCAACTCTATGTGGACCTTCTCGTCTTGTAGATACAAGCCTCGAAATGGGGGTAAGTTTCAGGCGAGGTTAGGCGCCCAGGCCACTCTGTTCCCAGGTGGCTGATGGCTGACGAAAACGCCAGCTGTTTTTCATGGTTCACTGCCGTTTCTTGATGATGCTCGTAATGCCAGAGAAAGTGCATCCTCACTTCATTTTGGCTTTTTGGTCGCTGGTTTGTAAAAGCCTATGGGTTTGAACAGAATGCTGGGGATGTCACGGACGAATGTGGTTTGCATGCTGTGGGTGGCCCTGTTTCAGAGTCCTGTGGGGCGATTTGTCCTTGTTCTATACCACCAGTGGCTTATATATGCTCAAAAGTAGCCCACACAGATGCATATATGGTGATTTTCCAGAGTTCCAAGTTGAAATAACAACTTTTTGACTTGTTGGAAACTTTATAGTTTTAATAAGATGCGACTTGGTTCACGTCTGTTCTCGTGATCTCTTGCAGGCTTCGTTAGCTTCGACAACCCAGCAAGTGCACAGGCTGCTATCCAGGCCATGAACGGCTTTCAGATCGGCATGAAGAGGTTGAAAGTGCAGTTAAAACGGCCGAAGGATGCGAGCCGCCCATACTGACAGGGCCCAACCCACACAAGGCTCTCAGCAACAGCACAGGTAGCCCTTTTGGACACCAGACATGATTTTTAACAGGAATACATTCTTGATATTATTTAGAATTTTGTTTTCTTTACAGGATTTGAAGAGTGAAATCTCAAAAGGAATTTAACTTTTTATTTCAAAACAAAAAAGAACAACATGAATGGATTTTTTTGAAGGCATATCAGCATTTATTTTATGAAGATGTTCGGTATAGAGGAGGCGGTATTGCAGGTGAACCGGAACCCGTGGACAAACCACACTCGGCACAGCACACGAAAGACAAGTGGAAGATCTCTCTAAAGACAGAGAACTCAACATGTCCTGTCTCTCGCTGAGCTTCGCACTGTCAGTCAAGCAACAAACAAAAAGAAAAAAACGAGCGATAACAACTTGATTTCTATATACATATTATACACACATATGCTATTTAAAGGAAGAGGCGCTTATGGCTTTTATTACACTGGACAAATGAGGGTTAGACTTGAAGATCAAGGGAAAATGCGGTGGAAAAAAAGAAGCTCTTCTTGTCCCACTAGTGGACTTTCTTTCTCTTTTCCTCTTATCTTTTCTTCTGTCACCGTATTTCAGAAAACGCTGGACATTCTGTGCTCACAGAGGTTTCCATGCCCTCAGTGAAACTGATTAATCTTTCACCCCAAAGGGACCAAAGGATAAAACATTTTTATTCCTCAACAGAAATATATGGTATTAATAATAATACTATTACGACAAACTACTACTAACAACATAAGTTTAAAGAAGAAGAAAAAAAGCATAATTGTTCGCTTCAGGTCGGAAGAGGAAAGGGATTTTAATTTACTTTCCTTTTCCTTACATTTATAGCTACTGGGTTTCAGAATATTTAAACAAAATAGAAAAAAATGAAGAAAAAAAAGTATTTTAAAAGCTATACTATTTTAGTGGAGTAGAATATGTGGATTGGAGATTGTTAGGAGCATGTTCAGCCATTTTCATCCATGAAGAAAAAAACAAAAACAAAGGGGGGAACAGTCCATCATCCATCCATGTCAGAAATAGGCCCATATTCCAGAGAACAAATGCTGAGTATAACTATATATGCATGTGCGAAGTGTTGCTGGTTTAGCAAAACCTTGGGTAGATATTCAGTACACACAAACAAACATATTTATCTGATGAAAGCTTTACTTATTGAGCAGAATAAGTCCTGTGGCTTCAACGCAAACTATCTGCAATGTAAACAGCTGTACCATTGCACTGGTAAATAATACAAAAAAATACAGTTAATGCTTGACAGGGATGGGAAATTTTAGTTTTTTTTGTTCACCACTTCAGTGATTTTTCAAGTGAAGTGGCTCTAGCTTGATTTCATCAGGTCTAAAACTGTGCTTCGTGAAGTAACATCAACTTTACTATTACGAGGGACCTGTAGACCTTTCAAATCATCCCTTTTGTGCATCTTTCAAGAACATACTCATCAAACAGTTGGTGCCAAATGCTGACTATCAACTGATAAAGCACATTAATAAGTAAACCAAGCAGATACAAAGATACCAAGCCTTAAACCCTTACACAGCCCACAAAATGAGGTTCGTAACAGACCTACTGAAGGGACAAACTTGTTATTGCTTACAACTTCTGAAGCACATCAGAATTTTACAGGGACCATCTTGCAGCATCAAAATAATAATCAAATTAAGCCTCAGAAACCTGCACAATCAATTCCACATTGACATTTACAGAGTTCATTTCGCCATTAAATGAGTATAAGATATAGAGAACGCTGCGAGACGACTCGTTGGATCTGCGAATAACCCATATTTCTAAGAATACGCTTCTCAAGGCTGGTATGGATTAGCTTGACGTTAACTGTCAGCAAAGGTCTAATGAGCAGCCTGTAAAGAGCTCACGGACCGCTTGCAAATAGCAGCCATGGGGGTTACAGTTGGAGCAAACTGATCCATCAAAAAAAAAGCCACCGAATCTGACATTATGGTGTACTTAACCACAGCTGTTGCTTTGTTCTTAGAGTCACAAATATACACAACTTTAAAGCACTTGACAAGAATCTTAAAGACCCCGTGAAATCAAAATCGTGTTAGCTCTGAGGCTAATGCTAGCTGACAAAACTAACACACAAAATAAAACATGTACAGTTTTCTGGTAAAGCGGACCTAAATATAAATTGTTTAATTGTCGTCCAATCAAAATCTCTAGATTAAAGTCTGAATTAGTGGATATTTGTTAGGTTTGATTCCAATTCTAGAGTAATAAGTAACTAAATTATGTTTTGCCAACAATATACATTTAATTTAAGGTCTCTCATTTTTCACTTGGAAAATGGACCAAAAATGCTGATTTATCATGCACTACCAATTTTTGTCCAATCAGATGCTACACTAATACTACTGTACCTGCAAGTAACAGCATCAAGATGTTTAGTTTAGTCCTTTTTTTACTTGTTTTCCAGTAAAAAAATATAATACATTTTTTAAAATGTATATAGATTAAGACCTGCTTTCATAAAATGTATCTTCTATATGTGTATTTTTTCTCATCAAATATTTATTTTTAGATATTTTAAAAGGAACATTAGATGTAGTACTTTCTAAGAGTAGAGTTTTTGCAGTATAATAAGTAGCACATTATGGCTGTAATGTAAACTAAAGGCTATTGGCTATTAAAAAATATATATACAGGTATATATATATATATAACAATGTGCAGTAATCGGTAAAACTGTTTGCACTACAAACCAGTGTGATCATAATTAAGATAATACATTAAAATAATATTGCAAGACACATTTTCAATATCAAGCAGCAAAAATAACTGTTTTGTACAGCTAAAGATAGCTGGACAAGCTAGACCCATATCATTTACAAATGGCCGCATCTATTTTTATGGCAAGAAAAACGTGGATCCTCATCAAATGATTTCACAGGGTCTTTAATTATTAAATGGACAGTATTCTTGAAACGAGTTGTTTTCCTATGCATTTAACGTTCTTGTTTTTATTTTTACGTTCTATCCACGCTGCCGTTATGCTACTCTCACCGTTTGCCAACTTGCCAATTCCACACTGCCTTCATGGATATGCCAAAACTATAGATAATACAGTGACACAGAAGTACATGAAGTTCAGGTCCTCCCAGAATTCACAAATAAACAGAAATAGATGCAAAAAATAGAGCTCTAGAATTTAGGTAGGACAGAAAAGAACATGTTTTGACCTCATTTGATTTCCACTGTGGATATTTGACCTGTTTGTCTTACCTAAAAATATATCTGAATGTTAAATGTTTAATCTCGCAGACGTCAGAAATAAGTTTTGACGGAAAACATTAACGTCGCCCGAAAATCACAGCCATTTTTTAGCCTCAGGTCGCGCCGAAAGGGATCGCATTCGATTCACAGATTATAATGGCCTTTTTCTGCTGAAATCTCTCCATTTCATCTTCCCTCTCCTGTCCTGTGGTGGCATATCAGAACGTGGTGATATACAGACACACAGCCCTCGGGCATCGACGCTCTAATAACCTCATGTTGCAAGGGCCTTCCTCACAGAATCTCTCCATGCCAGATGTGAATTATTAAAATCAAATTAAATTTGGCCTGCATGTAAAAGCAAGTGTAATACAAATTAAAAATGGCAACTAAATTTAATAAGTTTGAGGGATGATATCATTAAAAAATATATATATATATATATATATTGGAAAGGCATATAAAATGAAACTTGATGTGTTGAAAGGTGAACCGACGCGCTAATATAAATTGCGGTTGCGCCAGAAATGAGGGGATGGGGGTGGGGGTGTTTGCACTACAGGTATTTCTGAAGAAACCAGACCACCAGCATTTCATACTTGCTTTCTTCTCATTCAAACCACGTTCACGTTTCGTTCCTCAGATCTTCATGCCGAACTTTGATCTATGAGCATGCTCAAGGGGGGAAAGGGTGGGAAAGCTTCAGGGGTTAAAGTGTTATAAAGGTACTACTCATATTAACAATATGATTCTTTAACTATGGTTTGTATGCTAAGGAAAGTAGATTATTATAGATATGAAATCTGTATATTAGGGAACAGCAGCACATTTGTCAGATTCTATGGGGAAAGTAGTAGGTGGGTGGGTGGGCTTTCGGGGTGGGGCGGGTTTTTTGCTTTATAAAGATCATGTTAAAGTTCTGGTTTTCTCAGCACAAAGCGTAAGGAAATATATATCAAGAGTATTGATTTTGCTGTTTTAAATGTACAGTGGGAGAGCCAGGCACTCCCTGTGCTTTTCTTAAAGCCTGGATGAGACAATGCTGTTTACAGTGGATTTTCTTGTTAATGTTTGTTGTTTTCTTTTGATATTTTCCGAGAAAAGAGGACAAGAGGTGCACCAACAATCTCTGCGATGTGATTGATGCGGCATGAGAAATGGACAATTTTTCTGTTTATTTATTTTCCTTTTCTTTCTTTTTTGAGACAGAGATGTCCAAGAGAAATGCCTGAGAAACAAAACATCCTGTTGACATTTCTCAAATATTTGCTGCTTACATTGTTTTATGGTTACGCCTACTCATCTAATGATTTGCTGATTAATTTATGAACATGTTTGTTTATTTATTTATTTAATTACTTATTTATTCCTGACAACAATCTGTTTATGAATCGCCTATTTATTGGTTATGTTTAGAAAAATGTATGCATCGAAAAGAAATGCTTAATGGGCTTCTCTCTTTCTCTCTTTTTTTCAATTTTACAATAAAAATTTAAATTTAAAGATGACGTCTGTTTGTTGTTGGTTCATATCTAACTCTATTGAGCCTAAAACATGCAGTGCTGTGTAAAGGTAAGTACAAAGTCCTCCTTGTTTAACATGATAACGGAACTTTATTTGTTAATTGTTGATAGATCGTAATCAGGTTAGACGCCATACTGAATTTGAACCTGGTTGAACATGAGGCTGTAAGGGATAGACTTACAGTCTTTACTAAGGTCTTAAATCGCTTAATTTTCACAACTTACAACTTTCAAAACTGTTTTATGGAGTTGTTGTCTACTTTGTAATTATCTGAGCAGTCCTCTTTCTCTTATATGTAGCATTGGATTCATCTAATCAATCATATAGACGTGGAAAGTCCTCATTCTCAGTGGTTCTCTCTCATGTGGTGCTGGTAAGATTCATTCTAGTGAATCAAGTTCACCCTAAACAGCCCTCTCTCTTACTTATGTCTAGGACTGCAAAGACTGCATTTTCACGAATTGGTTCATCCAGAATGGTTCTTCCTGTTCATGTGTTGAGAGGGAAAGTATATCTTCTTTTAGTTAATCAGATTAATCAGATGTTCATTTTCGTAAATTGGTTCATCCAGAATGGTTCTTTCATATGTTGGAAAGTGAATCTTCTTCTAGTGAGTTGGTTCAATCAGACGTTCATTTTTGTTTATTAGTTCATTCAGAATGGTTATTTCTATTCACATATGTGACCCTGGACCACAAAGCCAGTCATAGTGTCAATTTTTCTAAATTGAGATGTATACATCACATGCAAGGCGAATAAATAAGCTTTCCATTGATGTATGGATTGTTAGGAGAAGACAATATTTGGCTGAGATACAACTATTTCAAAATCTGGAATCTGAGGGTGCAAAAATATCAAAATATTGAGAAAATTGCCTTTAAAGTTGTTCAAATTAAGTCCTTAGCAATGCATATTCCTAATAACAAAATAAGTTTTGATATATTTACGGTATGCAATTTACAAAATATCTTCAAAGAACATGATCTTTACTTAATGTCCTAATGATTTTTAGCATAAAAGAAAAATCTATAATTTTGACATATACCCCAGTGACTAAAGACTGGTTTTGTGGTCCAAGGTCACATTTAGAGTTGGAAAGTTAAGTCAATCAGATCGTTTTTGTCAACAGTCATTCCATAGATTTTTTGACTTTTTATGCACCTTATTTTGCAACATGGAAATTATCTATTTTCTTTGAACATGCAAGACTCTTTGAAAAATCAAACTCCAGTAAATAGTCAAACTATTTTCCCTACTAACCTGTGTTTACGATTATGTGAATTAAAATAATAAGACAAGAAATCCCAGTTTACAATATCCAGCGACATAACGGATAACTGTTTTTGTCCTACATGTAAAATATGACACTGGAAGCATTGCACATTCAATTTAAGTGTAATATTTAGGTAATTACTTTAAATCAATTGCAGCTTACATTTTACAAAACAAAATAAAAAATTTAAGTAAAGAAGTAAATAGTCCATACTGTGAAGCCATAGACATATGAAATAGTGAATATACAGTTTGTCTGGCACCTGAAATATGGGAAGAGAATAAATGAAGATGTAGTTGAAACATTACAGTAATGAACTGAGGGAGAGAGTGAGAGAGAAAAGAAAGGGGAGAGCCTAAAAAAGTGGAGGCAGTGGCTCATGAAATAAATTGGCCCAATTACAATAAAGTGTGGCTCTTGGTCAGTGTGCGGGCAGAGCAGTTCATCTTTATTACAATCTGTTAATGAAAATCAATCCTCCTCCTGATAGACTCTTATCTCCATGGCCTCTGAGCGCTTCACACGCGGGAAGATAATAAATTAGGGTAATATTGTCTTTGATTAGGGAGTGAATTGCAAGTTATCATAACTTTCCAAGATTTATTATACAGATGCCTAATTTTGTAGCTTGCTTTTTCCCGGCTTGGAGGTGTTGAGGAGCCATTTTTTAAAAGTTCTGTAGCGCAGACTTATTAACAAATATACAACACGGAACCTATATGTAGCACATTACGTATGCAAGAGGCAGGCTTATAGATCTGAGAGTGACCAAATGACCTGTATGAATGTAAAATTTTGTCTACAAGGTAAAATAGTGAAGAAGTTCCTAAAAGCAATGAAAGATATATAAGTAATAAATCAATATATAACTGCATTTGCGGCCAATGTCACTTAGGTAATAGATGTTTCCAAATGAAGCTGCCATTTCACCAAGAAAGAAAATTATCCTTAAATGATGTCAATCGTCAAAGAAATGTTTCATAGACAAAAACATGCAAAGTAAAAAGAAATCTTTAAAAATAACATTCAATCACGAATTGTGGAAAATAACAATAGGAACGTGTTTTAATAAAGTTAATACGGTCGATTTTAATTTAGTTTGACTTGAAAGTTACTGTAAATTATTTAAATGGTTTCCCTAACAAGACATGAATGAAGCCAAACCCAAGCCAAGATCCGGCTACACATTTTCTGATTGGCTGACCTAAGTCAAATGCTTATTTGCTCTTTTCAAAGCATTTTATTTCTCAGACACCTTTTTCAGTAATATCTGTCATGAAGTTGCAGCATTGTATGCGATGTATATGCCAATAAAAATCCCTTACAGCTTTAATGTATCCGGTAAAACCAGTACTGGTTAAAAAAATGTACAACCTGAATGCAATTGTAAGTCGCTTTGGGTAAAAGCGTCTGCTAAATGCATAAATGTAAATGCTTGCGGTTATGGTTTCCAATTGATTAATTAAAAAGGCATCTGTTTAAAGAGAGCCATTCATCTATCCATTTATCAATCAACATGCGGTCATGTCCTGTGCTGTCTTTTTATCTGGCCAAATATCCTGTTAATGTCAAATTAATTGTTCCAGTGAGAATATTAATCACTCTGGAGGCTTATTTTATTTAATTAGACTAATAATTGTCCTTGTTTACTACATCAAAGTGAACAAAGAACAAAGAGGATTGTCCTTTTTTATATACATTATACCATATCTAGAACAGAGTAGGCCTACGAAGAGCACAGTAAATTATTGAACACGGGAAGACATGAATGAGAAAACGAATAAAATGTGATATAAAACAATAAAACTAGGTGCTGTACTGGAATAACAGAAGCAAAGAGCTGCCAGCAGGTTAACTGCAGGCCTGCACTATATGTACAAGATGATTTCTGACAGCTCTTAGTATGAAGAACTTGACTCTTTTCTTCTCCTCACAGTTAAAACTTGAGAGTGATGGAGTGCCGAGAGCTGCAAAGTACAAGAGAAGGGCAGCATTGGAAAATGCTTAGTTTAGCATGATGAATGTGGTTAAACTGACGATATTTTAATCTCTGTCATGCGTGACCCCTGTCATTTCATACCAGTTTCCACCCGAGGCCTGAGGGGTCCTTAATATCCCGGAAACCGGAATATGAGCAATGGGCGCAGAAACGCCATCGCTGGAAAAAGTGCTGTCAACTGCTTTAATGGCTAACCGGTCAGTCCTTGATTTTGTGTTGTAAACTGTAAAAAAATATATATATATATATCTGTATATCAACTGAAAATGACCATGAACGTCATATTAAAGCACACAATTAAAGAAATAGGCCCAAAGAAGCCTTGGTTTACAGTGAATTTGTGTTGATTGGCCGTGGTCCAGATATTCCTGTACGTGTGTGTGCGTTTGAAAATGTGTGCAGCTGCAGTCAGACAGAGAGAGAGGTGAGTAGAGATGCGCAAAGTGTTGCCAACTTAGCGACTTTGTAGCTAGATTTAGCGGCTTTTCAGACCCCCGTAGCGACTGTTTTTTTTCCAAAAAAGGGACTAGTGACAAATCTTGCGACTTCTTGGACAAACTTTAGCAAGTCTCTGGGATCATTAGTAATGATGCAACGGCACGAGATCAGCGCGCACGCAGCTCTTTCTCTGCATCTGCTCTGTTCAGTGAGCATCTGAGAGGAGCAGCATGTTCAGTTAAAACAGATATTATTGCTTCTCTAAGTTTACATGCAAATATAGCCGAAATCACAGCACGGGAATTGTCTTGTCTTATCTTGTGTGTATTATTTGATTTAATCAGAAAACGGGTCAATAAAATTATAATTTAGGATTTTTGTGCAGATTAGCTTCTTGGAAGGGAGAGCTGGTTATGTATTCTTAAAAGGGCTGTGTTTCAGTCACTATTTCATATTTATCCCGTTGACTGACTAAAGAAACAGTAAAATATATAAGGTAAAACAGTTTTATTGAGAATTTGGCTGCATTAAAATACAGTATGAGCACAGAGAGACAAGTAGACAGAACAGGGTTTTTTTAATCTGTAAATACTTTTTTTTTCATAATGTTTAATGAAATTATTTGGTAGTCTGAGGTGGGACGGGGGTGCCTGATTTGTTTAATAGGTTTAAGGGGGGGTTGAGAACCACTGCACTAGAGCATCCCTTCGTTCAGACACAGTGGAAGATCTGAGTAAGATTCACACTGAATAAGATTCAGTGTAGAGGGGTCAAGTCTGGAAGATGTTGATGCTAGAGAGAGTGTGGCCAGCTGGCTTAGCCAAGGCCAAAGATCAAGAAGGCCAAACTACAGGAGTTGGCCATCCGAGGGACATGTGACTGCAATGGAGGATAGTCCATAAGACATCGAGCCACGAGATGTTCAGTTTGACAACCTTAAAAAAAAAAAAAAAAAGTCTTTAATTTATCTTGAGATGTTTTAAGTTTAAATATTAGCTCAGTGAAGCACTTTAAGCACTAACACTTTTTCAGTAAGTTACCTTTCTTGTAGAATTGTGCTTCAAATAAAGAACTTTATGTTGATCTGATTGTTAGTTAATCGTTTACTAGTCAATATTGCCTATATTAAAATTTTGGTGCACCTAAGTTTTGTGCAGGTGCATCTAAGAAAAAAAGTTAGGCGCACCAGTGCAACCAGTGCAAAAAGTTAGTCTAGAGCCCTGCATTAGCTTAAGCCATTACACTTTTTCGGCTAATGGTTGCAAGCTTGCCTTCTAGTGGCTTGAATACTGCTGAATTGTTGAAATCTTGATTCTTATTGGTTGGCACTTGTTGCAATACGTAATAATACATACTAAATTATTTATTGATTCTGATTGGTCCTGTGGCTCAGTGGTTAGAGCATTGCGTTAGCAGTGCAAAGGTTGTGGGTTTTCGATTCCCAGGGAACACACATACTGACAATACAAATGTATAGGCAAGGCAAGGCAAGGCAAGTTTATTTGTATAGCACATTTCATACACAGTGGTAATTCAAAGTGCTTTACATAAAAGAAAGTGAAATAATCATTCACAGCAATAAAAACAAGGAGTTAAAAATAATAAAATAAGGAAATTTAAAATGATATAGACATTGATTTAAAATGACATTTAAAACAGTTAAATAGAAAAGGATTATACATAAAATAATGCAGTCAGTTCGGACGTAGCACAGTGCTCATTCAACAAATGCACAGCTAAATAGATGAGTTTTGAGACCGGATTTAAATGTGGCTAATGTTTTAGCACATTTGATCTCTTCTGGAAGCTGGTTCCAGCTGCGGGCGGCATAATAGCTAAAAGCGGACTCCCCTTGTTTTGTGTGAACCCTTGGTATTTCTAACTGACTCGATCCTAATGATCTGAGTGGTCTGTTAGGTTTATATTCAGTGAGCATATCTGACATATATTTAGGTCCTAGGCCATTGAGCGACTTATAAACGAGTAGAAGTACTTTAAAATCAATCCTAAATGTAACTGGAAGCCAGTGTAAGGACCTGAGGACTGGTGTGATATGCTCATATTTTCTGGTTGTAGTCAGAATCCTGGCAGCAGCGTTCTGGATGAGCTGCAGCTGTCTAATGGTCTTCTTTGGAAGGCCGGTGAGGAGACCATTACAATAATCCACCCTACTGGTGATAAAGGCATGAACAAGTTTCTCCAAGTCTTGACTGGAAACAAAACATCCAATTCTTGCTATGTTTTTGAGATGATAGTATGCTGATTTAGTTACTGCTTTGACATGACTACTAAAGCTAAGGTCTGTCTCCAGAATCACCCCAAGATTTCTGACTTGATTTTTAGTTGTTTGACCCCTAGAGTCAAGGTATGCATTCACCTTGAGAACTTCCTCTTTGTTTCCAAATGCAATGACTTCAGTTTTCTCCTTGTTTAATTGAAGAAAGTTTTGGCACATCCAACTGTTCATTTCATCAATGCATTGGCAGAGAGAGTCAATGGGGCTATAGTCATTTGGAGATAAGGCTAGGTAGATCTGGGTATCATCAGCATAGCTGTGATAGGCAATTTGGTTCTTCCTCATTATCTGACTTAGTGGGAGCATATACAGGCTAAACAAGAGTGGTGCAAGAATAGAGCCTTGTGGGACTCCGCATGTCATGGACGTCCACTTAGACTTATGCTCTCCTATACTCACATAATAACCTCTCCCTTCTAAGTATGACCTGAACCATTTGAGTGCCATCCCAGAAAGCCCGACCCAGTTTTCCAGTCTCTCTAGAAGTATGTTATGATCGACAGTGTCAAACGCAGCACTAAGATCTAGTAGTACCAGCACTGATATTTTGCCAGAATCAGAATTAAAGCGAATATCATTTATTATCTTAATGAGTGCTGTCTCTGTGCTGTGATGCACGCGGAAACCAGATTGAAAATTATCCAGGTATCCATTTGAGTTTAAGTAGTTGTTCAGCTGATTAAAAACTACCTTTTCAATAATCTTACCTATGAAAGGAAGATTTGATATTGGTCTATAGTTGCTCAACACAGTGTTATCAAGATTGCGCTTTTTCAGAAGGGGCTTAACAACTGCAGTTTTCAGGGAGTATAGCCTCAATGCACTACAAGTCTCTTTGGATAAAAGCATCTGCTAAATGCGTAAATGGTCAATCGAGTCATTCAGCGGTCTGATAACCATCATAAGCAATTTACTATTTAATTTTCTATGCTAGTATCAAGTCTCTCGCATTAGTTTGCTGCTTTTTCTTCCCATATAACAATAATTTCACCTTGAATCATTTTTCCTTGTCAAGTTATTTATTTATTTAGCAAGCAGCCTTGTAATAAGTGAGGCACTAATCACCTTGTCAGGTATATTTTGCTATAACAAATGGCTAACTGCACATTATTGTTTACATAACTGCAGCTAAAAAGACATACTGGTATTACTCCAACAAGTTCCTGCAACACTTTATTGCTGGTGTAAGGAAATAAAAGTGTTTTTAAAGACAAAAAAAATGTTGAGTTACTAAAACTTGCAGCGCTATAGCACCCTATATGGAGTAGAAAGCGTCAGACGTCAGGAAAAAAAAACAGAGATTGTAACAACTCATTATTTTTTAATATGGAAAACAACAGATTACACAATACAGCAAATATTAGTTATTTTATACAAATTAAAAAAAAATGATCTAACTAGATGAAACTGCTTCAAAACATCACATTTAAAACATTACCATCTATACACAAGTGAATGTACACATAAAACACATATATACACTCTTTCAATATATTATTATATAAAGCATTTTAGTTTTCTCCTTAATAAGCCGAGCAGCTTGAAGTATGACTGTAGCTTAATGTGTGTTTGTATGGACCAGACCCAAAAATATATGGATAGGTAGCATTTAATGTAGTTGTTGGATCCCGTGTAGATACATATTTTCTTATCTTAGAAAGTTTGAAGTGCACCTAAACTTGTGTGATTCAGCTAGATGGGAGGTCATCCTATGTGTCTTTTACAATAATGTCACATCTGTAGTAGAGTTTCCATTATTTAATCGGTGATAACCTAGAAGATAAGCAGATTAGCTGCTTTCATCTTTTCCATTTTCGAGGGATTGTCAATTTCACATTCGGAAAGTGTTCTGCCTTTATCCGTTTTGGATTTGTCTCTCACTCGCAGACAGTTTGAAGTCAGTTTGATTGTTTTTCCAGGAAGGTTTCGTGGTTGAAGAACAGACTGGCTGGAGGGTATCCATCCTCAAGCTGGCATCTAGACCAGCTCCTTCAGTTCAACAGCAACAAAAGAAGCAGAGCTGCAAAAACAGAAGGTGTAACTATTGTTCCTCTACTATAAATGTGTGGAGTCCTGGGTGAACTTTGTTTCAGAGTGCTTGGCGGAAGTGCCTTAAGGTCCTCCAGGGCACCATACGCAGCCATGGAGAACTCCGGATCTCCAGTCGTGAGAAGATCGAACACGCACGACTGGAAATAAACGTCCTCCACCTGCAGCATCTCTCGACACTTTGTGGTCGCACGTTCCAACATGTCCACGTGTGACGAGAGGCCTGGCTGCAGCTCGCCACCATCGTCCTCCCCGTACCAGCTGCCCATAAGCCGGTTTTGCTGCCGGTTGAGCACATGGGCTTTGATGACCTCACTGCGCGGACAGCCGTGCAGACACAGCTGCAGGCCGCCGTTCTCCTCGGCTAAGTCCTCAGGCATGCGGATGGCAAAAGTCAGGTAGCGGCCGACCTGCCGCACAATGATGGACGTGCCTAGGTAGCGAGCTTGGATCTTCACTTGCCGTATACCTAGACCTCCACTACCCTCCATGATCCACAGGCTCTCTCCTTTCCCACCACTCCGCGTGCCGTCCTGGAACGCCGACGGCAGGTCCTCGGTGGTGGCCTGGTACACTTTCTGCTCGGTGCAGTCATGGTAGGACTTGAAAATGACGGTTATCTACAGGGAAGATCAAACGGGAAATGGTGAGTAATAGCTCACACTGAAAATCAATACATGAAATTGCTTTCAATTGACTAGAGGATTGTTTCAACATTGTGTTTTTGTGCAGCCTGATTTTTGCTTTGAAAACTATATGTTGGAACGTGTCCTAACCACCATGTCAGTGGTGTTTTAGAATTATTTATATACTATTATAATATTTCATTTTCTGAATTAACTTGTATTTTTATATTTTTTGTTTAAATTTTAGTCATTTTGTTATGTGCTTTTGTCGTGATTTTTTTTTTTTTTTTCAGTTTTAGTAATTCAACTTCAAATTATTTCAGTTACCTGCCAAAGCAATGTTTTATTTCAGTTGTATTATAGTTAATGAAAATCATTATTTTAGTTAACAATAACAGCACTGAACTAAGTACAGAAAAACAAACCAAACAAAAGACAAACAGAAGCATACTAACCAACAGTAACCTCACTGGTCCAAAATTATACAATATTAACATATTAAACATCAAACATTTTCTGATTGGATGGAATTGTCTCACACTGTGCAGGTTTTTGACCTATCGATGGTGGACAGACAAATAATTTCTTGTCTCATTTATAAAATAGTGAAAAGGCCAAATATATAATCTAAATATGATGAGGAAAATTATGTAACGTGGATAAAAAAATAATGTAATTTCTTTTGTTAATTATAAATAACCTTTACTTTTTTTAATGAAAATAAAAAAGATGAAATGTTGGCAAATAACTGAAAAGTTAAAATTGAAGCAAAAAAATTACTAAAACAGAAATTACAAATAAACCTGAATACAATTGTAATATATTTGATTACACTTTATTTTAAGGCGTCCTTGCTACAATCAATGTAATTATACATTTAAGTACTGAGTAATATTAATCAACTACATGTACTTGCTATATGGTTAAGGTTAGGATTATGATTTGGCAAAGGATTACTCGCATGTAATTATGCATAGTTTAATGTTAATATAATAGAACACATGTAACATGTGTAACAAGGACACCTTAAACTAAAGTGTTACCTAATATTTAAACAAACTATTAAAAAATGACAAAAGCACATAGCAAAACAGCAAATTCAGAGTATGAATAAAAACTATAATGGTATATAATACTAAAATAACATTGGAAGAGAGCTTGCTAGTGCCATAGACCTAGAGTTTGAGGAAAAAAAAAATAATAACAGGTGTAACCACATGATGGCAACAGAGGACCAGAGAAAAAAAATCTAATTGACAACTTGGGATCTGCTAGCATCTAATCTAAACCAAACTCCATGACTAATCAATGGAACATCCAATGGCAGATTTCTATAAAACTCTGATCAAGTCACGGAGCTGTAAACCATCAACTGTCAGTAAAATTAGGTCATGTTCTACGTGATTAATCCAAGAATGTCCACTACATTTAAAGCTAAAGATATAGCACAGATGCAAAGATTTGTGTCAATTTCTAAACATATCATGAGCTCTTCTTGGGCCAGAGGATACATTAATGAGAAATTCTTACAATTATTCTCATAAACACTTTGTTAAAATCAGTGGTCCCCTGAAAGTTTATTAAAATGGCAAATGTTCTGTTCTCTGGTATTAGATTACTTTCCCTCCTTTGAAAAAAATGCACAGATATTATCATTCCCATGTTACAGTCATACTTCATGTCTGTTCACCTTCCAGAAACAAACCGACTGTAACCAGTCTGAATAATTTATTTTCCATTCCTTCTTTTTGTGTCTCCCCCACTCTTTGAGAAACAGCTGGGGGATTCTATTATAGTATTTTGGTCCTGCATTGTCGCCATGGCTCAACAGTCTAAATCCACATCCCTTAACAGAAGAGGAAAATAATATGCCCCCCCCCCCCCCCCCCCAATGACATCATTGTTTGGGCTGACTGTCTGTCTCTCTCAAGCTTTCGGTTTGAATGGTTTCTTTGGACCATGCGAGAACATAAGACTTGGCCCATTTTTCCCCAAAATCCTCACAAGTTTCAGTTACATTTACTTGGTAATCTATTTTGATATTATATTATGATAAACAAATATACTTTGCCAAACACGTTTGTATAGTATCAAAGAAAACTTTCACCAAAAATATCCTCACGTCCTCCAAAAACCTGTGAGACTTTCAATCTTCTGCAAAGCACAAGTGAATATATTTGTAAGAATGTTTCACCATTTTGTCCATGCAATTAAAGTTAATGGGGTCCAAAACCAACACACTTTCTTCTGTAAAGCAAGAAGAGATTATTGGAAAAAATATTAAATGTTTTTGTCTTTACAAAGTCATAGGATTCAAATGTTGGTTTTGGACCCGCTGACTCACTGTATGGACAAAAAGCTGAAAAATTCTTCAGAATATCTCCTTCATATTCAAAGCGTCAGTCATATATGTTTGGAACAACATGTGGGTGAGTAAATGATTGCTTTTTCACATTTTAAGCACTTGCACTGATGACAAGGCTTCAAAACAACTTTTGCCCAATTTCATAAAACCACCAGTATCGTGGTTACTTTGCTTTATTAAAAGGACCACTACAATTTGGAACAGGTCACACTTAGAAGAAGTTAACAAAAAGCCATTTGCACAACTAACCTTGTTGGTTGCTGTAGCACTGGAGCCTTCAAACACCGGTACGTTTGTGACTTGAACCGAAAGGTATCGGTTGTGGATAAGCGGCCAGGCTCCTTCAACCCTACATGTCTGGAACTCATCCCGAAAAGTCCGCAAGTGAGGATCACCGAATAATCCACAATGTCCGTACTTTTTTTGTTGGGCCGCCAGGCCCGAGGCGAGCACCCTGCTTTCATAGTTGCAGACGTCCACCACTGGTGGCTTGGAAGGGCTGGGTGCTTTGGCCGACGACGTTGGGCCATCACTGGAGCAGTTGTGCTGTGCAAAGAGCTCTTTAATACGGAACACAGCGGAGTGGTACACCAAGTCCCCTCTACAGCCATGAGCTGTGCGACGCGTACACAACGAGTAGGCCCTCAGAGCAATGCAGTAGTCCACATCTGGAAGCACCTCCTCTTGCAAGCCACCGGAGGGTGAGAATGAGGCCACGTACTCCGCATTACAGCGCTGAATTCGACATTTTTGGCAGCACACTGTTGAGAATCAAGAAGAATTAGGCATTAATGAGATGCATTTAAAACTGTGAGAGAATCACTATTTGATGGTTGGTTGATAGAGACTAAACCGGTTTTATCAGCTACACAACTGCTGTATTTTGTCATTCTGACACACTCATTGGTTGCACTCGAGTCAACATGGCATCTGAAAAGATAACTCCAAGCTGGTGTTTGCTATTCCAAACCAAGAAAACATTCCTTGTCTGTATTCCTTTTAGTGGTTTACGGTTGTGGTCTAACAAAAGTGTGAAAAATTGTTAATTTGATATGATGACTTTTAACTGCTTTGAATACAGGCCCAATAATAACAAATGGGATGGAATTTGGCTAGCATTAGTAAAAATATGAAAAACTCCCACTGCTGGCACATAGTAATTGTATTCTCCAGGGTTCCCACAAATTTTGACCAATACATTTCCATGACTTTTGAGTAGTGTATGAGTAATTACTAAAAATATTGGCATGGAAATATAGCATGGAAACAGTGGTGTTCAAGGGTAAATTTATTTATTAATCCCATATTATTAACATGAACAATGTATTAAATATGTAGCCTACTTTTTAGAATAATATAATATTTTACATAAACTGTTCTAGATGAATCGTTATGCATAATTTAAATCTCTGTGGTGAGACATGGTTTTTGACTAGGCCTAATAGACAAATTTGTGAGACAAAGCACTGGTGTGAGATGAGTGACCATATATTAATATTTCTGCTGGACTGGATGCATTGGTCATGGTAAAAACATGGTAAAATAGTGGTCTGTCAGTATGCATTTAGTGATAGGTTCTGAAAAACATTAATAGTTCTGATCAGCTGGAGTATTTGATTTCGCTTTTCTCACAATGTATGCATATTTAGTGAATTTGTGGGTTATCATACGGAATTATAAACAATTCCTAAAATTTATTTAAAATGGATTTATATTCAAAGTTGTCAAGTAGTGTAATATTATTTACATTTATATACGGCAACTGTTAAATATTAATTACAACATTAAAACAGTTACTTTTCATATTGGTAACGTTATAGCTAATAATTTTGTTCACATCAAATAAATTATAATTTTGTAAGGGAAAAAAACATTTTCAATCGTACTCAGAGCACGCAGTAGACTAACGTTAGAGTTTTTGATCATTTTTAGCTGTAAGTTACCAAACATATTTTTACATCTAGTTAACACCCGCGAAACACTTAAAACTTCGAAACAAACAAACAAACAGAAAACATCCTGCGCGTGCTTTTCAGAGAGGCGTAACGTTAGGTGGTTAAAACGCGCAATTAACGCAAAGTATGAATCACCCATATTTGATCGCTGCTGTTCACAAATGACTATTTATTACTCTTTAAGCTACACTTTCTTCCTCAACACAGTCACGGGCTTTCGAAGTAACGTAACGTAAACAACTTCAAACAGCGACACGGCGAGAAGCTAGCCAGGTTAGCGAAAGTTTTGCCAAACTAATAATACAATAGCGGACTAAACTAAGCAATACGCTAATAGACCGGTAAACATTGATGATTAACTTCAAACATTATTCCAGAATGCAAGTATAACATTTGGTTATCACTGCAAACTTTTAAAGTAATATGGGTTTAAATCTTCTCTCAAACACGGTGCTGATTTGCTAGCAAGTTAGCAGCACAACCCTGGCCTAACGTTACAGAAGAACTAATTGCGTATAAATTCGAAAGTGCATTTAATATGAGCGATTGTGCAATTGCATTATGTAGTAACGTTACGTTTAAAGGTTTAAGCTGCTTTTTAGATATTTTGATTTAACAACTTCTCTCCAAACGATAGTGTACATTTTTCCCATAAGCGCTCGCTTTGGGGTGTGTTTATGCACATACGAGCGATTAATACGAGCAAAACTATTTACCTGGTCGGAGTAACATGCACATAGAAACCACTAAAAGACAAATCCAGTTCCAAAGCTGCCGCTTAGCCAGGTTGAGAGTGCCGCTTCTCCCCATGCCAATCCATTCAGTTTGATTGCAGTTCTCCAACTGCTGCTCATCGGCGTTGAGGCTGCGAGAAATCACACAACTTTTTCATTCCTTTCCCCAGCCACTGTCATTCAAAGGAAAAGTGCTGAAAAGCATCGCATGGGAGGAGCTTCTATTCGCCAGCCCTTTCCATGAACGCTGACAAGTGCTCAGTCACGTCTTTATATGAGTTATGCAGTGCAAAAGTATGCATATAAAGAATGAACGATTCTGTATATAAAAGAACGCTTTGCATGCATGTCTTTTTGTTCATTTTTCATTAGTCAGTCAACTATTAATTTTTGGCATGCCTGCAATGACGTTTTAATCATTTAAAACTTGTTTTCTAAGTAAACTACATTTTCATTGTATCAAATATTTTACAGAAATGTATTTAAAATACATTAGTATAAGTGATAAATGAAATGTGCCAAAACAAAGATGGGAACACACTTGTCATCTATCAATCGCCTCGCTTTGGGCAGCTGAAATTCAACAAAGCGTTTTGAAATCTATGTAATAAGCAGAGGGAAACTAAAGAAATGAAAATAGTTCAGCCTAATTTGGGGGTTCAATTTTATGATGGGCTTCAGCGTGCTAATCCCACATCCTCCAGTCTAATATCATGGTTTGTTGAATTACTTTGAGCTGGTTTATGGTTTGATCATGTTTGCAGTTGGTGCTTTGAGGTATGAGGTTACATTGTGATTATGAAAAAAAAACAATATAATGCTTACCATTTGAAATTATTTTGTGGATCCATTGAGACTGTAGCCTTGGCGTAAACACAAAATATACACATTAATTTATATACATAATATTTGTATACACATCAGTGTCCTTAAACATTCTTACTTTTGTATAATATATGTAATAAATGACATTGATTTTATATATATATATAGATAGATAGATAGATAGATAGATAGATAGATAGATAGATAGATAGATAGATAGATAGTACTGTTAAATTATTAATCATGATTAATCGTATCCAAAATGTTTTTTACATAAAATGTGTGTATTGTGTCTATTTATTATGTAGATAAATGCACACACATGCAGCATATATTTTGAAAATATTTACATTTATATAATTTATATAACATATAAATATATTTAATATATAAACGTAACATATTTTTCTGAAATATATACATGCATGTGTGTGTGTTTTATGTATTCATAATAAATATACACAGTACACACACATTTAATATGTAAACATAAACTTTTATTTTGGATGCGATTAACGTTTGACAGCACTAATAGATATAGATATATGATCGACATATTGTGTCCTTGTATCATCACACATTGGTTGATCGCTTGAAGTTTGACTTAAAATTACATTTAATTCTCCCTCACAACAATATGTTCATTAATGTAATGGCAATGTCAATGGCAATGGCAATGGCAATTTTATTTATATAGCACTATTTACTACAACCAGAGTTGACCAAAGTGCTTTACAATAAAATAACTAAAAACAGCAGTAACACAAAAAATAAAACAGAAATACATTTTAACATGCACCAAAATCATCATAAACATGCAACAAAAAACATAAAAAACAGTGCTTCAACCAGAATAAAAAGCCTTATCGAACAGATAGGTTTTTAATTTAGACTTAAAAATAGCCACAGATGATGCCATTCTAATAGACAAGGGCAAATCATTCCAGAGTCTTGGCGCAGCTGTGGCAAAAGCGCGATCACCCCTGCCCTTCCACCTCGTCTTGGGAATAAACAAAAGTCTCTGGTTAGAGGACCGAAGAGATCTGGTTACATTATGCTCAATCAATAAGTCAGAGATATATGAAGGAGCCATACCATTGAGTGACTTGTAGACAATAAGTAAAATTTTAAAATCTACTCTGTACCGCACAGGCAGCCAATGTAAAGACTGTAGAACCGGAGTAATATGATCCCGTTTATGACTCCTGGTCAAAAGTCTAGCTGCCGCATTTTGAACCAGTTGTAATCGGGATAGAGCTGTTCGACTAATCCCAGTATATGACCATAAAGTCATTCCTGTCTCAGGTCTATAGTGGTATTGATACTACAGAGGCATCATTCAGAATCTGGCCACTGAAGCAAATACCTCATTCACTCAGGTGGATGGATCAGTGAGCCCCTTACAAGCAGTAGACGACTTGACAAGGCTGATGGGCGGAGAAAGGGTTCTTTCTTACCCCGACGTTTGTGAGCATTACATTGCATGACCCAGCGAATATACATAAACCTCTGGTCGAAACAAGAAGGGAGTGAGTCAATTACAGAGATGAATCAGGTAAAAAAATTAGAAAAAGACAGAAAGAAAAACGAGAAAGAGAAGAGAAAGGAACGGAAATGAAGGGATAAGCCAGTACAGTTCTTCTGACACTGACTCACTTGTTCTTATACAATAGTGGAATGAGGTCAGTCTGGTTAAATTTGCCATCCACTTCATGGTAGGACTGAATGCCAGGCCAGTGAGAGGGGACGGATAGTCTCCATTTGAGAAACCAGAGAAATAAAGAGACTACGTTTTTTGACAGAGGGTTAGATTAAGTATTGGGAAGAGAAGAGAAGAAGGTCATTTGCTAAAAGCCCAGAACTCCTACTCAGCGCAAGTTAAGAAAAAGAAGTGAAATGAAATATGAACCATTACACCAAGAAAGAGACAAAACCCCTGAACTGAATAGTGGAAATAATGGTTGTTTTTCAAGCAGGTTCCTGATGACTCTCCTCATCTGTCATTGGTTGAACAAACAGCTTGGCGACACCTCGAACCCATGCCATTTGTTGAGCTGCAGTTGCTGTTGTCAGGCTGGTCTGCATGTTTAAACAATGTTTTAATAATACCACAGAATGTTTACACTCTTCGTGGGGAATTAACTGACAAACTAACAGTTTTCTCTATTAAGCTGGGATAGGAGAAAGTTCCCTTTCAAGCTGTCACGAGACATCACGGAGATTACTCCGTTATGGGAACTCCTTCCCTCCAACCTATAACGGAGTAATCTCCGTGATGTCTCGTTCCCGCTTTCAGGGAACCGAGGTTACCATAGTAACCGGAGCGTTCCCTTTCAAGCTGTCACGAGACATCACGGAGATTACTCCGTTATAGGTTGGAGGGAAGGAGTTCCCATAACGGAGTAATCTCCGTGATGTCTCGTTCCCGCTTTCAGGGAACCGAGGTTACCATAGTAACCGGAGCGTTTTCTAACACGATTCAGCTTTAAGAAAATAATCGGCTGAAGCTTTGTCCTATAAATTCAAAGGTGGACACATGAGTGAGAGACAGAGAAGCAGTGAAGTGACTGAAGGAGAGTTGGAGAGGGAAGAAAAAGACGAAGAGGAATTGGGTTTCCACTGACTGTATTTCTAGGCAGCTCCATATGGTTCTCATTAAGGTGCTCACTCTGTGGGAGCAGCTCCACATCACGCTGCTTGTTTTTGTTATTAGGCCCATCACATTTCGGTATGGAGGGCACTGGAATATTGGGCCACTGACAGGTCTTGACCAGCGGTTCTCAACCAGTGTTGTTATCGGTAACAAAAAATGAATGTTTTCACTAATTTAAATACAAATTAAATATAAATATTAGATGAAAATGTTTAAATTTAACCAAAAAAAATAGAAGTGTTGCCTTGGCAGCTAACTGAAATGAGCAAGTTGAAGTTCTAAAACTGAGCTAAAAAAAGAATTACCAAAGTACATGACACAATAAAACTTAAAATGAAAAAAAAATCTAACTTTTACGATAAAAATATTAATAGTATTAAAGGTATCACTGGTTTTGCTTCTTTTCACAGACTGAACACTGGGCATCACGTACTGTAATAATACATAATATTATATATAAAATCTAATAAAATGTATTGAACTTTTTTTATCTTGTTGTTAGTTATATGCTATATTAAAATATTTTAAATGGTTTGTTTGGACTTGAAGCCTTCAAAGCCCCCATTGTATTAATAATACAATCTGTTGCATTGTATATTTTGAATAGTATATATATTTTTTTACTTTGCTGTCCAGAACAAGTCAGTGAACCACCAGTTGAGAAGACCTGGTCTAGCCATCCACAGACATTGAGTAAAGTGTCCTTAAGTGCAACAGTGATATGAGAAATGAGGAATTAAAATGTGTTTACCCACACTACAGAGCTAAAATTTAACTTTTCTTAGTAGCGCGTTTGAGTCAGAGATTAGATATTTGCTTCACTGGTGACAGAGACTCAGAGAGCAATTATCATAGATAAAAGGGACAGAAGTGTTTGCCTGTAAGAGTCTGCCACTGATACCATCTCTGCTGAAGGATCCCACTTAACTGCCTTGATCGATGCCCAACTGAACTCTAGGGGGTACGAAAAGAGGTATTTGTGGGTCCTAAGTGGATTGCTTTCTCCCTGAGAGTTGTTAGGTATTCATTTGTAGTAATTGCACTTGAAGTACACTTGAAGGAAAAAGTTGTTGCACTTGGAAACTGCCTCTGTGAACTGAATTTTTTGGCTTAATAGATTTGATAGACTGAAAATAGTAGGCATTTTCTTCTAATTTTAGATGCTAGCACTGTCTGCTTCCTACAAAGTAATTCGTTTGCAAACACAAAATCCTTTTTTCTTCGCTGCTCCTTAAAACTGTTTCCTTCTACTCAAGAGATGCTGTTGACATAGTGTCAAGCTCAGTCATTTTTAAAAGGATATACACACAAGTAACCTTAGATTCAGGGTCATGGGGTCTTCTCAGTTTGGTGAAGAAAGATAGTGGAAGTAAACAAAGGCAGAATGAGAAGAAGCCTTAGATCTCCTCTCTAAGGAAGGCTAAGCTTAAGCAAAGGCAATCTGTGGGATCAATCCTGAGCTGCTGCCATCCATACCTGACAATTGGTGAATTCAAGAGACTTTGTAGTTGAACTTTAGGTTTCCGATTAAAAGAAACATGTACGGCGTAAAACATTTCAAGATGACTCCACTCAAGATGTTTTATCTAACCCAAACAAGTGTATGGTGTTAGGTGTGGTCTGAAATGCATCCTATTTGTGGATAATATTTTGCAGAACTGTTTATGGCCATACAATAAAAATGTATGGACCCCACTGACTTCAATTGTCTGGAAATAAAACACTCTTTCTATGTGAAATATACCTAGTAGTTGAATGCATTGATTTTCTTCAGTTCAAATGTTCTAATATTTTCTAACAAAATGTAAGAGTTTGAGAGTAAATTTTTAACAAAATTAAAAGGACAGCTGTCAAATATTTCAAGAGTTGCTTGTTTTGTGCAACGCATTTTTGAATCTGACTGAGGGAAATAGCCATTTTAAAGAATTTACTTGCTTAATTTTTTCAATCCGATTGAAATTTAATTCCAATTAAGGTGTTTGTATGAAGGATTTTTTTTATCCAATTGAGCCATAAATCCAATGGGTGCATGTAAACGTAAATAGTGGAGTCTCCTAATTTATTGTACAATTTTTGTTACCGTTTTCAAATGCTAAAAGTAGAGACAACGTCCAAATATTTGATGCAGTTAGAATTACGAAAAGGTGCATGTAATCTTTTTCAAACATTTTTGCTGAAGTGCAATAACTGATGTGAGATGGGAAGAATGCGAGAGAGAAGCAATGAAATATCCTAAAGTTCTCCACCTCTCCCTCCCTCCCACAACAACACCTGCTCAGGCTCTCATTTCAAACCTCTCAGCTGTGGGAGCATTCTATGACCAAATAAATCAGTGGAATCAAACGTGACTCCCGCTCCCAGACCTCCAAGTCCAGCCAGGACGAGCTCAAGCCATGGGAACACAATAAGTTCAATAGAGTGCAACAAAGCCCACATCAGCCCAAGCTTACTAGTCATCTTTTGATCATTTTGCTCTCTGCCAATGATTTTTCAGTTGTCTTAAGTGCCAGAGTTGTACACCCTGACCAGCATCTCATTGGATAGCAGCTGTGTCCCTCCTCCACTCACAAAGTTTGAAAATGGACAGATTTCTCTTCTGTTATCTAAAACTGTAGACTTGCATTTCACCCAAAAAACTAACATGATTTACTTGATTTACCTCTGTTATTTCAAAAACTGTATGCCTTTCTTTTTTCAGACTTCAAAAAGTTGTACAACTCTATATTCCGAATCTCCTGTGGTTACATGACAGGTTTGCGTAAGAATCAGACTGAAATTTAAGTAGTTGTTCATTGTTAATTGTCTCATCCATTGGGCTGTAAACCACTGCAACCAAATAATTGCAAAAATGTAAATCTGTTCTGCACACAAGTTACCATAGAAGACCTGTAATATATCACACATGTCATATGGCCTACTTTTATGATACATTGCTGCTTATTGATGCCTTGAACCTTGACAGCACTAGTCCTCATTTCATTATACTGCAAATTCGATAAAAACTGAATTTTATTGAATAATTGTACATTAACTGTGAGAATATAATATATATATATGTATATATATATATATATATATAGAGAGAGAGAGAGAGAGAGAGAGAGAGAGAGAAAGAGATAGTATTAAAAATGTCCTTTTTTACGTTTTAAATTATTTTATTTTTTCCTGTGATCAAAAATCAGTAAGGTTATGGCTCTTAGATCACAGAAATTAATAGCAGACGATATTTATAACACATTTTTGATGTTGCAATATTGAGACAAAGGAGTTAGTTGTAGTCAAATTAACATTATAAGTATAACATAAACTTCAAAACAAAACAGATGCCAAAAAAACTCCATTGTCTGACTATGGCATCTTTCAGATTCCTCTATAATGAATCAAAACGGACTGTACTCTTCTCCATTCAAAGTATTTGTTTTCTAAACTCAAAAATGCATACTAGAGAAATGTGAGGCTTAAAAGCGCAAACCAGCTTTACTGTAGTACTTTTAACAACCGAGGGTTCACTTTAAGGGTCACTAAGTATCAAATTACATGAGTAATGGCATTGCTAGTCCCAAAGCAAACAGCAGAAAGATGAAATGGAACTTACCTCAGAATTTTGTGACTGATGAGTATGTGGCATGGATGTGTAAAAGACCATTTCACTGAGAGAAGTCTGTTAACCCCTGTTCCCTAGATGTCTCTACCAGACAACTCTGTCCAGCTTTGCCTGACAAAGAGAGATAGCTGTGAATTAAAGCACATGACAACAGCTGTCTTTTTAAAGAATCGGCACTTTGATTAGGGTCGGTTTGTAGTTAAGCAATGTTCGCTAATTCCTACACATTGGAGAAGGGCGGGTAGGAAAAAAAGACGAAAAATCCCAAACACACTATAGCATGCATACACACATACACAATTATACACATTCAAGGGATTTGACAGCATATGTCGTCTTTGGCCTGCGTCCCATATTCTACAATGGTCATCCACACAGTGCAGTCTGTAATAAGACTCTTTGCTGTAAGAATTTTACAGCAAATGTATAGCGGCTCCAAAAACTATATAAACACTTAAGTCACACCTAAAAATGAAAGAAAATAAAAGCTTATTTTAAATATATATATAACAATGTTAATGTTGCTGAATTCATCAATTATGAAACAAATTGAATTTAACCTGTAAAGCATCTCTACAGAAGACAATAGACAGAGTTATTCAATTCAGTGTCGGTTCAGTATAACGTTTCATTATAATGATGCTTAATGCTTTGTTAGACAGGAAATACATGAACACATTTTTTAACCCTGGTTTAAGTGTCCAAAAACATGTTGGAGTCTATTGAAGTTTTGTTTTATATTACTCTTATTATGTTATTATATACTTATTTATGTTATCTACTTATTTCTCAAAAATAAACATTGCAACACAAAAAAGATCAGATGAATCAAAGTTCAAAATAAAAAATATCAAATATCCACTATATGCAATGCGCTACTATAAACGTGTAATTTCTAAAAAAAAAATATATATATATATATATACATAGTGTACAAGCAGCTGTTCAAATAGACAGCTGCTCAGGCCATTCACTCAAATGGCAGTGATTACAAATCGAGTCAGTGTTGTCTCTAAATGACTAATCCATTGCTATTTCAACAAGTAATCCTTGGTCTCATGCACATGTTCCTGGGCACAAAAACAGACTCAAGCGCTCTTATCCATTGATAAATCCAATGACCAAATTTGAAGCATGTTATAGCAACAATGCAGTACATTTCTACAAACCAAATATATATATTTATACTGCAGCATCGTGGCACCATTGGATTTGATATTCTATTGAATGGAAAAGCTTCTAGGAGCCACATAATCTCTCACTTGCTACACAGTTTTTCCATATCTCTCTGTATGAGAAGAATCCATCTGACCAAAGCCTGTGGCGACAGAAAGCGCTCCATGCCAGTCTCCATGCGGGCATGCCAACGCGCAATAACAGAAAAACATACACATAAAGCATAACACATGCACATACATCAGCGCAAACATATGCATTTGCACACATGCACACCCAACTTGCCCCCAGCTGTTCATCACCCTCACTGCATGCAGCAGGTGTAGGGTGAACCTTGAGGGATAGGGTGGGAGTGGGCACGGCTTTTTCGGAGAACAGAATTGCTATTGTTATACAGCTATGCGCTCCGTCCCACGATGTGACTGGAAATTTGTATCATGTTCTTTCTGCTTTGTGTAAGGCTATGGCACAGCTGCAGAGCAAAGCGTTCACAACAATTCTAGTTCATGCCTTATATGCAAGGGTGGATTTAGTGAATTGGAGTCCCCAGGCAAATATAAGAATGGGGCCCTATACATTTGCACACATTTACCTAGATCAACCTTTAGGTTCCTTTTTTGCCGTGATGCTTGCTGCTGTACAATGGTGCCCCATAGTTGTGTCCAATGTTTCCATATTTTTCATGTACACGTTATAATGGGTTTCTTTCATTTGCATGTATTCATTTAGCAGACACTTTTATTCTTTCATGTAGTGGACCACAAAATAGCAATTGATTTACCGTTGAGATACAAGTTTTCACAAAAAACTAAATACATTAGAAAATGATAAACCTCACAATTGAACCTTTAAACCTTTTTTTTTTTTAGAAAAGGGATGAGTCAGAAGTATAAATTATTATTATTATTATTTAAAACGGGTTTATGTGGGTGAATTTTCACATTGGTCTGAACAAAAACTGCAGACAGGATTATTAAAAATGCAGATTAATACTCTGCTAGTAGGAGGTCCTTTGGAACATCAGAAATATAGCGGTTTCCCCGGTAACGGCTGTAAACAAAGCAGCACTCAGCTCAAAAATAGTTTATCAGGTAAAATGAAAATGCCATCGAAACTTTTCTGAAGACAATTGGTTCGCTTCAGAGGTTCATTCATATATAAACTTGAGTTAGTTAGAATAAGAAAAGTGTGAATATAGCCTATATTGATGAGGAAATTCCATTGATGAGTAACACCAGCGTAAGCCTACATTTAATTTTAGTCATTTTAACTTAAGGCTGTCAATCGATTAAATATTTAATCGCGATTAATCGCACGATTGCCATGACTTGTGAATAATCGCAAATTAATCCCACATTTTTATCTGTTCTAAACGTACCTTAAATTAATATTTTTCAAGTTTTAATACTCTAATTTTCTAGTTGTACATTTTCTGACAAAAATGTATAATCTGAATGCACTGTATTGGATAAAAGCGTCTGCTAAATGCATAAATGTAAATGTAATCAACATGGGCATGGACAATATGGATGCTTTATGCAATATATGTGTTTATTAGTGAAACCATAGTTAACATAGAGCATGAAGAGTAGACATGTTTCATTGGTCATAGATATTTTTCAAAGAACTTGTTCATGTCTATTAGGCACATGAAAAAAGAACATAGAGATACCAGGTTACTAAAGCTTGACCCTTACATCGTGTACTAAGACCGACGGAAACTGAAAAGTTGTAATCAAGGAACTTTACTGCCATACCACGTGGGCAGCAGGCGCAATGATATGACGCAGCGCCTGAAACTAGTCCCCAGCTAGATTACTAGGATTACTTTTAGGTGCTGCGTCATATAATTGCGCCTGCTGCCCACATGGTACGGCAATAAAGTTCCTTGATTATTACGCCGGAATGAGTGTATAGTTCCTAGCCATATCAGCCAAGAATATCGCAACTTTTCATTTTCCGTCAGTCTTAGTACATGATGTAACTAAAGAAGAGTCAAGCTTTAAATAGGAAAATTATCGAAAACTCTTTTTTGTGCAAGATGGTCTAATCCGAATCAATGGTCTATGCTAAGCTAAGCTAAAAGTGCTGGAGATTGGCTGAATGGATTAAAAAATGGTAAAACTCAACTGTTTAACTGTTTAACAAGTTGTAAAATGAGCCTATTTAAAAAAAACATTGGAGTGTTCCTTTAAGATTATTTTCAACGTACAGGGGTATCCTCTTAGCATAAATTTTTGACATGCAGGTTCCTCCATTTTCTTCAGTTGTTTGTTTTAATTAAATGATTTGCATGCATTTGTAAAAAAAATAAAAAGTACAGTTACAAGTATTTATTGCAAAAACTAACCATAAAAAGCAGTATAAAAGCATTATAAATTGTTGCATTCCAAGTCTTCTGAAGTTATACGATATCTTTATGTGAGGAAGCTGAAAATGATCCCGCTCCGTTAATGCGCTCACATCTCTTTCAAAAATATTCTCCCGTAGCATGACACAATCGGTCATGAGACACACAAGAGCCAATGGCATTTCACAAGTTAGGCTGATGTAAGGCTTCTCATGGTGGCATTTTTTGAATTTGCATACAGACTGAGATTTATGGCGGACGGAGACGGCGAATGCGTCTATTCCTCTCACAAATCAATCGTTTTGCCTCAGAAGACTTGGAATAAAAATATTTTTTGAACAAATTATGAATGTAGCTGTATCTGCCTGTGTTTTATTGACAACTGGTCGTTTTAAGGGCAGAAGTTTGGTATGTAAATAAAACTTGTGAGTGTTTACATTGAAAAATCACACCCCAACATATATTCAATAATGACGAAATTATTACCCATTATAACATTTTAACTTGACTACAAAATTCCCAATGCCTTTCGCATTGGCATACTGACGCCAAGGGTTTCATATTTAAAGCAATGGAGGACCCTGCATATCGAAAAATGACACTAAAGGGTCCTGAACAAACTGTCTGTCTGTGTATCAATTAATTATTTAACTAATTATTTGATTTTCGTCAACACACAATCCCCCTACAGTTAATTAATGAACTTCATTTTGGGAAACCCTGCTTTAATGTTCAATTCACTTCTTGATGTTGATAACAAAAAAGGAATATATATTTTTTTTACATGAAAGATAAAAAGTAATCCAAAAGCAATCAAAAAGTAGTCTGATAACATTACCTAATGTGACACTGGACCACAAAACCAGCACAGGTATATTTGTAGCAATAGCCAACAATACATTGTATGGGTCAAAATGATAATTTATTCTTTTATAGTAAAACATAATTTGGATATTAAGTAAAGATCATGGTCCTTGAGGATATTGTGTACATTTTGCCAAATATTGTCCAATCCTAACAAACCAATGGAAATGGAACATTTCTTTATTCAGCATTCGGCTTATGTATAAATGTGTAATCCAATATATTACGTACTACAGTTTGCAAGTAATCTACCCACTGTCTGTCTATATCTATCTATCTATCTATCTATCTATCTATCTATCTATCTATCTATCTATCTATCTATCTATCTATCTATCTATCTATCTATCTATCTATCTATCTATCTATCTCTCTGTCTATCTATCTATCTATCTATCTATCTATCTATCTATCTATCTATCTATCTATCTATCTATCTATCTATCTATCTATCTGTCTGTCTGTCTGTCTGTCTGTCTGTCTGTCTGTCTGTCTGTCTGTCTGTCTGTCTGTCTGTCTGTCTGTCTGCCTGTCTGTCTGTTTGTCTGTCTTTCTGCCCCCCCCTCTCTCTCCCTCTCTCTCTCTCTCTCTCTCTCTGTCTATCTTTCTCTCTCTCTCTTTCTCTCTCTCTCTCTGTCTGTCATCCATCCATCCATCCATAAACTACATAGAAATGCAATGTTGAGAAAAAAAGTGCTATTTCATAGGCTGAAACCATACACAACCACCCTCAAATAATCTGATCTGCATGCTTAGGAAACAAAGCAAGGGCCAAAAGCATTAATGTCTAGCATGTTTAAAACTATGTGTAGAAGAAACGCAAATGCATGTTAACAAATACACCAAGGGACAGTCCAAGCTGAAGCAGATGTGATAGGTTCCGAGACGACTGGGAAAATGAACCCCGCAGCACCTGTTAATATTTAAAATAATGGAAGTGCAACAATTAAGGAAAACGGAGCAGTGGTGACATAATAATTTTTCAAACGAACTTAGTCAGGAGGGGGTTGTTGTTGTGGTCTGTTAGGGGGTCAGCTGGTTCCAGGGCAGGAAACTGAGAAAGAAGGAATTTGAGAGCTCAGGAACTCAGCAGCTATGTTTGAAAGATTTAGCTAAACAATTTGAAGCTAGAAGAGCCTCTCTGGCTCTTGGTGTTATTAGACAAGAGCTGTGGTAGATTTTATATAGAGTATTTTGGAAAACATTACATTTAAATTAATTAATATATCAACAAGTATAAGTACCACCATATAAGTTGCTGGTGGTTTTTCAATTACTTGACAGAACAGTCTATTAAACTTAAACTGTCTCCATGGAAACATCAGAAAAACCATACGTAACCGCTATTAAGCCTCTTTGTTTAATTCCAATTGCACTTAAAAAGTCATTATTTATGCATAAGTGTAATTCACTCTTAAAAGCTACATTATACGAGCTGTAGGAGTGCAGAGAACTAAGCAAACTTGCACATTCTGTAAAGCGTAATACCATGGAATGCATTCTGAGCCCCCCAACGTGGCGCTTTTGAAGTAAGCAACTAATAATTTGAGTATGGGCTCAGCGTAAGAATAATTTCTCTATTTATCTGCTTCGTTTACAGCTGCCAGATTCAGAGACCCTTTGAAATGTGCAGCGGTGTCACGGTGCTTCATTTGTCTCCCAAGTTCTCAATTAAAACCCACTGCTTACAAGCTGAGAAGAACGTAGAGGAAGGCTCAATGTGAAACATCTGCAAACATCACATCGATGAGGCGCGAACCCCCCACCTCAAAATGATGAAAAAAAACGAAGATCATCTTCTTTCTTCTCTCGAGGGTAAGGGGTATGGGGGGGGGGGGGGGGGGGGGGTTATGGCAATGAGCTGTGGAGGAAGGTGGGGTTTAGGAGGGCCTCTGCAGAGGAGCCTTTGTGCCGAGATCACAACCAGATGTGCCAAGAGCGTCCAAACAGGGATGAGTGCATGTCTGCAATTTTCAGCAATTTGTCAGATTTAAGGGTTCACCCCCAATACCACCTGATAGACAAATAAAATCCTCCTCACGCCCATACAATTATTCGAAACATGCCAGCACCCTCTGGAGAGCCAATCTGTGGCCCAGTTGCTCATTCGGTGACAAGACAAGGCCCTGAAGTGAATCATTCAGCCTGCGTAATCCGAAACACAGTCAAAAACGTTCATCAGCGTTTCCCTCGGTCTGCGTCCCGGGAGATGTTGAAATCCGTGCAGTCTTCACAGACATTAAATCCATCACACGGCACATTTGTGCAAAAAAAAAAAAAGCCTTGAACCAAAACATACATTTGAATAAATAAACATGAGCGACAGACAGTTAATCCCTCTGGTGGCACGTCGTAAATCCTGACTCAAAATTTTGGCCTTGAAAGGATTTTTACCACACACACACACTCACTATTCCAATGCTTATATAATCACTCCACAACATTACTTTCAAGAAATATAGCAGTAGTCTATAATAATGCTCAAACTGTCAGATGAATAAGCAAAAATAAACATTATTTTTTTTCCCTTTCTATGTGCATGAGCTTCTTTTTAAGGACACTGCAAGCTTGGTTAAAATAATAGTTCTCCAAAACTGACTCACTCACTTTCTTTCTTCTATAGAACACAAAAAGAGATGTTTAGCACAATGTATGAGCTGCTCTTTTCCATTAAGTGAATGTGAATGGAGACCAGAAGCTTCTAAAATAAAATACAAACAAATAGAAATCAGAAATGTATAATAGAAGTAGTACATACAATTTTTACACTATGTTTATTTAGCTTTTGGTGAAAAGAGTGAGATTCAAGTAATTTGCTCAATTTTATTTATTTTTTATTTAATTATTTTTTTAGGAGACATTATTACAATTCATTTTAGTAAGTCAAAAAAATTTAAATTAAAATAATGACGTTTTTTATTTGTCAGTATTAAAATAAATTTAGTTAGTTGAAGTATCATTACACGTTTTTGTTTTATTATTTTGTTGTTTGTTTCAAGGCTTGTAGTATGTACAAAAATAACAAAAAATATGTTCTTTCTAAAATTGTGTATTTTTTTATTAGGTATTATTTTGTATTTCTTTTTATATAATTTTTTTTGTATTTTCTATTTATTTATTTTTTGTTTTACATGAAGTGTTATTGTTGATCATCTTAGTATGTAAAAAAGAAAACCAAACTAACAACATAAATAATTGAAGAAGATTTTAGCATCATGGATTTTTTCACCTGTGTTTCACTTTGGTAGCTATTTGCGGTGTGGTTACAGTGTGCTATAAATGCAGTTTGAATATGCATACAAAACATAGTTTCTGTTTAAGGCTGATAATGCAAATACCCCGCACTACACCTTTTATTCTGTGTTATATGTGCCTTTGCTGGATTTATTGCACTGTAAATGCAGTAGGTTGTACAGGGACTTGAGTAAGCGTGAGAATAAGTATTACGCCCATTTTCCACACAGTTTTTTTATGTTTATACCATTAGGCATGTTTTTAGTGTACTTTGAGTCCACGGCTCACTACTGACTGAAGGACTCCGTTTTGGCCGTCCTGTTGTTCCTGGACATGCATAGGCAGGCTTTGTGTTTCAGAGACAAGAGAACTTGTGTCCTTAGACATTGGCCAAGCATGACTTCATAAGATGTGTGTGGTCATGCGTCCGTGTGGGTAAATGCTGGGCAAAATGTGAAGAACATACCTTCATTTGTTTGAGTTTGCATGTTTGCATACCACTGTGTCCATGAGGGCCAAGAGCAGCTGACTTGTGCCATCTGTGGCTTAAGACTCTCGCCACCCACTGTTGCTTCAAGGCCCATCTAATTGCCCCTCAGGGGGCTTGGGGTTTTTGCCCGCTGATCCTATTCACCACTTTGCCCGTCTCGGACTGTTTTCGAGGTTGTCGTCACTTTCGAAAGCAGCAAGCGATTTTAAATTACAGCCTTGCATGTCTTTGTCAATAGCTGTCCTGAATGCTAATGTGAATTGGTTGTTCTTCAACCTCCACTGGTTTGTTTTTCTTCAGGTTTGTTTCTCACACGCTGGCTGACAGACATGTATTTAGCTTGGACGGTTTACGTTTTATGGTGATTTGTAAATGGACGTTTTTAGGGGTGCAGCCTATGTTGTTTTCCAGTTAATCTAGTTTACTGCTAAACTTGCCTTGTTTTGAGTAACAACGTATTAGCATGTAATTTCTCCATGATTTATCGTATTACCAGAACAACCACCGCGTCTGTATTAGCTTCCCGGTCTCCACCTCTCAGGCTGACTAGCGTAACAGACAGCCACCACCTATAACGAGAGGGTATGATTACTAATACTAACAGTTAATTAGGCTTGTCGGAGAGTTTCTCTGAAAAACAGGAAGGGGGAGGAAACAGTAACAGAAACAAAAGACCCACTATGGCTGAAGTCTTACTCTTTTACTCTTCTGGATTCCTTCACTTTCTCATTTACTTCAGTAAAATGGAAACATATTTATGGGAATATACTATATTTACATAGAAATGGACTAAGATAAAATATATAAATGTATTATAGGTTACATTATACATTATAACTGTCATGTATCTGGTTACCACTCACTCAAACTGCACATCACCCATGGACTACATTTCCCATCATGCACTGCACTCACACATACCCGTCCACCATTACACCAATCAAACAGCTGTCACCATTCACTCATCAACTCTGATTGCCTCACCACACCTGCACCTCATTCACTCACTCACATAAAAGCAGCACACAAACACTCACCCAGTGCGAAGTCTTGTTTTCCCCTGGCTAACATTTCCGAGCGTTTTCCCTAGTTTGTCTTCCCGTGTTTTACCTGGACTGTTGACTCCCTCTCCTGATCGTTTGCTGCCTGCCTCTCTGACCCCGCCTGCTTACTGGTAATCCTCTCTGTCTGCCGCCTGCCCTGACCCATTGCTCTGCCTCTGATTACGAATCTGCCTTGTCTGCGTTGCCCTCAATCCCACTGCTTGATATTTGCCTGTTTGACCTCCTCTTTGTATAAATAAAGCTGCAAGTGGATCTACTCTCGCCTCTGACCAGTCACTCGTTACAGAAGACTTCGCCACAACAAGGATTCAGCAGCTTTTCCAAAGAACCCTGGCCAGGTATGAATCCATACGTCCTGCTGCTCGACCTGAAACAGGGGAGTTCGCCTATTGAGGAATACGTCACTCAGTTCTACGAAATATCTCGCAAGGTACCGTCTGATGAGGTTGCATTAAAGGACATTTTTCGTTTTGGTTTATGTGAGCCCATTAAGTCATACTTACCTGAAGGGAAGTTTCATTGTAGTTTGAAGGATTTTATGAACTATGCTTTGCTGTGTGCTGGCTCTTCGATTACCGTGGGTGGTGCAGAGGAGGAACATGACACCGCACCCACTCCTGTAATGGCGGACGCACCAGAGCACGATCGCAAAATGTCGGCCACGCCTGAGTCCCCGGCCAAAAGGGCCACCAGGCCTGCAGATGCACCTCTTCGGCCAGGACTGATTGCTTGTGTGTTGGACGCACCCATGGTGTCGGTGAGAGCAGCTGGCATCCCCAAGTCCGCTCCAGAGCCCGCTCCGTCCCGGGAGCTTGCAGAGTCCGCTCCAGAGTCCGCTCCAGAGCCCGCTCCGTCCCGGGAGCTTGCAGAGTCCGCTCCAGAGCCCGCTCCGTCCCGGGAGCTTGCAGAGTCCGCTCCAGAGCCCGCTCCGTCCCAGGAGCTTGCAGAGTCCGCTCCAGAGCCCGCTCCGTCCCAGGAGCTTGCAGAGTCCGCTCCAGAGCCCGCTCCGTCCCAGGAGCTTGCAGAGTCCGCTCCAGAGCCCGCTCCGTCCCAGGAGCTTGCAGAGTCCGCTCCAGAGCCCGCTCCGTCCCAGGAGCTTGCAGAGTCCGCTCCAGAGCCCGCTCCGTCCCAGGAGCTTGCAGAGTCCGCTCCAGAGCCCGCTCCGTCCCAGGAGCTTGCAGAGTCCGCTCCAGAGCCCGCTCCGTCCCAGGAGCTTGCAGAGTTCGCTCCAGAGGCCGCTCCGATCCAGGAGTTCGCTCCAGAGGCCGCTCCGATCCAGGAGCTCACAGAGTTCGCTCCAGAGGCTGCTCCGATCCAGGAGCTCACAGAGTTCGCTCCAGAGGCCGCTCCGATCCAGGAGCTCACAGAGTTCGCTCCAGAGGCCGCTCCGATCCAGGAGCTCACAGAGTTCGCTCCAGAGGCCGCTCCGATCCAGGAGCTCACAGAGTTCGCTCCAGAGGCCGCTCCGATCCAGGAGCTCACAGAGTTCGCTCCAGAGGCCGCTCCGATCCAGGAGCTCACAGAGTTCGCTCCAGAGGCCGCTCCGATCCAGGAGCTCACAGAGTTCGCTCCAGAGGCCGTCCCGATCCAGGAGCTCACAGAGTTCGGCTCTCCTTCGTCTCCGCTGGTCCCGCCCAGCTCTCCTTCGTCTCCGCTGGTCCCGCCCAGCTCTCCTTCGTCTCCGCTGGTCCCGCCCAGCTCGCCTTCGTCTCCGCTGGTCCCGCCCAGCTCGCCTTCGCCGCTGGTTCCGTCCAGTTCTACCGAGCGCCCAAGAGAGTCAGAGCCACCTGAGTGCCCAAGAGAGTCAGAGCCGCCCGAGCGCCACCGAGATTCAGCGCTTCCAGAGTGCCCCCTCGAGGTAGTGGAGTTAACCAAGAACTTTCATGGAGGGAGCTCCCCTCCATTGCTCACGGAGACCCCGGACCCGCCATGGCCCATGAGGTCCCCTGATCCATCAGGGCTGCCCGAGGCCCCGGATCTACCATGGCCGCTTAAACTCCCTGCCCCGGTTCCTGAAACCAAATGTGCTCTCTCTGCCTCTTGTGTCTCCGTTTCCTCTAGGTCCCAGTCTCGGCCAGGGATCTCTGTTCTGCCCTGGAGGGCACCTGCTCCGTTGTGGAGGCCTCCTGTCTCGTCTGCTTCGCTCTGGTGGGCGCCTGTCTCTTCTGCTCCGCCCTGGTGGGCGTGTGTCTCGTCTGCTCCGCCCTGGAGGGCGCCCGTCTCGTCTGCTCCGCCCTGGAGGGCGTCTGTCTCGTCTGCTCCGCCCTGGTGGGCGTCTGTCTCGTCTGCTCCGCCCTGGTGGGCGCCTGACCTGCCAGAGTCACTCCACGTCTCCGTCGACCTGCCAGAGTCACTCCACGTCTCCGTCGACCTGCCAGAGTCACTCCACGTCTCCGTCGACCTGCCAGAGTCACTCCACGTCTCCGCCGACCTGCCAGAGTCACCTCACGCCTCCGCCGACCTGCCAGAGTCACCTCACGCCTCCGCCGACCTGCCAGAGTCACCTCACGCCTCCGCCGACCTGCCAGAGTCACCTCACTCCTCCGCCGACCTGCCAGAGTCACCTCACGCCTCCGCCGACCTGCCAGAGTCACCTCACGCCTCCGCCGACCTGCCAGAGTCACCTCACGCCTCCGCCGACCTGCCAGAGTCACCTCACGCCTCCGCCGACCTGCCAGAGTCACCTCACGCCTCCGCCGACCTGCCAGAGTCACCTCACGCCTCCGCCGACCTGCCAGAGTCACCTCACGTCACAGCGGTCTACCCAGTGTCACCTCACGTCACAGCGGTCTACCCAGTGTCCCTTCACATCCTTGCTGTCTCGTCCGCCCTGCCCTGGTGGGCTCCTGTCTCATTGGCCCCACATGGACCTGGCCCTCCGTCCCCTCCCCCGGTTCCACCTCCGCTCCACCACCCTCCGGAAGTATGCTTTGTGTAAGCGTCTGGAAGCCGCTCTTAGGGGGGGGGGCTCTGTCATGTATCTGGTTACCACTCACTCAAACTGCACATCACCCATGGACTACATTTCCCATCATGCACTGCACTCACACATTCCCGTCCACCATTACACCAATCACACAGCTGTCACCATTCACTCATCAACTCTGATTGCCTCACCACACCTGCACCTCATTCACTCACTCACATAAAAGCAGCACACAAACACTCACCCAGTGCGAAGTCTTGTTTTCCCCTGGCTAACATTTCCGAGCGTTTTCCCTAGTTTGTCTTCCCGTGTTTTACCTGGACTGTTGACTCCCTCTCCTGATCGTTTGCTGCCTGCCTCTCTGACCCCGCCTGCTTACTGGTAATCCTCTCTGTCTGCCGCCTGCCCTGACCCATTGCTCTGCCTCTGATTACGAATCTGCCTTGTCTGCGTTGCCCTCAATCCCACTGCTTGATATTTGCCTGTTTGACCTCCTCTTTGTATAAATAAAGCTGCAAGTGGATCTACTCTCGCCTCTGACCAGTCACTCGTTACAATAACAATATAATTTATATATAGAGTGGGGGAACTATGACATCACTCTGTAGGCGGATCGGCTGTTAGCATGAAACTGGTTCCCTCGACAAAAAACCAATATGATTTTGACATAGAATTTTGGATTATCTCAAAACATAAGCTCTATGTTCAATCATAGTTCATGAAACTTACACGTTTTGTCCATCAAGATAATCTTCACAAAATAATTTTACTTTGATGAATTTTGAAGCCTAAATAAAAGCGCCAGTACTGAAAAGTTATACTGAGGCTATAAACAAACTACTGCACCATGGTCGCTCGCCTTCAACGTCACCAGCACCGCGCTCCCGACAACTTTCTCAAACTTATTTTTAACAGGTTCAGTGAAAATGATTTACACTGTATATGAATAAGAATCCACGCTACATGAACCATTTCATATAAACTGGAATAAATACAAAACTAGACCCAAACTAAAACGGAAATGAAACATTAATAATAAATAGTATAGTGAATAAATTAAATAATCATAACAGAAGGACATATGAAAGCACGTGTTTCTGTACCTTTCCAAATAAGGTACATTAAAAGTCAATAATTCCTTGATTAATATGAACTATAAATGTATCGCCGCATATTCAATCTTTTAAATAACAGCAGAGTGAGCAAGTTTTTGGATATGGTAAGAATAAACTTATTTTAGTTAACTAAGCACCACATTTCAGCTCATTGTGTTAGGGTGAGTACACAATATGTTATTGTATCCTTGCTTCTAGGAAATCCTCAATCTATATGCTTTCTAACAGCTTCATGTGGCTGTAAACATTACATTTTGATGTGGCTTTAAGCACTATGCATCAGTAAAATTTCACTTTCACCACGTAAAGCCGGTAACTGTGGTGTTTACATGTAATAATCGTAATATGAGTTTACCTTTTGGTACGAACCCAGAGTCTCCGCATCATTAAGTGATAAAATGAGCATGTCCCATCCGAAGCCTTGTCGCATTTCGGGACAAAGCAAAAAAAACATTGTCGAACAACAATATAAAATCCGGGAAACTTTTCATTGGTTATTCTAAAATGAATTGTATTACAAATTATACTACAACTGGTAAATACTGTAAATTGCTAAACTGTTTGGCGTGATGACGTTGAATGTCTCAGACAGCGTTTGTAGTCCCATTTAGCAACTTGTTAGCAACCATCTTGTGTGGTGTAACTGGTGTTTTATGTCAAGTCAAGTCAAGTCACCTTAATTTATATAGCGCGTTTAACAATACAAATTGTAACAAAGCACTGCACAATATCAAAATAGGCAAATTATGTCAATAATGTAAAATGACAGGATTTAACACTCAATTATCAGCTGAATGCATTTCATTATTGAATTTAGTAATGGCATTGTCCAGCTCAGTTCAGTTTAAATAATATCTGTGCAATCAAGTCGATAATATTGCTGGAATTGAAGATTTCCCCAACTAAGCAAGCCAGAGGCGACAGCGGCAAGGAACGAAAACTCCATCGATGACAGAATGGAGAAAAAACCTTGGGAGAAACCAGGCTCAGTCGGGGGGCCAGTTCCCCTCCGGCCAGACGAATCAGTAGTTTGTTCCAACTGCAGCAAAGTCAGAGTGTAAGTGGTCCACTGGTTCCAGGGGTCTTTTCACGATGGATGTCTAGGTGACGAGGTTCTCACTGGAGATCTGTCTCTGGGGCTCATCTATGTGTCCTAGACTATGTGTCCTAGAAAATAACAGAGGACCTAGGACAGATCCTTGTGGTACTCCATACTTTACTGGTGATAATTGAGATGACTCCCCGTTTAAATAAACAAAGTTGTAGCGATCGGACAGGTAGGATTTAAACCATCTTAGAGCCTGCCCTTGAATACCTGTATAGTTTTGTAATCGATCTATCAGTATGTCACGATCTATGGTGTCGAACGCAGCACTAAGATCAAGTAAAACTAGCAACGAGATGCAGCCTTAGTCTGACGCAAGAAGTAAGTCATTTGTAATTTTAACAAGTGCAGTTTCTGTGCTATGGCAGGGCCTGAAACCTGACTGAAATTCTTCATAGATATCATTTTTTATCAAAAAGGAGCACAGTTAAGCAGACACTACTTTTTCTAATATTTTCGACATAAACGGAAGATTTGAGATGGGCCTGTAATTTGCCAGTTCACAAGGATCTAATTTTGGTTTCTTAATAAGAGGCTTAATAACTGTCAGCTTAAATGGTTTTGGGACGTGACCTAAAGATAACGAGGAGTTAATAATATTGAGAAGCGGTTCTTCTGCTACAGGTAACAACTCTTTCAATAGTTTAGTGGGTACAGGATCTAATAAACATGTCCTAGAATAAAACGTGAAAGTATCTTCAGCTTGTGTGAAACACGGACCTTATTTAAGCGATTTAACCAAAATCCAATAAAACAAAACTATTGACTCTGGGACGATGGAACCGGAAGTGTTAAAATGCTAACTCGCGGCCGGGTTTTCGCCTACAAACTGACATCATTGTTCCACCACTCTATTATAAAAGTATATTACATATACTTGTATATTTATAACATTAGTTTATAAAATGTATTAATATATAAATATATTATTTTATTAATATTTAGATATTAATATGAACATTTTGTGACATTTTTAAACCCTTTTTTTAATAAATTAATTCTATGGTACAGCAAATTCTGCTATCTATCCATCTATCTATCTATCTATCTATCTATCTATCTATCTATCTATCTATCTATCTATCTATCTATCTATCTATCTATCTATCTATCTATCTATCTATCTATCTATCTATACTTGTATTAGTATTCAGTCAGTAATAAATAAGCTGTTGTTCGGAGCAGCTGAGCTCTGGACGACTATAAAGAAGTGATTTTTTGGGCAGAAAAGAGAGATTGGCTGGGAAGGCATGGTGAAGTATGTGTTAGTAATTTTAAAGTTGTGGGGGTCTAACTCCCACAATTCACTGGCAAATTCCTTTAACATATGGCGTGTCAGGAAAGGGGTGATTGACCTCTGGCCTCTGGAAAGTCTCTTGAGACGGCCTAGTCAGGCTGCATAAGAGATCTACCATCATTGTGCACGGTAAGTCTCTCCGTGACTGGTATAACAATCACTTTCTATCTTACCTTTCCCCGAAAATTCCACTCAATGTCTTCATGGCTTTCACAAAGAGATATCTTTTTTTCTGCCTTTTGTAGTCCCTCTGTAGATTTTCGACGCTTTGCGTTTCTGTACAATACATCATTTCAACACATGTGATCCATTAAGGAATAGCCAGGAGAAAGCACAGGAAACAGTCTCTCTGAAAACGTGTTACCCTCCTTTCAACTGTTTCCAGAGGCAGAGTGTCCTCACTGCCCCCCAACTACTTCCTCATATGATTTTTGAGCTTTTAAAAAACACGGTTTTGATGTCAAGGAATGGCAGGAACAGATGAATGTGTTTTGCTTGTATATATATAAATAATGCATCTAATGAGCTACACTACAATATTTTGTAGCCCCATCAGATTGCCTGCCAGTTAGATTGTAGTTCTTAGTAATACAAATCATACTTAAGGATTTTTAATAAGGCACTGCATTGGTTAACCACTGTGCTTTTGCTTCCAAGCTATAGTGGGCAAATGGGTGAAGAACATGGAGAATTGGACTCTTGTTCGATATTCACCTTATTTTCCATTGCAAAAGTAATCGATCGTCTTTTAAGAGTATGTTTACACAACAACCGTACTAAAAATAGAAAAGTTTTTCCTTTCAGATTGTCAAAATATGAAAATGCTGTATTATGCATGCCAGGCCACTAGTTGGCGATATCACTTTGGAAAGAAACACTATGCATCTGTGCACATACCTATAGACTGAACACGATAGATCTCCATTTTCACAAATTCATGTTTTTGTACCTTACACATAGACAATAACAGTATAATACAAAGAAAAAAAAATTGTACTTCAAACCCCCTTTTCAAAATTTTGCATTTTCAGGCCCCCAAAATACAGTTGTTGTGTAAATGAATGGCCAAAACATATAAAAGGTTTTCTGTTTTTAGTAGAAAATGGTGTAAACGCCCCCTGAAACTTCCAATTTATTGGCCGCTATTGGTAAATAACAAAGTACAGTAAATGGTAAAACTATTTGCACTACAAACCAGTGTGTTTATGAATATAACGATGAATTTAAAATAACAAATACCAGTTTGCGATATATAGCAGCATAACAGACAGTTTTTGTACAAGTAAAAATATTGGAAGTGGATGACAAAGAAGCCTCGCACTTTAAAGTTAAACATGGCCAACCTTGCTCTTATGTTTTAAAAAAAAAATAGGTTACTAAGGCATTATGGACCAATTCTGCCTTAGGAACTGTTGTTGTTGTCTGCTATTTTCTCAGAACGATATATATATATATATATATATATATATATATATATATATTGATCATTCTGAGACAATAGCAGACAACAACAAAAAAAATATATGTAGTGTAACTAAATAGTTCTAAAATAGTAACTAAAAATGTTACAGTATCATCATGAATGCGTTGTAGAAATGTTCGAGACAATTCTGTTCACCTTAGCAAATTTTTTATCACAACTTTGCAGGCAAAAAAAGGTCTGTTGCTTGGAGCACCACTCATACAGAAGTAGGGTTGTAAAATTCCAGGAATGTTTAAGACTGGAAACTTTCCATAGGAATTAACGGGAATATATGGGAATTAATGAGAATATATGGGAATTAATGGGAATAAACTGGAAATTTGCAAAATAGCAGTAACTGAGAACTTAAATGTAGATGAGAACAAAATCTTGTAGTATAATCTTGGTTAAAACAACCAGATTTTATACAATTTCAGTTTAATTTCCACCCTACACATTGCTCAATTGCACACAGCACACTGTTTACTGAAGAGCTATTACAGCCACACACCTTGCATGCACTGTGCTTTCCTCCATAACATGAACAGATTATTTCTTAAATCCTGCACACAAAATATCAAAATGTCCATCTTGGTAAGTGTTCATATAAATTACATGATTATTATATATATTTTTTAAACTTCCTTGTGCTCTGCCTAATATCCTGTGCAACTAAATTAGGCTATAGCATTGTAAAAACAAATAAACTGACTGAACAAACATTTAGGTGAGATAATGATAAAACAAGAGTAAAAAATTACCCTCCCCCCACACACACAATCCCCTCTTGTCACTTAAGAGGGGGATTTCCTCTATTTTCTCTGAAGCCACACTTGCTGCATTTGAGCCCAAGACTACATCTAAATAGATTTGATCTTTAAGATTTAAGTTTAACTAGTAAATACCAAAAAGTGTTTATACAGTAGCCAGACAATGTATGAGGTATTTGCTAGCTAGCTCAACCTGTGATGCTCTTTCTACAAGCCAGTTTTCTTTTATCATACAGAAGTACAGTACTGGTCAAAATTATGGACACACAAAATAATTTACTTTCCGTGGCATTTTAAAATAGATGATGTTTTACGAAGGAATTAGTTTGAATGTTTTTACTATCATTATGTTGAGGTATTATTGTCTGTGTCTATTTTGTAAAGCACTATTTATTCAGTGCTATATAAATAAATAAAATATGGAAACAAAGAAAACACATTTTAACATTTTTAAACATTGCTTATGTTCATCTAGCCTTCATTTATTTGATAAAAAATAGAGAAAAAATATTTTGTGCAATATTGCCGGTATTACAATTTAAAATAACGGGTTTATGTTGTAATATACTATAAAATATAACGTAGTTCTGTGATGCAAAGCTGAATTTTGAATATCATTACTCCAGTCTTCAGTCACATGATTCTTCAGAAATAATTTTATTATAAACTTTGGAAATAGTTGTGCTGCTTAATATTTTTTTTATTACCCGTTAATCTTGTTTCAGGGTTATTTGATGAAAAACACCACGATTCAAACGTTTGGGGTCAGCATCTTTTCTCTTTTTTTGAAATAAATTAATACTTTTATTCAACAAGGATGTGTTAATTTAAGAAAAAAGTAGTAGCAAAGACTTATATTGTTAGAAAAAATTTATATTTTAAATAAACACTGTTCATAAGTTTTTATTCATCAATAAATCTTGAAAAAAGCATCACAGATCCCCCCCCCCCCATTATTTTTACATTTGTATTAGTTTGCATGCATGTGAGCCTATGATCAAACAAAATGTTTATATTTATGTTTGTATATGATACAGTTTTATACATTTCTCAAAAGTTCCTGTAAATTCCCATAAATTCCTGGTAAGTTTCAAACTTGGAATATTTCCAAAGTTCTTTCCCCAGACGAAGTTCCCATGGAAATTTCTGGAAAATTTCCGCCCCTTTGCCATCCTATACAACTTTTAAAACCAACCAGGGCTCTGTCGATCAACGTGGCAATTTCACATTTTGCATGAAAAACATGAACCCGATGCAAAATCTGTGTGCATAAATGTTTTACCCTTAACCAAAACTATTGATTGAACAGATTCCTACTGGAAATATATCAAATTTCACAGGTGACATTTCACCAGTAAATGTGACTGGACCTTTAAACAAATTGTATACTTTAAATGTCTTCTGATTTATATTCTAAACTATGTTACTGGGTAATTTAATATTTTCTTTAAAGAAATAAAATCTGATAAAACTTTGCAATGTCACCTATTACAGCTCATCTTAGAATAGTATCTAATAGTATGAATTACTTGTTAAATAGCATTTTCTAATGTGTAAAGGTGTACACATTTAAGAGATTCTTGATTTAGATGTCTTCTTTGGCCTATCAATCAAATAATCCAACAGATGGACACTCAGCTCTTGGTGTGGTCTAGATGACCTAAAAATTAATGTCAAGTATCTGGATCAGAGTTCGTCGAGAAAAACGGACAGCAGCTTTCCAAAGGTTACAAAAATTATAGGAGGTGTCTTTTCATCAAAGAAGTCATGCTTCCACTGCAAATCAAGTCAACACGACCCTCGTCACCAACAGTCATAGATCAAATCGCAACTCTTCCAACAGGAGCATCTCCAAAGCGCACCCTGGGATCTCTATTTGATGGGTCTCACGATATCAAAGAGTGGACAAATAGTAGCTCAGGGCAGTTCTCTGAAGTTGATAGATCCACGGGGTGATAGGGGAAGGGGTCTGAGGGTCAGTATGCATCCGAATACTTCATTTTGCCAATGAAAGGGGCCGTGTTCGAGGCCTAGTTTGTGTGGACCCTGCGGGGGAGTAGATGCATAGGAGGTCGGCTGTGGGGTGTGAATGGGACAGCTGCATCGAGGAGGATAGGAGGTCCCTTTGTGTCCTGCCAATACAAATCTGCGACCAATTATCTGTGTCCGTCCCTCAAGTGAAATTCACTGAGACTTTTTGAAAATCACTTAGATTGGGGGAGGTGGAAAGTTTGGCCTAAGGAAAGCACGGATGGTGGGATTTCTTGGGTTATGAAATCCCCTCCATCCCCCCCGTCTTTAACACCTTTCTCATGTTGCACCTTAATTGAAAGTTTATTGCGCTGGTCGAGTTTGTGTTCTAGAATTTAGGTTGTCTGCTGTTGTCTAGAATCTAGTTTTTGACAAGCATAATCTTTCATTTATGACAACCATGTTTTAGTGCCAATCTCTTGCAAGCAGTCGCAATGTTTTGCTTATAATATCATAATAGGCCTTTCTATGAGAATACATTTGTAGAATTACAAGATAAAATTCATATTGTTATGATAATACATTTAAATTAAGAATAAAATTAGAATGAATTTATATTGATTCTCTAAATAACATAACGATGTCATTCTTGAAATGTTTTTTTTAGTTCTGTTTTGATGTGACGCCATACTATTGCATTCATTCTATATTATGCTTTAAATTACCAATTTAAACAGGGACACATTCAACTAAATTTTTTCAATAAGGACTACCTGACTAATATCACTACCTTAAAGGGATAGTTCACCCAAAAAATCTAATTCTGTCATTAATTACTCACCCTCATGTCGTTCCAAACCACAACGCAGAATAATAGTAACTAATAACATTGTGAATACATTGTAGAAGCGTTAGGAACAGTTCCCTTTCAGTCGGTCACTCCGAGTCACGTCGGATGACCGACGAATTGGGATCTCGCCAGAGAGACCTATCCACTTCGAGTGTAACTAAACGAGCCAATGGACATTGGCATGCGATCATTGCATCCAGCTGCCGCTGATCACAGCGTGAGTATAAGAGGCAGCCGGTGCACCGCATTAATCATCCTTTCGCTTCGGAGCCGAGCGGTGGTATTCACTACTGCTCTTCCTGTCTGCGAGTGAGAAACTGAGCGAGTGCGGGCGTTACAGCATGGCAGCGGTGGTCGCGGTCTCACGGGAGAAAGAGAAAACGGTTCCCGTGAAGACAGTCACACTAGGAGTGTGCGGTGGCCAGCTCCCCTGCGTGCTTCAGCACTAAGAGAGCAGATTTCTCTAAAAGAGTACACGGGTGATTGCGTCTTTTTAAAGATGTCTTATCACCCGTGCGTTTCTGGGTGCGGTCGATCTCTGGCGCCTCAGGACGGTCACGATCACTGCCTCACGTGTCTGGGCATTCAGCACGCTGAGGAAGCTTTCGTGGATGGTTCATGTTCTTCATGTGGGGACATGACCATCTCGGAGTTGCGCAATAGACTCCGCTGTGTCAAACATGGCGGGGTCCCTCTGCCTCTGCCGCGATCTGGCGTTCGTCCTGGCACAAAACGGGGCAGCACAGCATCCGGTGGAGTCAGAGGTGATCTGAGGATTACGGTGAGGGCTTCCCCAAGTGGAGGTTCTCACCCCTCAGGCACTCCGCAGCCGGCGGGGGTACCGTTGGTTCGGACTGGGGCCTCTGCTGAGTGGGGTACCCCACCCGTTTCCTTCGGTGCCTCCCCTGATGACCAGATGTCGGTCGCTGCATCGGAGGGCGAGCCCTCTCTCTCCGGGGATGACGACTCGGCTGCGTTGCCCCCTTCGGGTGTGGTAGCGTTGTCCGAGCCAGACCCAGAGATGACGGCTATGCTTTCCCGGGCCGCCGAGAACGTCGGGCTCGTGTGGAATCCTCCACCGCGTCCCGACCCTTCTAGGTTGGACGAGTGGTTTCTCGGGGGGGGTCGCGCTGGTTTTCAGCGCCCCCCTCCGGTGCCATTCTTTCCGGAAGTGCATGAGGAGCTTACAAGGTCATGGAAGGCACCTTTTACTGCCCGAAATAAACCTTGTGGCTCCTCCCCCCTCACCACCCTCGATGGTGGAGCCGCTTTGGGGTACACGGGCATCCCCTCTGTGGAGCGGTCTGTGGCCATGCAGTTGTGTCCAACAGTCACTTCCACTCTGCGGGGTGAACTGTGTCTCCCCTCACGGGCCTGTAAGTACTCGTCAGGCCTCACTGGCAGTGCTTATAGAGCCTGTGGGGAGGCGGCTTCTGCCCTACACGCCATGGCGTTACTGCAGGTCCATCAGGCCAAAGCACTGAGAGACCTGCACGAGGGTGGGCACGACCTGGCGGTTCTACATGAGCTGCGTGCTGCGACGGACCTCGCGCTCCGAGCGACGAAGGTGACCGCACAGTCTCTGGGTCGTGCGATGTCCACGCTTGTGGTCCAGGAGCGCCATCTCTGGCTGTGTCTCACTGACATGAAGGAGCAGGAGAAGGTACAGTTCCTGAATGCTCCCGTGTCACAGACCGGCCTTTTCGGCGACGCTGTCGAGAGCTGTGCCCAGCAGTTTTCGGCAGCACAGAAGCAGACTGAGGCGATCAAGCACATCATGCGCCGGAGGAAACCCGCTGCTGCTTCCACTCCGGCTGCAGCCCCTCAGCCTGCTCATCGCCGTGGGCGCCCCCCTGTGGCCGCCCCCGCTCCCACGCCGCGGCAGCAGCCTTCCACCGTGCGGCATCGTGGAGCCGGTCACAGACAGGACGCCCAGCCCGTCCAGGCCCCCGCCAGACCAGGCGGCAAGCGCAAGTGCAAGAGGCCCTGAGACGGGCGACCCAGAGATGGAGGGAACTGCTCGTCGGGAGATGGTGACCGCACCACTCCCTCCCCCGGAGGAGGGCCGGGTGGAGAATCCTTTGTTTCGTTTTGTTTTTGTTCCGCTGCTGGCCCAGCAGCCAGCGGTACCCAAAACTTCAATAAAAGAGCAGTTTCCTCAGTCTCTGGGTCTCAAGAGGAGGAGAGTGGTGTACCGTGCATCACGGGATCACTTCCCTCCTCCTCTCTCGCCAGGCAGGGGGGGTTGCCCAAGAGCACCCCCCCTGCCCATTTGTGGAACCGGTTAAGGGCAGTAGCACTCAAGCCCCCGCTACAAGTCGTCACACGCAAGCCGGGCTCCTGCGTTTCCTCCCACACGAGGAGGAATCAGGTGAGTGTTACACTACACACCCAGACCCCGCCCCCCGCCATCACAGGCCAGGCCTTCACAGGCCCCGGGCCGGGTCCCTGTGTTCCACATCGCTGCCCCAACACGGGTACGTCGGTGGCTCCGTTGGTGCCGCTGGCACGGTCTCTCGGAGCCTGGCTAGCGCTCCCCAGTCTGTCTCGGTGGCTCCTACGGACCATCAGACTCGGCTATGCGATTCAGTTCGCCCGGCGTCCCCCCAAGTTCAGGGGCATCCGGTTCACTTCAGTCAAACCCGCCGATGCTCCTGTCTTGCGTGCGGAAATCGCAGTCCTACTGGCGAAGGATGCGATAGAGCCGGTCCCTCCAGCCGATATGAGGTCGGGGTTGTTCAGCCCCTACTTCATTGTGCCCAAGAAAGGTGGGGGGTTACGACCGATCTTGGATCTGCGAGTTTTGAACCGTGCACTTCACAAGCTGCCGTTCAAGATGTTGACGCAGAAACGCATTTTTGGATGCGTCCGTCCCCTAGATTGGTTTGCAGCGATCGACCTGAAGGACGCGTACTTTCATGTCTCGATCCTCCCGCGACACAGGCCATTCCGGCGTTTCGCGTTCGAGGGACAGGCGTATCAGTACAAGGTCCTGCCCTTCGGGCTGTCCCTGTCGCCTCGCGTCTTCACCAAAGTCGTGGAGGTGGCCCTTGTCCCCCTGAGAGAACAAGGTGTGCGCATTCTCAACTACCTCGACGACTGGCTCATACTCGCACAGTCTCGCAGGCAGTTGTCTGCACACAGGGACCTGGTGCTCAAGCACCTCAGCCTGCTGGGCCTTCGGGTCAACTGGGAAAAGAGCAAACTCATGCCAACGCAGAGGATCTCTTTTCTCGGCATGGAGTTCGATTCGGTCAACCAAACAGCACGCCTCACCCAGGAACGTGCTCAGTCAGTGCTGAACTGCTTCAAGACCTTATCAGGCAGGACGGCGGTTCCACTGAAACACTTTCAGAGGCTCCTGGGGCATATGGCTGCAGCCGCGGTGACAGTTCCGCTCGGTCTGCTTCATATGAGACCGCTTCAGCACTGGCTCTATGGCCGAATCCCGAGGTGGGCGTGGAAACGCGGCACTTACCGGGTTCAGATTACACCGGCCTGCCGCAAGACCTTCAGGCCGTGGTCAGATCCCTCGTTCCTTCGGGCAGGAGTGCCCCTGGAGCAGGTATCCAGGCATGCTGTGGTATTCACAGATGCCTCATCCACAGGCTGGGGAGCCACGTACAACGGGCACGCAGTATCAGGGGTTTGGACGGGTCCCCAACTGCATTGGCATATCAATTGCCTCGAGTTGCTAGCAGTACGCCTTGCCCTGAGCCGTCTCAGAGGGCGCCTTCAGCGCAAGGACGTTCTGGTCCGTACGGACAACACTGCGACCGTTGCGTATATCAACCGGCAAGGCGGTTTGCGCTCCCGTCGCATGTCGCAACTCGCCCGCCACCTCCTCCTCTGGAGTCAGAAGCATCTGAGGTCCCTTCGTGCCATCCACATCCCAGGAGTGTTCAATCGGGCAGCCGACGAGCTGTCCCGAGCAGCACTTCCAGGCGAGTGGAGACTCCATCCCCAGACGGTTCAGCTGATTTGGGGACGGTTCGGAGCTGCCTAGGTCGACCTGTTTGCATCTCCAGAAACCACCCACTGCCAAGAGTTCTACTCCCTAACCGAGGCAACGCTCGGCACGGATGCACTGGCACACAGCTGGCCCCGGGGCCTGTGCAAATATGCGTTCCCCCCAGTGAGCCTACTAGCACAGACACTGTGCAAGATCAGGGAGGACGAGGAGCAGGTCTTGTTAGTGGCTCCATATTGGCCCAACAGGACCTGGTTCCCGGAACTCATGCTCCTCGCGACAGCCCCTCCCTGGCCAATTCCTCTGAGGAAGGATCTGCTTTCTCAGAGACGGGGCACCCTATGGCACCTGCGCCCGGACCTGTGGAAACTCCACGTATGGTCCCTGGATGGGACGCGGAGGTTCTAGCTGACCTACCCCAGGAGGTAGCACTCACTATCACTTCAGCACGGGCACCGTCCACGAGACGGGCCTATACTCTGAAGTGGAACCTGTTCGTCGAATGGTGTTCCTCCCACCAGGAGGACCCCCGGAGATGCTCGATCAGAGTTGTGCTTTCCTTCTTACAGCAAGGGTTGGAGCGTAGGCTGTCCCCTTCCACCCTTAAGGTTTATGTGGCCACTATTTCTGCTTACCACGACCCCGTAGAGGGGAAGTCGGTGGGGAAGCACAATCTGGTTGTCAGGTTTCTTAGAGGGGCCAGGAGGTTGAACCCTCCTAGGCCCCCCTCTCTACCCTCTTGGGATTTGGCTTTGGTGCTAAGAGCCCTAATAACTGCCCCCTTTGAGCCTTTGCAGTCAGTCGAATTGAAGTTTCTATCTATGAAAACCCTACTCCTGACTGCATTGGCCTCGATCAAGAGGGTGGGGGACCTGCAGGCATTTTCGGTCGACGATTCGTGCCTTCAGTTTGGGCCGGCTGACTCCAGTGCAACACTGAGGCCCCGGCCCGGCTATGTGCCCAAGGTTCCTACCACTCCCTTCAGGGACCAGGTAGTGAATCTGCAAGCGCTGCCCCCGGAGGAGGCAGACCCAGCCCTAGCTTTGCTCTGTCCGGTACGCGCACTGCGACAGTACACGGATAGAACTCAGAGCTTTAGGACCTCAGAGCAGCTCTTTGTCTGCTACGGTGGACAGCAGAAGGGGAAGGCTGTTTCCAAGCAGAGGATGGCCCACTGGATAGTGGATGCTATCACCTTGGCCTATGAAGCACAAGGTGTGCCCTGCCCGCTCAGGTTGCGTGCTCACTCCACTAGGGGTGTTGCATCGTCCTGGGCGCTGGCTCGTGGCGCCTCGCTAGCAGACATCTGTAGAGCTGCGGGTTGGGCGACTCCCAACACGTTCGCTAGGTTCTATAGCCTGCGTGTCGAACCGGTTTCCTCCTGTGTTCTCACCTCAAACAGGTAGTGGCACTGAGAGGCCCTGTTCAGAGTCGGCTTGCGGCGTCCCTAAACGCCTTATTCTCCAGAGAGTTCCCTAACCGGGCAAACCCTGTCGAGTCCTCCAGCACTCTGGTGCCCAGACGTGGCGGAACGTACGGTGCCAGGCCTTTCAGCCAATGAATTCTTGAAATCTGGTGTGAGGCTAGTGCCCATATGAGTGACCCTGTTGGGATCCCATATGTGTTTTCCACGGTATGCTTATTAGAACCGTGTTCCCCAGGTAGACCATGTTCTGCCGTCTCTAATGATGCAGCCTGAGCCATCACAGAGACTTCCATGTGCATTGGGCCCTACGGGGTTACTTCACGTGAGTAATGTCACTTAACCCCCTCTGGGAGGAGGTGACTCCGCAGTGTGCCTCTTCCAAGTGGAAGGGCACACTTTCCCAGTGTTATTCAAGTCCTACTGTTTGGGTTGCTCTAGGGACAGCAGTAGTCGACCTTCTCTGTGTAGCCCGGTCCTATCGTCTGCCTTATAGGAAGGATCAGGAGGTCTACACAGCTGGAAGGGGCAGCTCCTGTGGCGCTTTGGTAGGGATCCCAATTCGTCGGTCATCCGACGTGACTCGGAGTGACCGACTGAAAGGGAACGTCTCGGTTACGTATGTAACCCTCGTTCCCTGAAGGAGGGAACGGAGACGTCACGTCCCGTCGCCACAGTTGCTGTACCACCGCTGGGCGGCCGGGTCTCCGGCTCGGCTCCTCAGCGAAAACATGATTAATGCGGTGCACCGGCTGCCTCTTATACTCACGCTGTGATCAGCGGCAGCTGGATGCAATGATCGCATGCCAATGTCCATTGGCTCGTTTAGTTACACTCGAAGTGGATAGGTCTCTCTGGCGAGATCCCAATTCGTCGGTCATCCGACGTGACGTCTCCGTTCCCTCCTTCAGGGAACGAGGGTTACATACGTAACCGAGACGTTCTATCAACTTACACTAATGTGATGAGCACTTGTAATCACTTTAATATTAAGCTTTTTCTTTTCACTTGACTGTAAAACATTTGAGTCTGATTTACAGTTTCTGCATGTTTTTCTCATGTTATGTCATTTTAAATTTCTTCTTGAGATCAGTTAAGGAAGCACTGTATTGTATACACAAGACACTTTCAAAAAACAATGTCCACCAAAATGTATAGACACTTCAGACTGTAGTATAGTGTGCTAGTGTGCACCGTGAAAGTGAGTGAAAGAAGAAAGTTGTTGCTAAAATGATGTGTTCACCCATGTGCTAGGCATTAAGTGTTAATTGCTGCTAAATGGCCAGTGTTTAGTACAGCCTTGTTAAGAATACTTTACTTTTTCCAATGACATTTTTCATCTTTGACAGGTGAAATGGGCTTCATTATAATTCCTCTGCAAATTGCCTCCAAATTTGTTGTTTTTTCCTGTCAAATTTTCCGTTTGTTGACATTATTAAAATAGTGTCAGAATTCATTTTGATTTTATTATATTTTCCATTTTGTATCCAATTTCCGTCTTATTACATATCATTTCTTAACCCCTTAAATACATTTTAAACACCCGCTTAATAAAGTTATACAGCTTTAACTGCGACATAACAACCTCCCTATATAGATAAATAAAGAATGCGTTTATTTAATCCCTCCTCACATTGTGAATCTTATTTCCAGACTGTGATCCAGGGCTAATTGGAGAACTTTGGGTAAGGTATGTTGTGTGGGACCTTTGACCTGGTGGGGGTTGGGCATATTATTGAATAGGTATAGAATGTCTGAGCCTCCGGTGACCTCGCTCCGACCTTTTCTCTTCAGTCCCACATGGTTGCCAATAGTGACGGCTCCGGTTGATCTTCACCTGTCAAAGCAAGACTTTGACTAAAGACTTGCAGCTTGGGAGGAGGAAACTAAAACAAAAAAGGAGGGAAATATAAACAATGCATGTAAACTGGCCTCTCACTGGCATGGCTTTTCAAAACAGAAATGCATGACTGGCCGTCAGAGGTAAAACACATTCATTACACATGTGTATTCTCATGCCCGTTCACTTTCTGTACATATGTTTTTGCGGTTTTGTTTCTAAGCTGCTGTGTCATCTCCTTTTGAGTTATAAAACACATGTTCTGCATCAGCAGGTATATATAGTTGACAAAAGCATGACCGCCAGACAAGGTGGCGAGCCTAAGCCCTGTTTTGTGTTGTAACGGTATGGCATGTCTTTCACTAGCTTCTAGCGTGTTTTTCAAAGGCCCGTTCTTTGAAAACACAGGCAGTTGAATGATGACTTGTGTTCTTTCAACACTAAACCAAGCTTCCTCTTGCCTCTTGGATGTCATGATACTTTTTGTTCTCAAACTAGAATGCATTTGAAAGGCCACAATATTGCTAATTACCTGCTAGCAATGCTGCATTTGGAAGTGCTAGTCTCCCCCCCCCCCCAAAAAAAAAAAAACCCCTTAAGTGATACTTCTACCCCTTAAGTGATACTTTATATTTAAAAAACACACAAACATTTCATACTAAGTATATTTTAAATCTATTAACATATTTACTGACATATTGCTCAAGACTTACTGATTGGTTGAGACTTCAGCACTACTGCCACACAATTAAAATGCATTAAGTACAAAATTAGTTGTTTCAACGTAGCAGAATTTAAATATACCAGTTTGGTATTCTAAAAGTACAATTGCAGGGTATTTTTTATTAAGTACATAAATATGTAAATGTATTTGTAGTATACCTGGCATTAAATACATGTATTTAAAATGCATTTTAGTATATTTATTTTTCATTACCGTATGATAACGAAAATGAAGGTAAATCTAGTTTTTAAAAAAATGTGGTAACTTTTTAGAAATATACCTTTTGTTTTTGGGAAACCTTTATACCAGGACAATAATTATGGTACACACACTATTTATACAAATATACACTTATTTATCTAACACACATACTTAGTCTACACTTGAAATTGCACATAATATACCTGTACATACAAAACTGTCCATTGTTATATACCTGTACATACACTTGTCAATTTGTATATTGTTATTCCTTATTTACTTGTTCCTTTTAATTCTTCTTTTTATTACCTGTTTTTGTTCTGTCACTGTCATACTTTTGCACTGCGGTGGCTTCTGTCACGAAAACAAATTGCTCGTATCTGTAAACATACCTGGCAATAAAGCTCATTTTGATTCTGATTCTGATACTGTCTTTATAGTATTTGTACATTGTACATTGGAAGATTGAATGTGAAATAATTGCAATATAAAAGTATATTTAAAAATGTTAATGTTAGGTGGGATTAATTGGTGGGATTAATATATATATATATATACTGTATATATATGTCTCCTCATTTCTCTGTCTCCTACGTACTGTGACACAGGTACATCTCAAAAGATTTGAATATGTTCACCACATTTTTCTGTAACTTATTTCAAAAATTGAAACTTTCATAGATTACATGTAAAGTTAAACACTTCAAACTTTTTTTTGGTTTAATTTTGATGATTAGAGCTTACAGTTTATAAAAGTATAAAATCAGTATCTCAAAATATTAGAATATTTACATTTGAGTTTCAATAAATGACCATTCATACAGTATACATTCTGGGTATCACTTGTTCTTTGAAACCACAATAATGGGGAACACTGCTGACTTGGCAATGGTCCAGAAGACGATCATTGACACCCTCCACAAAGAGGGTAAGTCACAGAGGGTCATTACAGAAAGGGGTGGCTGTTCATAGAGTGCTGTATCAAAGTAAATTAAATGCAAAGTTGACTGGAAGGAAGAAATTGGGTAGTAAAATGTGCACAAGCAACAGGGATTACCGCAAGCTTGAGAATACTGTCAAGCAAAGACGATTCAAACACTTGGAAGAGATTCACAAGGAGTGAACTGAAGCTGGAGTCAGTGCATCAAGAGTCACCACGCTCAGACATCTTCAGGAAAAGGGCTACCAAGCCACTTATGAAACAGAAATATCATCAGAAGCATCTTACCTGGGCTAGAGAGAAAAATAACTGGACTGTTGCTCAGTGGTCCAAAATCCTCTTTTCAGATCAAAGTACAGTTTGCATTTAATTTGGAAATCAAGGTCCCAGAGTCTGGAGGAAGAGTGGAGAGGCACAGAATCCATGTTGCTTGAAGTCCAGTGTGAAGTTTCCACAGTCAGTGATGATTTGGGCTGCCATGTCATCTGCTGGTGTTGGTTCACTGTGTTTTCTGAAGTCCACAGTCAACGCAGCCATCTACCAGGACATTTTAGAGCACTTCATGCTTCCTTTTGCTGGCAAGATTTATGGAGAATGGAGATGCTGATTTCGTTTTCCAGAAGAACTTGGCACCTGCCCACACTGCCAAAGGTACCAAAAGCAGGTTCAATGACCATGGTGTTACTGTGTTTGATTGGCCAGCAAACTCGCCTGACCTCAACCCCATAGAGCAACGGTTCTCAACCTGCGGCCCGTCATGAATCCGAATGCGGCCCACCATGCTGAATGTTACAGTCTTATGTGTTAAACATAATTAAAAAAATTACTTTCAGTTTTACAATTAGTTTTAGTTTTTTAAATTAATTAAAAAATGTTGTTTTTGTTATGTAAAATCATTTTTGTTTTTCATATATTATTTTCAGACATGAGCAGAACTATGTACTCACGTAATTAATGTTACACATTTAACGAACACTCACAAGCGCGCACTTTGGCAGAATTAAATTCAAATAGTCATCAGCAGCCATTAGTTCTGTAAAATTGAACATCGGAATGGACACATTTGTTAAGAGGGAAAACGAAATATGGAAAATGCCAGCAAAGAAATGCATTCAAACAAGATTAGTCTCAGCATCAGCGGTGAAGAGAGTGATGAACTTACTTTCGGTTTGCCCAGTCACTCACTTTAAGATGTTCAGGCAAAAAAACAATCCATAAACTAGCAGCAATCATCCTTATTGCAGAAATGTGGCAAAACATCTCTGGAGAGACCCTCGGATTATTAAATTCGATTATTCTTTCCATATTTGGATCAACATAGGCTACATTTGTGAAAGCACACTTTCTGCAATGTCGCAGTGACAAGTAACACTTCCGTGCGTGTCTTACACAGACTGCCATTTACAATCTCAACTTCATTGTGCTGTTACTCTTTTCAAGCAGAATTTCACAAAATTGGTTACCGACAGCATCAGGTGTTTTTATTATTGGTGAGTAGAGTAATTTATTTAAATAAATGTAATCCTTTAGATATCATAATATTTAGGCTATAAATAATATTATAAATCTGGTTGGTTTGTATTGATGACGTAATATGTAAATGACATGCGTGCGGCCCATGAGACTTGCCAAGTGCATAGTGCGGCCCAGTGGAAAAAAAGGTTGAGAACCACTGCCATAGAGAATCTATGGGGTATTGTCAAGAGGAAGATGAGAGACACCAGACCCAACAATGCAGATGACCTGAAGACCGCTATCAAAGCAACCTGGGCTTCATTACACCTGAGCAGTGCCACAGGCTGATTGCCTCCATGCCACGCCGCATTGATGCAATAATTCATGCAAAAGGAGGCCCAAACAAGTATTGAGTGCATAGAAATTAACATACTTTTCAGAAGCCTGACATTTCTGTTTAAAATATCCTTTTTTATTGATCTTATGTAATATTCAAATTTTCTGAGACACTGAATTTTGGGTTTTCATTATTTGTAAGCCATAATCATCAAAATTTCAAGAATTAAAGGCTTAAAATATATCACTCTATGTGCAATGAATCTATATAATATATGGGTTTCACTTTCTGAAATGAGTGACAAATGTTTTTAGATGTACCTGAATATATATATATATATATATATATCAAGGTTTCAAGGTTTCTTTATTTGTCACATGATAAATTATACAGGGTATAATCAAAAGTGAAATGTAGGTCAAATCAGGTCCGCTCAGTGGACAGTGCAAAGAATACAAATAAAATAAAAAATAAAATCAAAATTAAATTATATAAAGTAACACCACACAAGAGTATATATATATATATATAGGTAAAAAAAAGAAATAAGAAGTAAAATGTGCAATAGAATAAAGAAAAGTGCAAAACATTAAAACACTAAGATGTGCAAAACAAATTGGATGTGCAAAAACAGTATATGGGACTTAATAAATATTAGTATAAACAGGAGGGATGAGAGGGATGTGCAACGGGTT